>AP028430.1:3726266-4256242 GCA_036509395.1 Antheraea yamamai
TTTTCTTCTAAGTTATATATATATATATATGTATAATATATCATATATGTTTACAGCGGTGTATAAACTAGTATTATACCAAATTTCGTAAAAAACCGTCCAGTATTTCTTGCGTAAATGTCTTCTCTTTTGTGTTTTCATATAAGTAAGATATACATATATTCGAATGGGTTATATATGTAAAACATGTCCTATAGGACATATAAAATATATTTTATACCAGTGTCCAGAAATTACTGACGATAAACAATTTATACCAAGGCAGCAGCGTTCCTGGAGGGTTATGATATTTACAAGATAGGTAAAGTGACCAAAGAATAATAGCAGATTATATTATTTCTTGTGTTTTATCAAAATCAAAAATACTTCATTCACTGTATGCCCTGAGAAAGCGTTTAAGAATATCAAAACTCAACCAATGTCATCACTGTGGGGGATTAAATATATAGTATTTGGTATTCAAGGATGGTGACTCAGTGGTAAAGTGGTACATATGTATATACCACACGTCGATTGCCACGGATGCAAAACATACCACGGGCCCGAAATTTCGAGCCTAGCTTGCTACCGCTCTTAAATTTGTCGGCAAAAACCTAAAAATAGGTTCCGGCAACTGGACTTAACGCTAATCGCTCTAAGCTTAACTTATTACCACCTACCATATCGACTTTAACACCACTACTCAATAAATCTATATATATACAGGGCAGATTGACTGTACCCGTGTACCCGAGATAACTGCTACTACCTTCCACATCGTGATAAACTTGAGGTGAGGTTATTAATATCTAACGTTTCGGGTTCAATGAGCTGTCTTGCAAGCCGGTATGACAATAATGATTGCGGATATTTGAACCTCTCGACGTTCGCGACTCTTTCTGGATTGCATTGTGCGTACACCAATCACAGTGCCGTCGCTTAGATGTGCTGCATATAAAAAGCACGTGCGTAAATCGCGTTAATTCGATATTATTGAATTGGTAGCTTTTTTTTATATTATCGCGGGCAAACGACCAGGCTGGTCACCTGATGGCAAGTGATCACCGCCGTCCATAGACACTAGCAACACCAGGAGAATCGTAAGTGCGTTGCCAGGGAGGGGGAGAAGAGAGCGGCCTGTGTTTGGGAGATGGAGAGTGGAGGATTGGTGAGGGGCGGGGAGGTGAGTATCCGGCACTCTCACTGACTAAACAAAACTCAACAGTGCAAGCAATTTTACTTCACGTCGGTTTTCTGTGAGAGAGTGGTAGTACCCCGGACGAGCCGACCCATTCATGCTGAAACCAATAATAGCTTCAGCGTGGCCCTACCACCTACAAAATAGTGCTGCGAATTGCTGTGATTTCTTCACTTTACTGTGCGAAAAGAGTACCATAAAAGACTTTTGTTTGACGAGATAATCGAATTGTACATAAAATTATATTAAATGATTTATGGACAACTATTCATACAAACGTATCTTCTTATCACAACAATATATTAATATTATAAATGTGAATATTAGTTCGTATATGGATAACCATATCCAAAAAACCAGCTTAAGCCAGAGGCTCCGCTCGTTATAATATAGATTTGACCTTACTCTTGGAAACTGCTTTTTCCTAGATGAAAGGCACCATATGTAATTTTCTGTACCCCTAACATGATCTCTAGAAAATTAATGATGATCGATCCAGTAGTTAAGGAGTGAAAGCGTAACAAATTAACTAATATTCGCTAATCTATTGATTACACGTCATATAACATATTGAATCATAACATTGTTATATACAGCCCCAACTCATTCGAATATATTTTTAACCGACTTCAAAAAAAGGAGAAGGTTATCAATTCGTCTGTATTTTTTTTTTTTTTTATGTTTGTTACCTTATAACTTTGGACTAGGTGAACTGATTTTGATTATTCTTTTTTTATTTGAAAGCTGGTACTTCCCGTGTGGTCCCATTTTAATTTGGTCCAGTTCCGACAACGGCATCCAGTGCAAAACCGTATAAGTTTTAAATTTGCATTAAGTATGTACACGACAAATAGACGAATAACTCAATATCACGCTAACCGATTTCGATGATTCATTTTTTATTGGAAAGGACGTACTTCAAGGGTAGTTTGATGAGAGTTTGGTTAGGTTCTGATTATGGGATCCGTGACAAAGTAAGAAAACTTTCAAGAAACGAGCCTACTCCTTTCTTAAGATACGGCAACGCATCTGTGTTTCCTCTCATGTCGCAGGTGTCCATGGGCGGCCGTGATCACTTACCATCAGGTGACCTGTATGTTTGTTTGCCACCAATATTATAAAAAAAAACTCTTCAATTCTTAGGAGCCTTTTGTGCTTATGTTCGTTGCTGTGTTGCAACATGACGCAAGTATTGTAATTACATTACTTAAGGTGTATTATGTGTGAAGCGATGGTAGCCGAGTTGGTGGTAGAAACTATCGCGGATTATCGATAAGGTTGCGTTCGTACCAAACGTTACTTATTGTACAACCAATTGAAACCATATCTATGCGATACCGCGATACCATACCGCAAAAATGCGCATAGTTTAATATACTTAAGGCGGAACGGAGTTCACGGGCACTGCTAGTAAAATATATTTATGTACACTATAAATGGAAAAATAAAGTAAATTTTCAAAAAAAAGTATTAACCGACTTCAATATCAATCAAAAACACATAAGGCACTAAAAAGCGGAAAATAAATAGTTTATCAAATTAACCAAATTAAATAAAAAATATGAATATGTGTGCTACCTAGAGATGTATTGGAAATCGGTGCCAACCGAAATTTCAAATTTGTTATGGGTTTTTGATTGATATTGAAGTCGGTTAATACTTTTTTTTGAAAATTTACTTTATTTAAACTTTTACATCATTGACAGAATTTTCTAGAGCCAACTGTAATTAGTTGATACATATTGATTGATACCTATGAATAAACAGAAAATTACTTGCATGTACAAAGTTATTACATCAAAAATCTATTCATACATGTAAACACACAAAAATTGTTTCTGGAATTTTCCAAAAGCATTTACATTTATATTTACAAATTAGCTGTACCCGCAAATACGCACGCGTTTTTTTAACTCGTCTTAAAGAATTATAGAATTGTGAGACTGTGTACAATTACAGAAACGCTCTTTAAAGACAATTGTAAGTACGACGCGCAAGCCACTAAAAGTAACATGTAACGTGTACATTAGATATATAAATACAAAGAGCGTGCCAAATGAGGTTTGTCATCAGCAACATATTTGGAACCTTAATCCATCATATAACTACCTCAGTGCTCACTTACACTGTATAAGGAACTAATGAAACAATAATTTAAAATATTATTATAAAGATTTACATTTACATTACATTTAATATATATTGCCATTATTATAATTAAGATTTTGTGACTATACAAAAAATAAACGCTTGTCAGTTCCGCAAGAAATTGTATTATGGGACTCTTTACGTAATACGTTTATAAACTAAGATCCTATCACGAAGACCTCTATATCATTAATGTTATTAATAATTATAATGTCGAATTGTAAATAATAAGCTGATAATTATTTCTCTTATTAAAAATAAGGAATGAGTTGAAATCTTGCTAAATTTCATGCAGACAAAGTCGCGGGTAACAGCTAGCCTAAAATAGAATAACCTCAATTACTGTTTATAAGGTTCGCTACCTACCAGTGAATGGCCCGTGAAAATCGGTTTAATCGTTTTGGTCATAGCACAACGGGCGAAGCCATGGTTAACAGCAAGTCTAAATTAAAATAAATTAAATTACTTTTTATAAAGTCAGCTATCTGCCAGTGAAAGTTTCGTGAAGATCGGTCGAACCGTTTTAAAGATAGTACTGCGGGCGAAGCCAAGGTTAACAGCTAGTCTAAATTAAAATATATTAAATTACTTTTTATAAGGTCCGCTCTATGCCAGTAAAAGTCTCGTGAAAATTGGTCTAACCGTTTTGGAGGTAGCATTGCGGGTGAAAGCACGGTTAACAGCTAGTATAAATTAAAATTGTTTGAATTACTTTTTATAAGATCAGCTATCTGCCAAGGAAAGTTATGTGAAGATCTATCCAACCGTTTTGAAGATAGCACTCCGGGCGAAGCCACAGTTAACAGCTAGTGTAAACTAAAATTACTTAAATTCCTTTTTCTAAGATGAGCTATCTGCCAGTGAAAGTTATGTGAAGATCGATCGAACTGTTTTGGAGATAGCAATGCGGGCGGAGTCACGGTTAACAGTTAGTATAAACTAAAATTGCTTCAATTACTTTTTATAAGGTCAGCTATCTGCCAGTGAAAATTTCATGAAGATCCGTCGAACCGTTTTGAAAGTAGTACTGCGGGCGAAGCCACGGTTAACAGCTAGTCTAAATTAAAATAGACTCAATTACTTGATATGATGTCCGCTATCTGCTGGTGAAAGTTTCGTGAAGAATCGTTTTGGAGATAGAATTACAGACGAAGCCGCGGTTAATACCTAGTCTAATTTAGAGTAGCCTAAGTAACCCGCTGTAATTTCAGCTATCTGTCATTGAAATTCCTGTCAAAATCGGTCTAGCCGTTTCGGAGATTACCCGGAACAGACAGACAGACCGACAAAAATTAAAAAAATTGTATTTTTGTTATCAGTAGCGTGTATACTTTCGTACCCAAGCAGTAAAAAATTTTTATTTAGATATTACATACAGACACTTCATTTTTATTATATGTATAGAAGATAAAGAGAACGTGACAAAGTTATGAATTCAGATATTTATTTACAAGCACACTGACAGACCCACACGCACAAACATTGAAGACAGAAGTTTCTAGTAGCGTTTGTATTTCCATAGGTACACCTATCGATTGATATTTATAAATAAACAGAACATTACTTACTTGTACAAAGTTGTATCGTCAAATATCTGTACTTACAGACCCGCACACACATAAACGTTCGACAGGGCCACAAACCATTCCAACCCGTTAGTGGTATCTGCCGCGAACTACACCCTCAAACCCGTCGGGAAGTATCCCAAAAGACCGCGAAACATTCTTACCGATCCCCCAGATGATATACCGGCTTCGAATGATTTTATACCGACGATTCTTTAAATAGAGCGAGCTCACACCCATGCCCGCAAAACTACCGATCACACCGCCGTGGTCAGACGGTTAACTTCGCTCCCGCACAGCCGACGCGGCCCTACTCAGCGGCATCTCAAGCCTAGGTTCGATCCTCCGGACAGGAGCTCTTGAGCATGCTGGTAAGGCGATACAGTGACAATGTATTCACTAGTTTCCAACACACACCACACTGTACTCCACACACGTGCACACTCACACGGTAGATACACTGGTTCTGTAAGGAACTCTTTTTCTTTTTTGGTTAGCTTGTCTTTGCCGAAATTGTCACACTCTATATACATTTGGTGGTTTTGGTGCGACACATATGAAGGTATGCATACATGCCTCACTAAAGTATAAAAGTATAGTTAATTTACCTCAAATGGTTAGCTGTAGTTCGATTTGCATTGTATCCAAGGCAATCGACCAAGCCGAGGTTCGGCAACTCTGGGACCCTTGAACTTGTTGCTATTCGGCTGAGTGCCCCAAGCGCCCGCCCTAAAAGCCCGGTGAAGCTGTGAAGCCCCGTCAGGCCAACAGCGATTAACCAGTAAAAAAAAATATTGTTGAAAGAATTTTCTAAAAGCATTTGCAATTTAATAGATACACCTATTGATCGATACTTACAAATAAACTCTAAATGGTTTGCACATACAACGTTATGTCGCAAGATATCTGTTTACTTACAGACATATGCATGTCTATAAAATAGAGAAATTTCACAAGGAAATAATTCCATGTGAATATCGGTAGTTTTAAATCGATGTGTCCAAACTCAAAATTCTGAACGTATATAATACGGACAGACATATTAAGAAAAATATATGTTTTGGGTTATATATTCTGAAATCATTATAGTTCTGCCAGCTCGATTTTTTGTTAGGGACATTTTCTTACAATCTTAAGTTCTGGTGTAGTTTTGTTATTGATTTGTCACTACATTTCTAATAGAGACTTAAAATTTTAGACAGTCCAGTATTAAAATATAATGTAAGAAAATGAAGAAAAATAATTATCTATTAGACATAGATGACATAGATGCAGAGAAACTGAATTAAGTTTCAAAGATACAAAGCATAGAAATTGTAATTGTAAATTCGTTTTAAAGACGTGGTATTTTCAATTTTATACTTATTTTTCTATATAAAACAATATGTGATAAAAATGTAAACCATTTAAGTATAATACATGTAACAGTTAGGAAAAATTAAATTCGTAACTAATTTATTAAAATATATGTATTGTATATCAAATCCTGTCTTATGGCAATTATATTTAATTTTGTAGAAAATAATTTTTTGTTAATTTAGTTTATGTTTCAGCTGGGTAATGTATATTAAAATCGGAGTGAACTCTATATAAAATTACATAGTCGCATGATACACATTTTCAACTATAAGCCTTGTTCTATTTCTGTATTGTAATGACGTTGAAAGTTTGTAAAGCCAGTTGTTCTCGGCGGCTGCTTCAGTGAACTCGCTAAGCATAAAAATGCCTTTAATCAATTCATCTCTTAAACAACGTTTGAAATCTTCATCTGTGTATCTTTTTATTTATTTTCGCCTTATTTTCGGTTGTTACAGTGATATCAGTAGGTCCAAAATAAAGTGTTTAATTTTAAAAATGTACTGCGCCTCCGTTACTATTGTTCCCGCATTTATATATTTCAAAACTATGAATCATGTCAATCTTCACTTATTATTTGTGACTGAGTATATTCTTATAATGTCATTCAGTTTACTCACAGCTGAGAAACTTCTTTTAAAATATTACAACAATATTAAAACATTTGATGCTGTAATGGGTGTTAGAGGTGCCTCAGTAGTTCCTCGCAATGTTTTTATAATTGTGATAGTTTGTTTATCATTGAAAGTGCTTACGATTATATTGAAAGCTTTCCATATATCTTCAATACGTGGTGGGAATTATTTCGTTTTCTCATTTATGTTTTTAACCAAAAACATTCACTATTCGTCGATGGTTGCGGTTTTCGGTTTACTACATAGTCGTATGAAGACCGTTAGGAAGTTAGTGGAGAAGAACACGATTCCGGTCAACATTATTGGTCGTAACGACATTAGGATTAAAACGAAGTTAACCAGGAAATCCTTGTTAATGTATAAACACTTGCTGGACAACCTGCTCAGTGTTGAAAGTTACGTGCAATATTTGGTAATTTGGAATCGCATTGAATTTGTCGTATTTTTTTCTCAACTTATATATTTTTTATACCTGTATAGTTATATGCTTAATTATTGTTGTAACATAAATGTTATGTAACGTTGTTAGCATTGACTTTGCAACAGAAATACTTGATTTATTAGAAACCTCTTTTCTTTTGGGTAACATTTGCATATCTTCAAAATTCTCTCTCAAAACTCTTCAACACAAACATTGCTTTTTATTTTCAAATGTATATGATATATGTCTATTATATCTTTTTCTAAAAATATTCAATTAATAATTATGTGTAATTAAGAATGTTATTTATGTGAATTTATTACTTTATATATTTCAGGAGATTGTAGCTCTGATTGGAACTCTAGCAAAAAGTGTTCAACATGCCCACGGGATTTTAATAAGTTTTCTTTTAGTAAGTATTTAAAAATGGTATTTAAATTTTATAACTCACTATCTGGTGCTCATTTCTCTTATCTGATTTCACTGTCATTAATATATTTTTAACACTCGAGGGCTCCGGAGCGGAGCCATTTAATATGTTGGTGAGATAGGAAGGTCGCGGCTCGTGAATTCTTATGCTCTCAATAACAGCAGACAATCGCGGTTTCGAGTTGCTGGTAATACGAATGAAAAAAACTTCGAGTTAAAGGGTTAATTGCAATATAATTGCTTATCCATAACAGCTCTTTTTACCTAAAAAAATATTAATTTAATAGTAAAATTCTTGTCGAAATCACTTCAGTCGTTCTAGGTATTAACCCGAACATACAATAGACGCATCAATTTTATTCATGTCTATATAAATTATATAACTGAGTATTTCATAAAAGTGATGTCCAGCTCATGTAAAACCTTTTTAAAACAAGTTTACTTCTTTAGCTCTATAGGAAAAGTCATAAATGTAATTTTGATCGTAAAGGTAATTTACTTAATATCTTGGTATTGCCGGCAAAGTTTAAAGCTTAGCTGAATAACAATGCTTTTCTATGACGTTCTTTCGCTAATACGTTAACACTAGATCTATATTATTTTATTGTATTGGTGTTTTCTTTTTATGAAAATAAATCATTCCTCTTTTACTTAAGTAAAGACAAGACGTTTTCCTATTATTATATTTTTATTCGTTCTACTTTAATTTTATTTCTATATTCTACATATTGATGATATAATGTAAGAAGTAAATATTATAGTGGACGCTACTTTGCATTTCCGCTTGGAATTGATTGAATACTACTACGTCTAAACGTGTTTCGCTCCATCACGGAGCATCTTCAGATCGATGTTGACTCTTCCGATGCGAGTTTAATGAATTCCAAGCGGAAGTGCAAAGTAGCGTCTACTATAATATTTAATGATGGATTTTCGCAAAGTAACGCCTTCTTCAATCATATAATGTAAGGAGATTGCATACTAAGCTAATAGCTAGGGCCGTAGTATAAAGTTTAGGATAGATAAAAATTAGTAATTAATGTAACAGATGTCGCGTAATTCACACTACAATTAATGAATAATTTTACAGGGCGACATCAGTAATATATCAGGAAGTATCTTAGATTTTATACAAAATATCTTTTATGTGTGCTCTCCGGCTATATTAGCGGAAATGTCGGCTACAGAAATGAACAGGATCAGAGAAATTCTTGTAAAGAATTTGCTTCAGTGTGCAGGTAATGAATATATTAAATACTAACTAATATCATAAATGCGAATGCGTGTTTGTTTCGCTTTCATACCTTCACTACTTAACCCATCATCATGAAATTGTGCACACACACTGTCAGGAGTACAGAAAAGGACATAGTACCAGAAAACGTACTGTTCCTAGGGAAAGGTCAAATCTATATTAAGGCAAACGAAGCCGCGGGCAAACCCTAGGTATTATATAGTTTTATTTAAAAAATGCTACAGAAACATTTCATTCTAGAATTAGTAGTCTAAAATAATGATTACACTGTAAGAAACGTGCATAGAGAGAGACGCGGGGAATATCACTACACGTTATAAAGCAAAGTTCTCTGACACATCTGTCCGTCTGTCTGTTCGAGATAAACTCAAAAACTACTGAACGGATTTTCATACGGTTTTCACCAGTAGATAAAGTGATTCATGAGGAAGGTTTAGGTAGTGTATATTTTTCAAGTTTTTTTATTATCCGGGCGGGATAATGTTCACCGGGCCCGCTAGTAATAGTATAAAACACGTCACAATCCACGATTCCGGCCGCCAGTGTAACCAAAGTTTCATTATGAGAAATCGCGATGCGATACGAGCAGTGTTACCATTGGTGTGTATAAAATTAATTTATCAATAATTCATTGTTACAGACGAATCACTACGGTTTGAATTACAAACGACGCTACATTACTGTTGGAGATTTATATATATATATATATATAATGTAACAGTTTGCTACTTAAATAGTCTATGATAAGCTACATAAGTATGATTTACTCTGTGGTAATTCTCTTTGTGTCTGCGTCTACACCAGTGAACATCTCTGTACCCTTTCCTAGTTTTGTCTCATTATAAGATTAAAAAACCAGCTAAAAGCCTTTTATTACAAGAAAATACAGTCCACTGGGAATAATCCAACATAAAATTGGTCCTTCGATCGAAAATTCAAAAATTTTGAGAAAAAAAAAAAGGGAAGCAAAAAATAAAATCTTCGCCATTTCATCGGAAGTGCTATAACGTTGGTGAAAAAGAGAAAGAAGATTTTCAAGGCTACAGAGCGAGGTGCAAAATATTATAGGCGCCACCGATACAAAGGTGCGAGTGAAGCGGAGCAAAAATAAGTTTGCGAGTGAGCGAGAAAAATAGTGACGCGCAACGACCGGAAGACACTGGCGCAAGCGGCGCGACGCGTAATAAGAAACGACAACTTCTCGGCTCGTGATTTTGGTTCATTGCGGCCATTTTGGGTGCGGCTATTCAGTGAAGCAAACAATTTATAGTTTAATTTGTAATAGTGCGCTTAATTAAGAAAAATATAGTAGTAATTTGTGTGAGTTTAAAATGTCGGAAGTGGAGAAGTTGGTGAAGGAGTTAGTCAGTAAAAGGGGCACCATAAAAGCCACAATAACTCGCTTGCAGACATTTGTGCAATCCGAGGCAATAATAAATTCTACAAAATCGCAATTAGAGGCACGTCTTAACCATTTAGCTAAAACATTTACGGATTATGAAACCATTAATCAGGAATTAAGTGTGCTGATAAGTGGTGATAAAGAGGACATAGCAGCTATTGAGGAAAAATATTACTCTATAAGAGCTGCCTTGCAGGATAAGATCGACGCCATCACATCTTCCCCACCTCAGACAACTCATTCGAGAGATGTAATATTACCTACCATTAAGATAGAGGCGTACAACGACTCGTATACGGCTAGGGCATTTCAATTAGAAAGAGATGCAAAGGAGGAGCCAACAATCTCCGAGTTTCTGGGATTCCTGGAAAAAAGGGCTCTCGCAGTAGAGAACTCTGAGACTATTCCACCGATCAACCGGAAGCCGACTCCTACAAAGCAGGCAATCAGCATTGCGGTTTCTGGGCCCACCTGTTTATACTGTGTTAGATCTTTCAAACAAAGTATGTGTAATAAAAAAGAAGAATGTGTTGCATTCGTGCGTACACAAGGTTGAGCAGCAGAAAGAAGGAGCTCCTGCAATTTATAATACCAGGTTTGGTCATATCATAGGAGGTAACTTACCCACGTTTATAAATAATAAATTAAGAAAAGTATCATTGTTTTGTCAAACATGTGAGTCTGACATTGACGAGGTCAATGCAATCATTAAGCAGTTTTGGAAATGTGAAGATGTTCCAGAGATTTTAACAGATAATAAGTCTAGCGAATCGGAACAAGCTGAGATAATTTTCACAAATTCTGTAAAATTTGAGAACAATAGGTTCCAGGTAGATTTACCATTAAAACTTGATTTAAATGAAATAAAAAATACTTTAGGTAATTCATTTGATTCTGCCTTATTTAGATTTCTCTCTTTAGAAAAAAGATTACATAAAAATGAAAATCTGTTAAAACAATATCAAAAATTTATAGATGAATATATTGACTCAGGGCATGGTCACTATGTTGAGATTAATTCATATGATTTTTCTAAAGATCCTATATATTTCTTGCCTCACCATCCTGTGATTAATGAAGCAAGCAAAACAACCCCTTTAAGAGTTGTTTTCAATGGGTCCATGAACACCAATAAAAATGTATCTTTAAATGACTTATTACTCAATGGACCTAAGGTTCAGAATGATTTAATTGACATACTGTTGTTGTTTAGATTTGGTGAACATGTTTTCACCACGGATATAAAAAGAATGTTTAGGAATATTAATTTGAATCCAGCACATAAACCTCTTCAGAATATATTATGGCGTAGTAGCACAAGTAATGCTATAAAATGTATATGCTTAGATACTATTACTTATGGGTTGAAAAGCTCAACATATCTTGCAACTCGCTGCTTAGTTGAATTAGCAAATCGTTATCAATCAGAATATCCACTTGCTTCCATTATTTTAAAACAATGTACATATGTTGATGACATAATTTACAGTAATGCTGATTTAGATGTCTTAATTGAAGCAAAGCGACAGTTATGTGCTTTATTAGAACTTGGGAGTTTCAAATTACATAAATGGTCATCAAACAATAAAAAGATATTAGCAGGGGTTCCTATTGAGGAACAACAATTAGGCCATTTAGATTTTCAGCAAGACTGTAGCTGTAATATTAAAACTTTAGGTATTACCTTCGATTTAAAAAGAGATTCTTTCTTAATTTCTAGTCCTAATGACCTAGGTTCTAAGAGTATCATAAAAAGGGATATTTTAAGTTGTATTTCTCGGTTTTATGATCCACTAGGGCTAGCAAGTCCTATTATAGTAAAGGCAAAGGCTATCATGCAACGTTTATGGGAAGAAAAGGTAGATTGGAATGCTTCCCCATCTAATGAAATAATTCATGACTGGCTACATTTTTCTAAGAGCTTGATTTGCATGAAACCTATTTATTTAAGTAGAATGGTTCCAATCTCAGTGACAACAACTGCACTACAACTTGTTGGCTTTGCAGATGCTTCATCATCCACAGGATATGGTTGTTGTATATATATACGTGTGGTCGACAAAACAGGTAATGCAAAGTTACTCTTACTCTGTTCGAAGTCGCGAATAAACCCACGGGCAAAGCCTTTAACCGTTCCTAGATTAGAACTTAATGCAACTTTGTTATTGGCTAAACTAATATTCAGAGTGTACAATACTCTTAGCTTAAAATTAAAAATAAATGATGTATATCTATACAGTGATTCGACAATTGTGCTGGCATGGATAAATACTGATATAAATAAACTTCAAGCATATGTGTCAAACAGAGTAAGGGTAATAAAAGAGCTAACGGATAAGTGGACATGGTTGCATGTTCAATCACATGACAATCCAGCTGATTTCATAAGTAGGGGTGTAGAGCCACAAGAACTACACAGCTGCACCCTATGGTGGAATGGTCCGCTTTTCCTACAAAACAGGGAGTATCGTTTTAATAATTATAGCACTTACCTATCAGAAGAAAATTTACCTGAGATGAAAACATCTTCTAAATCTTCAAAACATATAATACTCTCCGTAGTGGTGAAAAATGATTTTCTACATGAATATATACACAGGTATTCAGATTTAAATAAAACTATACGTATCTTAGCTTATATTTTAAGATATAAAAATAACTTAAAGTTAGCGGCAAAAAAGATAAACATTGAATATACGTCAATTTCCTCCAAGGAAACAGAGATGGCGTTGTTTTTAATTATTAAATATGATCAAAGCATACATTTTGCAAAAGAGATTCATGCATTAAAATTAAATAAGATAATCACTGGTGCATTGAAATCATTACATCCTTTTTTAGATAAAGAGAATATGTTGAGAGTAGGAGGGAGACTTCAAAATTCTGATATTGGTTATTCACAAAAACATCCAATAATTTTGGTTAAAGGTTCAAACATTACAGAATTAATTATTCGCAGTGAACACGTTCGATTGTTACATGCGGGTCCGAAATTATTATTGGCAAGCCTTAATCAAAAATATTGGATTATGAATGGTATTCGAGAGGTAAAAAAGGTAACTCACAGATGCCTCATTTGCTTTCGACTAAAAGCAAAAGCAGCAAAACAATTAATGGGATCCTTACCTAGCGATAGAGTTGTAAAACCTTTGCGAGCCTTTCAGAAGGTAGGTATTGATTTTGCTGGACCCGTAAATATAAAGTTGTCACGCATTAGACGATCAGTTGTGGGCAAAGGTTACGTGTGTGTTTTCGTATGTTTTAGCACGAAGGCTGTCCACCTCGAGCTAGCGTCAGATCTAACCACAGCCAACTTTCTTAACTGTTTAAAAAGATTCATATCTCGTAGAGGCCTACCAAGTGACTGCTATTGTGATAATGCTAGTACTTTTCGTTGTGCAAGTTCTCAGCTAACTGAATTATTTGAGCTTTTTAGTTCTAAGGAGCATCAAGCTCAGTTGAACAATTATGTAACACAAAATAGGATAGGTTTTCATTTTATACCATCTTATTCGCCTGTTTTTGGTGGTCTATGGGAGGCTGCGGTAAAAAGTACCAAATTTCACTTAAAACGAACTATTCAAAAATGTTTACTAACATATGAGGAATTGAATACTGTATTAGTACAAATAGAAGCCGTATTAAATTCAAGGCCACTCTTACCTATGAGTGCAAACAATGATGATTTTACTTATCTAACACCAGGACATTTCTTGATAGGTACGTCTCTGACTGCTTATCCAGAACATGACTTGAGTGATATTCCATTATCCAAGTTAAAAATGTGGAACATCTGCACTCAGATGGTGCAAGCCTTTTGGAAGCTTTGGTATAGGCAATATCTAAATGTACTGCAAGGCCGACCAAAATGGAAGACAAATGAAATTAATATAAAAGTAGGATCCCTTGTCTTGTTAGTTGACAATAATGCTCCTCCACTAACTTGGCCAGTGGCTAGAGTAACAAAAGTTTATCCCGGAAAGGATAACAGAATTAGAGCGTTTGAAGTCATGACACCAAACCGCAAAACACATATAAGATCTATAACAAAGGTCTGTGTCTTACCTTTAGATTAAAGTAAAAATTGTTGTATGATAAGTTAATATACATAAAACTTTATATGTTAATAATAAACTATATTAAGTTTGTTTGTATTTAATGCTGAAGATGTTTGATATTGTAAACTCTCTAAAATATTATTACTACTTTATATATGAATATTATGCTATATTAAGTTTGTTTGTATTTAATGCTGAAGATGTTTGATATTGTAAACTCTCTAAAATATTATTACTACTTTATATATGAATATTATGCTATATTAAGTTTGTTTGTATTTAATGCTGAAGATGTTTGATATTGTAAACTCTCTAAAATATTATTACTACTTTATATATGAATATTATGCTATATTAAGTTTGTTTGTATTTAATGCTGAAGAGATTTGATGTTGTAAACGTTTAAAAGGTTTGTTACTACCTTATGTTCTAATAATAAACTATATTACACTTGTTAGTGCTTGGTACTGAAGATGTATTGATATTGCAAGCTTTGTAAAGTGTTATTACCTATCTTTCGAAATTAATATATAAAAATTAGATGTTTTTGTAATGTCAATGAAAGGACTCTAATATGCTGTTGGTCTATTTGATTAATTATAAAAATATGTTTACATAAGTGGATGGTGGTTCTGAAGTTTGTCAATTTGATTTAATTTCTTATTACTATTATATTATACTTATTACATTACTCATCTTGAGGCCCCCAGCATGTTGGAGATTTATATATATATATATATATAATGTAACAGTTTGCTACTTAAATAGTCTATGATAAGCTACATAAGTATGATTTACTCTGTGGTAATTCTCTTTGTGTCTGCGTCTACACCAGTGAACATCTCTGTACCCTTTCCTAGTTTTGTCTCATTATAAGATTAAAAAACCAGCTAAAAGCCTTTTATTACAAGAAAATACAGTCCACTGGGAATAATCCAACAATTACCTAACGCATCGACCTTTCCGATATACTATATGTCGAACTATTCCGTTTAACGCCTCCCTGCTTATTGGAATTCTCAACTTTAGTATTACATACGTTATTGTACTTATACAATTAAATACTTTAAAGTTGTAATCGAAATCAGTTTTGCTATGACACATAGAATTATGAAACCGCTTACTTTTGACTACTCGCAGGTTCTTTACTCTATGGCAGTGTTTTTCAAACATTTTCTTGACACGGCCGCTTTAGTATGAAATAATATTAGGTCTTAACCTATGAAATTGCCGTTTTGTATGAAAAAAATTAAACGAATTTTTTTCATGTATTGTTTATTTGTATTAATCGAAGTAATCACCCATGCAATGCAATGCATCTTTGCCAACGCAGTGGCAGTTTATTGATGCCCTTCTTAAAGAAATCAGCTGGACGGGAGGCAACAAATTCTTCAAAGGCATTTTGTACTGCCTCTCGGGTATTGATTTTTTTTCCTGCCAAGGAGTTATCCAAATTCTGGAAAAAGTAGTAGTCTCTAGGCGCAAGGTCTGGTGAGTAGGGCGGATGACGGAGAACTTCCAACCCCAGTTCTTGCAACTTGCAGACCGTCTGCTGTGCAGTATGAGGTCGCGCGTTGTCGTGCAGGAGCAGCGGAGACGAGCGATTGACCAATGCTGGTTGGAGATGTGCCAGCTTCTCCATCATTATGTTCAGTTCTTCACAGTACACATCTGCAGTAATGCTCACCCCGTTTGGTAAGAAGCTGTGATGAATCACACCGGCGCTAGACCACCAAACAGTGACCATCACTTTTCTAGGAGTGAGTTTTCGTTTAGGGCATTGTTTAGGTGCTGAACCAGGATCCAACCAACTTGCCGAGCACTTGCGGTTATCAAACAGAATTCATTTTTCATCGCAGGTAACAATGCGGTTCAAAATTCCTTCATTTGTGTATCTGTTGAGCAGTGCAAGGCACGTCTCGACGCGTACTTCGCGCTGGCGATCATTGAGTTCGTGGGGCACCCATTTGTCAAGCTTTTTTACCTTGCCAATTTGACGCAAATGGACCAATATTGTTTTGACGCTAACGTCGAAAGCTGCTGCTAATTCAGCCGTAGATTGTGTATCGTCAGCTTCCACAATCGCCAGTAATTCGTCATTGTCGACCAAAGTCTTCGGACGACCGCGAGGTTCATTTTTCAAGTCGAAATTCCCAGAACGGAAGCGAGCAAACCAATAACAGGTGGTGCGTTGGTTTGTAGTGTTAGCTCCGTAAACGTCGTTGATGTTGCGTTCCGCTTGTGCCGCGTTGCTGCCACGACGGTACTCATATTCCATAATTACTCGAATTTTTAACGTATCCATGATGAAAAAAATAATAGAAATGCGATGAAAATGTAACACTAATCAATAAACAAATGATTACTTTTGGAAAAAGAATTCCATGTTTTTAAAATAAAATTTATTTGAAATTAGAATTCTTAGCCAAACAAAAATTATTTAGATTTGAAATGGCCAGTACTGCAGAACGGCAATTTCATAGGTAAAGACCTATTATTTCGCGACCCCCCCTGCCTGTTGTTTTTCTTTCAGGTATTTTATTTTGTGACAAATATTCAATTTAACATATTTATTCATTTTCATAATTAGGTTCGGATAAATACATTCATTACACATTCGCGACCCCACTAAAGTGGCTTTGAAAAACACTGCTCTACGGTATCACACAGTTCACAATTTATTCGCTAATGTGTTTTCTGAATTTTGAATTTGTTTTAACTAAAGGATATGGTTATTATGATGCACGTTAATTACTAATGCATTAATTAGTTATTTTAAAATGTCAATTGCACTTTCCGTTGTTCACAATCGTTTGTACTAAACTCACAAAATGGACAAATCGTTCTTAGTAAACTAAAAGTATCGAAGTTCTCCGAGTGTTTAATTGTTGTCTTGATTAGAATATAATTTTATTGTTATAAAAAGAAATATATTATGACAATTTATATTTCAATTAATATAGAAATCGTTTTAAATTTTCAATTGTATATCATGTTATAACTATTTGCTCTTTTAATTCGATCACACATTACACGAATTTATTGTTATTAGAACATACTAACTGATTTTCTGTATTTAAAATTTTTTTTTCTTTGACTATTAATGTTCTGTTGTAAATACAACATACTCTGATACGTAATTTAGCATGCACATTACACAAAATGTTCATAGCAGAATATGGGTAATGGTATTGTCTAGATACACAAACAGAATTTAGTATTTAGTACATGTAAGACAGAGTGTGGTTTAACATAGAGTATCAAATACAGTACACAAACAAACTACTGGGTCACCTGATGTTAAGTAATCACCACCTATATACACTAACAACACAAGGGTAGTAGCAAGTGGTGCCAGCTTCTGTGGAAAGGGGGAAGGGAGGTGGGTCTCCGACGCTCTCACTGACCGAACGAAACGCAACAATGCAAGCACTGTTACTTCACGTCGGTTTCCTGAGAGAGGGTGGTACTACTCCGGGCAAGCCGACCCATTCATGCTGAAACCAGTAATAGCTTCAGCGTGGCTCTACCACCTACAAAAATGATGGTATAAATGAAAATGTTGTACATAACAGTCAGTAGTTTCAAATATTTATTACATTTCACTGTTCTTATATTACTTACGATTTCAAAATAATTGTTTTTTTTTATTGTTTACATTAATAATCAGAATGTTGTTACGATAAGAATGGAACATATAAAGATAAAACATTACATATAGAATGTTTATTGAATTTTATCTTATTCACTGTTTTTATATTAAAGCAGTCACATATTGCGCAATGTGTCCTTATTAGTATAAAGGTTATTTTGTTATAAGGATTTCTAATAGTTTTAAATAGACCGTAGGAAACGGTTTTTTTTTATATCATTGGTGGCAAACGAACAGGTGGGTCACCCGATGTCAAGTGATCACTACCGTACATGGACACATGCAACACCAGAAGAGTCGCAAGTGCGTTGCCAGCCTGTGTTTGGGAGAAGGAGGAGTGGGGTAGTGGGGAGGTGGGAGGGGAGTTGTGTATCCGGCGCTCTCACTGACCGAACGAAACGCAACAAAGCAAGTACTGTTACTTCACATCGGTTTTCTGTGAGAGGGTGGTTCCACCCCGGGCGAGCCGACCCATTCATGCTGAAACCAGTAGTAGCTTCAGCGTGGCTCTACCGCCTATTAAATCTAATATCTATATAATATAATATCTAATAAATAAATTAATTAAATAATATGTAATTTGAATAGTATTTTTTGCATTACACTAAATATTTAGAACGCATGTCGTAATACATGTCACATATGTTTAATGAATTTCAAACTGTGCTATTCAGTGTGTCACGTTTTTGTTATAATGTTCATGTATATAAAGAATTCAAGAATGTTGCTGTTTTAAAATAATTAAGAGTTATTTTGTGGTTTTTACTGTTATTAACTTGACTCTATTGATGTTGAGATTATACATTGCAAAAAGTGTAATGAAGCAAAAATTATTATGTTTTCTATTATGTGATCGATAAAGACATTGCTTTACGATATCTACTGTAATTAGTTAATTGAATATCGTTTTGTTACTTTTTTTTTATTTATTTTTTTTGTCAACCAATCTTTTAGATTATTACTGCCATTGTTGAGTAGTTAATATTATTACATGTTAGTGTCGTGCGATCATTTCAATGCCAATATTAATGTTCCAACAAGATGGTGGCTCCCTTGTTAAAACTTTCCAGGGAAATTTTGTGGCATCTCAGAATTCATGCTCCGTGTTATTATTTTCCATGCATTTCACTTATACACAATAAACAAACTATATTACATAAAACACCACCAAATTTACACAATATAAAGTTAAGTAACACAAGATTATGAATCATTACATAGTATAAAATAAAGTCCCCCACCGCGTCTGTCTGTCTGTCTGTTCGCGATAAACTCAAAAACTATTGAACGGATTTTCACGCGGTTTTCACCAGTGGATACAGTGATTCATGGGGAAGGTTTTAGTATATAATTTGTCAAGATTTCATTTTTGGCGGGACAGCGTCTGCCGGGCCCGCTAGTAAAATATAAAATCCACTACATAACAGACTAAAATCCCGCCAAAAACTCTTTTGTTACTTTTACTTGCAATATTGGAGGAAGATTATAATTTAATTCAAGGCGGATGTAGCAAGGAGTTTTTATACAGAATCTAGATTTTTAAACCGATTCACAGTTAAAGTTATGAAATAAAAATAATGAATATTTTCATAATATTAAAATAGTGTTTATAATTATTTTATTTAGTTACATTCCCTACTGTTCTGTTAATATATTGCATAAAGTATTTTAAATTTATATACTTGTGCTTTTAGATTTTCAAAGAATATCATATTGCTGTTATGAAATTAATTGAACGATTATTCAAAATAATATTTAAACAGTTATAATATTATCTTACATTTCGTGGCATTTATCAGTCTTATATTATTCAGATCACGCATTGCGTAAAGTAGACGTTCTTACTGGAGCATTGTTAGCACCAGTGTTATTCTGAATTTTCAACTGTTTATTTAACTAAGTGTTTTAGAGTGTTGTTTTCAAATAAATACATGAAAATATTAACAAATCATAATGTTTTTCATTTTTAATTCATTCGTCTTTTTTGTATACTTATCGTGTTATCGCTTGACGAACTCAACTGATGTAAGTGACGATGTGACCGAAGATTCACTGCAACCACAGACTGCATCTACCCGAATACACCTTTGGGCGACAGATACGTCTACATATATTAGGTCTTTACCTATGAAATTGCCGTTTTGTATGAAAAAATTTAAACGAATTTTTTTCATGTATTTTTTATTTGTATTAATCGAAGTAATCACCCATGCAATCAATGCATCTTTGCCAACGCAGTGGCAGTTTATTGATGCCCTTCTTAAAGAAATCAGCTGGACGGGAGGCAACAAATTCTTCAAAGACATTTTGTACTGCCTCTCGGGTATTGATTTTTTTTCCTGCCAAGGAGTTATCCAAATTCTGGAAAAAGTAGTAGTCTGTAGGCGCAAGGTCTGGTGAGTAGGGTGGGTGACAGAGAACTTCCAACCCCAGTTCTTGCAACTTGGAGACCGTCTGCTGTGCAGTATGAGGTCGCGCGTTGTCGTGCAGGAGCAGCGGAGACGAGCGATTGACCAATGCTGGTTGGAGATGTGCCAGCTTCTCCATCATTATGTTCAGTTCTTCACAGTACACATCTGCAGTAATGCTCACCCCGTTTGGTAAGAAGCTGTGATGAATCACACCGGCGCTAGACCACCAAACAGTGACCATCACTTTTCTAGGGGTAAGTTTTCGTTTAAGGCATTGTTTAGGTGCTGAACCAGGATCCAACCATCTTGCTGAGCGCTTGCGGTTATCAAACAGAATCCATTTTTCATCGCAGGTAACAATGCGGTTCAAAATTCCTTCATTTGTGTGTCTGTTGAGCAGTGCAAGGCACGTCTCGACGCGTACTTCGCGCTGGCGATCATTGAGTTCGTGGGGCGCCCATTTGTAAAGCTTTTTTACCTTGCCAATTTGACGCAAATGGACCAATATTGTTTTGACGCTAACGTCAAAAGCTGCTGCTAATTCAGCCGTAGATTGTGTATCATCAGCTTCCACAGTCGCCTTTAATTCGTCATTGTCGACCAAAGTCTTCGGACGGCTGCGAGGTTCATTTTTCAGGTCGAAATTCCCAGAACGGAAGCGAGCAAACCAATAACAGGTGGTGCGTTGGTTTGTAGTGTTAGCTCCGTAAACGTCGTTGATGTTGCGTGCCGCTTGTGCCGCGTTGCTGCCACGACGGTACTCATACTCCATGATTACTCGAATTTTTAACGTATCCATGATGACAAAAAAGATTGAAATGCGATGAAAATGTAACACTAATCAATAAACAAATGACTACTTTCAGAAAAAGAATTCCATGTTGTTAAAATAAAATTAATTTGAAATTAGAGTTCTTAGCCAAACAAAAATTATTTTGATTTGAAAAGGCTAATACTGCAGAATGGCAATTTCATAGGTAAAGACCTATTATTTGTCTGACTTTAAAACTGTCAGATATACACATACCTTTGTTTCTTTAATATGTTAAGTTATAAGAATAAGATAAAAAGAATTCCGTGTTATTTACGCGAGTTTGAACCGTCATATTAAAGTTATAACGTTCAGTGTAATACCATTCACTCTCTTTAAATTACATATAATTTCCGGCTAATGGCTGTAGTCCGGTGAAGCTGTGAAGTGGTGATTGCTAGGTCAATAGCGTAGTCAGTTCGAGAAAAAAAATCCGACTAATGGAGAAAAAGAAAATTAGTCAGTATAAAGTTTAACTTAGAAATAAATTATAACTCGCTTTTATTTATTTATTTACACATTATGCGTTAAATACGCAATAGCGGACTTAATGCCGAAGACATTCTCTGCCAGTCAACCATTAGGTGATGCAGAGATAAATGTTGGTAGGTGTAAAAGGTGAGGTTCTTATAAAATTATGTTATTGTTATGTTGTTATTTCAATTGACTAATAATCACATTCTTATTTAGAAAAGTTTAGATTTTTGGAAAAATAGTTAAATTGTCTACAACGCATTTCTTTTGTCCCTTAGCAAAAAAAAAAATCAAAAAGTCTGTGTTTAGCTTTATATTAAGAAGTATAGGGTATCGAGTGAGTCACAGTAACACATAACTGTTCGATTTTGTGGAGTTCTCTGGTGGATCTTCGAGATCTAAAGTCTATTTAATGCTAATTAAATTAAAATGTCTTCTTTCAATAATAAATCATTTGGAAAAATCAGTATTTAAATAACGAAATACTGGAAAAAATACATAAAACAAATATAACAAAATTGAGAACGTCCTTTCTCAATGCAATCAAAAGGTTGTTTGATTGTAAAAATAACGATAACACTAAATAGGACCTATACTTATTTATATATGCAGTAACTTTGGACGTCATTGTATCTTATTTTTAAGTTAAGAAGACATCGTGGTAAAACCATTGCGTAATGGTAAGGTTCTTTCTAAGTCCGCCTGGCTAGCTACCATCTTCAAGCTAAAAATCTGTGACCAATCACCTGCTGGTGTGTTCCGGCAGCTGCATTCGACAGCCGGTCTTCTAGGTTTAGCGTGTTTACCATTTCTTAGACCACATCGTTATTAAATATCAAATATCCCTTGTCAAGTTGTTGGTTGTCAAGGTTAATCTCCGAAACAGCTAAATCGATTCTCTATAGACGCTAAGCGGCAATGATAATATTTAACAGAAGTAACTTAAAATCTATAAAATGGATGTAGGGGTTAAGTAATAATGAACAATTATATTAAAGACTAGTTGAGCCCGCGCCTTCGTTCACGTGGATCCTGATGTACAAAATGCTTAGGTGGTAAAGTCACGCTGAAGCTATTACTGGTTTCAACATGAATGGGTCGGCTCGCTCAGGGTAGTACCACCCTCTCACAGAAAACCGACGTGAAGTAATGGTGCTTGCACTTTTGCGTTTCGGTCGGTCAGTGAGAGCGCCGGATACCCACATCTCCTCTCCCTACCCACTCCCCCTCTTGTATCCCACACTACGCCCTCCCCCAAACACAGGCTGGCAACGCACTTGCGACTCCCCTGTTGTTGCAAGTGTCTATGGACGGTGGTGATCACTTAATATAAGGTGACCTACCAGTTCGTTTGCCTCCTATGATATAAAAAACAATGACTAATAAAGTCATCTGAACGTATTTAGTCAATTTGCTTATCTACTTTTCTCTCATACTTAAGTCGCGGCGCCATTAAAATTACTTTTGATAGAATGGACCGACTTTAATGAAACAAAGACTAAGTTACTAAGGATATGCTTTATGATTTTTTTATGTGAGGGAAAAATAGCTTTAACTAGTAAATAGTGTTTGTTCTGGGTTCATCAATTATTTTCACTAATTATTACACAGTTTTCTCAAAATGTTATCTCAAATGATAGTAATAGTATAATAGTTATATTAATAAATGATACAATAATTATTTGATCTTTTATTTGAATTTTATGAATACTGATCAAAATTGGCAATTATTTCAACAGAAATGTAACTTCATACAGTTTCAGTAAGTAATGATATTCCAATTTGGTTTATTTAATTCCAGAAATAGTATACACACTAATTACGATTACTTTGTCCAAATGTATTAACGATATACTACTATAGTGACATGTAATGTACCTCTCTATTTATTTTTATTTTCTCGCGTACTGACTACGCTATTGATAAATCTTTCAAATACCCCTTTAAAGTGTAGCTCTGTTGGTTATAAGTTTCAGTACATTCGTGGTGTCTTTAATATTGATTTTTAGTTAGCCCTTGCTATTAATATGCGAAGGTTTACCGGAAGCAAAATATTGATCTGTTTTTATTCCATCGCTGTTGCAACCATAGGCCCTTCGGACGTTGGAGTAGACGTTGCGTTTATCGACTATCGACGACTATCATATTAATATTATTATTTTTAAAATCTAGTGTTGTTTCACCAGTGCTTAAATATGCCGCTCAGGTTTCTCTCTATAAAGCAAGTTATGAACATAAGGCTCTATTCCGGCTTTTACTACGATGTTTCTGAGAATAAATTAATTACTTTCATAGCAAAATCTTACTGCATTATAAAAAACATTCTAGTTTTCTTCTTTATATGTAGTATGAATAGGAATAATATAGGTGAAACTATAGTTATCGGGTTTGGTTTCTTTGCTGACGGTGTCAGCAGTCTTATGTCCTTAATAACCAGTGATAACTATTTTTTTATATATTTGGAGGGATTGGATCATTTAAGTATTGCACGTCAACATAACAATCGAAGTATATTTATAACGAGCTCCATTATTATAATAACGTTCACTATAGCATTTTTCCAAATAATTATAATCGTTTTATCGAGTAACGTAGTGAATATTTTTATCATTATTTCTTGGAATATGCTACATATATCGAGTTACATGAAAAATACAATTGAAATCATGAGTTTCGAACTGTTGTGGAATCACGTAAAGATTTTGCGAAGGATGTTGGAGTCTAAAATGAGAACTCAAGGTATCATTCCTGCTTTGGATGATGTAAAAACATTACTAGAATTGTATAGAAATATCTTAGAAATATTTAAATCCATTGAAGTGTATTTAAAGATTCAGGTGAGTAAAGTATCTGTTTCTTGTCTTATAAAAATATATTAATTTATTTTTAATTACATAATATATTCAAGCGACTACTTCTTACAGATACTACTGAGCGTAACTTACTTCATTACATCAATATGTGTTAATGTCTATAAAATGATAGCAAATCATAATTTTCTTGTGAGTATCTTCTTAATTTTATCATATTTCTTAACGACTCGCTTATGTGTATGGGTGATTTTATATAAATATATATTTAAAATAACAAATTAAAGATACATTATTCGAAATTAGACATTGAAGTGATCGGGAAACCCTTAGTAAATTATAACTATAACATGTGTAAAAGAGAACAATATTGCTTGCGGTTTGCTTGGTATCTACTAAACGAAAGCAGCCTACTAGTCGAGCCTTGTCCAAATTTAGTTTCAGAATCGTATCTAGAAAGACGGTTATAAATAAGTACAGAAAATAATAAGATATTAAAAATAACGATGATAATTTATCACTGTCATATTCGCTTCAAACGCATATATATTTTACTAATCTATTAAAATGAATCAACATATTGATCCTTAACCGATTACTAAAAAGCATTGATATTTAATACCATTTCACGTTTGTGACGGCTCTAATTATTATAAGCAGTAATGTAATTAATATTTTACAGATTAATGTCCAGATAAGTGTATTAATTTTGATATATTTTGCTGTAATGTGCACTCCGTTAGTGTTGGCCGATCTAGTGGCAAATGAAGTGGAGAATATCAACCTACTGCTTACGAATCAACTGTTAATTTGCAAAGGTATATTTTATTAAGTTATATGAAGTCGATGCCAACACAAATTCATAGCAGCTACGTACAAAGTTTAGATCGACTCCTGCTTCCCACGTATAGTGACTGCTTGAAGATTAACACCCTTTAGTCGTTGGATAGTTCATGCTGACATTTAACATATAAAATAATAATATCAAAACAAAAACTAATAAACAACAAAGATAACCTTAGTCAAAGTTTGTTCTAAAAAGGGAACGATAATTTTAAATGTAAAAAATACACCTAGCCTCAGTGAACAAAATTCAAGGGGAGCTTTTCAATCATTATGTAACTACTTATCGTGGGAACTGATGTTGATTGTATATAAGTTTTCCGTTTGTCGAGATGAACCACCTATTTTTTTCATTGATTTAGAATGAGAAGTACGTAATGAGTAATCTGTGAGAGTGTTGCAACTATTTAACCACTCATATTGTATATTTTTCTACCTATAATAAATTTGCAATTTGGGTTGGCACCGTCTTCAGATATATTAATAGATACCACATATAATAATATTTTTTATTTAATTTGATTAATCTAGTTATTTTTCGCTTTTTGTTTCTTTTGTGTTTTGTGATATTGAAGTCGGTTTAAGATTTTTGTTAACATTTATTTTTATGAAGTTTTACGTTATAAATGACAATGGAGATATATATGAAGGCTTTCATTACGAGACTCATGAGTATTTACATCTATAAAATCCACTCATCAGCTTAATGTAGATTGCTGATATGGTGACACTAGCCAAACTGGATGTTCTAAATTAAGGTGGCATTAAATTACTTTCCTATTGATCTTGTATTTTCAACTGACACTATCAATCTAAATATGTTATTTAAAATCTTAGATCTCATACTAAATGTCTTGGTAATTGTTTAACACTTTGACTGCCACGCCGTAACTACATGTCTCTTTAAGGACTTCACGAATGAATTTTTACAATTGTTAAAATATATATAGCGCTCCGGTCGCCAATGACAATTGTGGCGTCACAAGAGAAACCGTGACATTATATTTGAGAAACATAGCAGTTAAAGTGTTAATATGTATTTGGAAAAATTGTAGATATTTGTCATTGCGAAATTCTGATTTAGTTGGGTTTAACTTTTTTTTCTCTCGAAATGACTACGCTATTGACCTAGCAAGGTCTTAACAGCTTCACCGGACTACAACTGACTTTAACGTGATAAGCGATTTCTATGATTAGATTGCCGCAACTTTCCATTACGGTTTTATCAGTCCATATCTTTTGGTTTGATAAAGTGGGTCAACTTGTTTCTTTATTTTCTATTTTCCTGTGTAAAATAACATTTCGAAAGTGTATAGTTTGGTTAGAAAGTAATTGCTGAAGATATAAAACACTTGATTGCTGGAAAAGAGAATAGATACGAAGTATGATTATTAATTTTTCAGATTCACTTGAACTGTCTAAGGTCAAAACCTTGTTGGTTTTCTTGGATAAGCATCCCTTCAAGTTCAGTATTCTGAGGTTTGTTAACATCAACGTAGCTCTAATCCTTAGTATTATCAGCATCTCTACAACATACGCTTTGGCTGTCATACAGTTTACACACATCCTTGAAACAACTGCAGATCGGGACTAATATTTTCTTTCAGTGCTCATTTGGTAAACTACTTTTAAAAAGATTTATATTCTATTTTTTGTGGTTAGTTATTCATTTAGACTTTAAAGTGTACACATAGGTCTAAAAGTCACATTTGTGAGTTAACTCCTCTATAGGTCTAAGATGTCTACGTTTTCAAGCACATTATAATTTAAAATAAGATTTTGATATTTTACTTAAAATCATGTGACCAAGGGACACAAGTTTAATGAGACTCTCTATATGTTTATAGATATTAAGAGGACAACAGGTAACAATCAAAACAGGAGAAAAAATAAATAAAGAAAGATATAAATGCCAGCGATTTATTGTAGAAAACATGTGCACTGTTTATATAACTAAAATCGAAAGTAGAAAAAATATGAAATAAAAGGAATCAAACAAAGTCCCCTAACACGTCTGTCTGTCTGACTGTTCGCGATAAACTCAAAAACGACTGAACGGATTTTCATGCCATTTTCACCAGTAGATACAATGATTCATGAAGAAACATTAAGATATACCTTGTTAAGATTTTCTTTATTATCAGGGCGAGAGAACGTCCGCCGTGCCCGCTGGTGACATATAAAATAAAATAACAGATGGCTGATAAAATTAAAAAGTTCACTGATATCTATAAATATAAGTTGTTATATATGGTTAAGGCGGCTTTTAATTTAGATTTCTTACGGTTTGTATTTATAATAAGAGATCTTGAGAGTGAAGATGCTGGTTTATCGTAAAATTGAGTAATGCGTACTACGGGATATAAAATGTTGTCAAATGTTACTTTTTGGGTTAGAGTCAGACGTTAGCTGTTCCAGTGAAATGATTGTCACCTTATAAAGTAATTATCGTTATACGATATCGCATATCGCACGATAATTATGTACTCCTAACATGAATTGCAACATATAACATATCCCTATAATAGTATTCAATAACGACTATTGATTAACAAAATAAAGAATATTAATTAATTAATATTAATAGTATTATAAAGAGGTAAAGTTTGTGACGTTGTAGGGGGTAATATCTGGATTCACTAAACCGATTATGAAAATTCTTTTACCAGTAGGAAACCACGTTATTCGTGAGAGTCACAGGTTATATATTAACCCGAACAATTAAAATACTTTTTTGTGGTAGTCGGATTTGCAAAGTAAGTTGGAGATAAAACGGTCGAACGAAAACGTATCTTACAAACGCTGTCTTAACGATGAGAGATATATGATTGTGTTTTAGAGAAAAGTAGTAATCTTGATAATGCCTACAAAAAAAGTCAACGATAGCATAAGCCTTTTATATTTAAGTCACAAGAAGTAGTTTTTTATATTAAAAAAATAATTTACATCGGTAAGTGATGTTTATTGGTCATATTATCACACTTATAATTTCATCACAAGTAAAAATGTTTACCGCCCCACGAAGTGAGCACGGGTCAGCGAGTAAAGGATAAAGTATCACTCTAGACACAGAGTGTGCGAGAACATTTATATAAACAGTTTGGAACACCATCATTTAGTAGAACACCATAGATTTAGTATATTTTTAATCATTACTTTGAATCGAATGCGTCTTTAGCGTCTCGATCGTCGCTATTATGTATGTACGTACCAGCGGTTAACTAATTAATATGAAAAATGATCGAGACATAGATTTACATTGTCATATTAGTATTGTATCGAGTGTCGTCAACGAGAAAACTATTATTAGAGCTGACAAAGTGATGAAGGCTCAGCGGTTAGAGTGTTAGGACACCGCGTCGAACGATATAGGTTCGAATTATTCCGAATGAACCGGAGTTTTCTGAAACCATCGTGCAGTGGTATGACTGTATCTAAGCTCGTGTAACCTACTACTTAAGGGTGTGCTCCGGCAGCTGTACTTGAGAGCCAGTCTCTTTACATTCAGCGTGTATAACATGTTGAACCACACCGTCAGCTAACATCAGATGAGGCTATGGTCGAAAGTTAAAATCTACAAAGTGTAAAAAAGCATGCTTAGTAAGTAATCTATACCATTATAAAGGGAATAGGTGTGATTTTTGTTTGTAATGGATAAACTAAAAAAATACTTAGGCTATTTGAAAAGTTGTTTCATCTACAGAAAACTGTATTATCAGCGAGTAACATGAGTGTTATACTATATTCGAACCCTATATTAATGTGAACGAAGTTGCGAGCTAAATATTGTATAATACTGTATTGTATAGAATGGCTTGGTAAATAACAAATAATTATTTTTGTAAAAAGGAAAAAATGGGTATTTATTTATTTTTTATTTATTTATTTATTTATTGAACACCAACACAATGTACACTGATCATTATTAAAATAAGACACGCACAATTTGTAACGGTAAGTGTCATCGCAATTAGAGGTGTAGACTGCATGCTTAGTCTGACAATGAGCAAAAGGGTTACAAAATGAAATTATGAAATCCACTAAGTTTACTTAATATTTTACATTAAGAAAATTAATTCCGTAAACAAACTGAAACATAATTTGAAAAAAAAAAAAAAAAAAAAAAAACATTACATCTGAGAGTAATTTGAGATTTAAGCAGAATTGTATATGATCAATTGGAAAAAATAATATTAAAAAAAATAAAAAAAAAATAATCTAATATAATGAGAGTACGGGCAATAACGATTAGACAATTTCTCCTTTTAGTTCCTTTCTAAACATGGCAATGTTTGCTGCGAATAAGTCAACATTTGTATTTTGTTTCGATGTACTGTTAAACTCACGAGTTAATCTATTAAGTGGTGCGTTTTTACCTAGGTTAGAATTACTGTGAGTTTCTTTGACGATACTTATAAATCTTGCAGATCTAGGGAGTCTCGTGGGTATAGCAAAGTTGAGATTTGACAGGAGATAGGGAACGTCCAGTAAGCCATTCGCTAATTTGTACAAGAAAAGAAGATCGAAGGTGCGTCTACGTTCGGACAGCGACTTAATTTTGAAATGGCTGAGCCGATCAGAATACGATTGGATAGCCTTTGCTAAATTACAAGAGAAGGTCAAATGCCACATGAAGCGCTTTTGAACACTCTCGATCCTTTTTTATAAACCTCGTAAAAGGGATTCCATACGACACTGCAGTATTCCAAATGGCTTCGTACTAGAGAATTGTACAATACTATCTTCGTTCTAGGATGTCTGAAATCCCTGTAATTACGCAAAACAAAGCCCAGGCACTTAAAGGCTTTATTACATACATTATCATGGTACTGTGGATTATCTTTTACAGATAAATATATACCATTGAGGACTCTTTTATCGATCTTTTTAAGATATACAGTTCCGTAGTACATTAATTTGATCCATCGCGTAAAGTTTAGCAAGCGTTTGCGACATAAGCGCATAAGAATATGTTTCTCACGACGTAACATTACAAATCATTGAATCTTTCAGCTTTTATGTATTATACAATGTATATATTATACATATAAACCATCCTCTTAAATCACTCTATCTATTACTGAAGACTATACTAAAATCCGTTAAATAGTTTCAAAGATCTAAGAAAACAGACAACGGAAGCGACTTCTGAGATAATATTGTAATATGGAAAAAAACATATAGAAGTAAAGAAAGACTGTATAATTAATGTATTGTATGTAAAATTACATTACATTGGCTATAAAAGTGTGAATTTTGAGATGACAGCTTTAATAATGGAAGGCAAAAACCTAGTGTGCCGATACGACTTCATTGGAATAATAGTAGAAAGTCGATTATATAAAACTGCATAATATAATCATTAATTACTAGCGATTTGTGTGTGGAAATAGATATAGAAGCGTACCAGAATAAAAGATTGTCTAAGTTACATAAGCTTAAAATGATAAAAAGATATGTCTAGTATTTCTTTGTTCTCGATATCGTAACTCGTATAGACACGAACATTTACAATATAAGTTTAAATATTTTATTGAAAGCATGATGTCTTACTGTGAAGTACAGATAATGTACGTTGTGCGTTTAGATTCTGTGTGTTTTTCTTCTCCATTTGTTTAGATGCACTTAACACTGAAATTTTGTGAAGAATATACTTTAACTTGTGTTGCATTCTAATTATTATATGAATTTGTAATTATTTTGGTGATAATAAAAAATATAGATGTTTTTTGTAAAATTGTGTTATCATTTTGAAAGCCGAAAATCACTACATATTACAAAACAACGTCCTTTGCTACGTCTGTCTGTCTGTCCGCGATAAACTCAATAACTACTGAACGAATTATCATGCGCTTTTCACCAATAAATAAAGTGATTCATGATAGAGGTTTAGGTATATAATTTGTCAAGGTTTTATTTTATTATTATGAGGGTAGAGCAATATCCGACGGACCCGCTAGTAAATCATATTTAAAATTATATTGTCTATTTTATCTCAAATACTTAAAATCTAGTATTCCTGATACGAATGAAATTCAATGTAAAATTTCGTGTAAATATGTTTTTTTCTGATTTTTGGGTTGCACAGTATTTTGGTAGGACACTGTATATCCTTACTAGTATTAGAAATGCGAAAGTAACTCTGTCTGTCTGTCATGGTTTAACGCCAAAACTACTAAACCGATTTAATTGAAATTAGGTACACAGATAGTCTAGAGCCTAAGGAAGGACAAACATACTTTGTAATGTGAAGAAAGGGTTGTAAGGGTTTGAAACGGCGTGAAAAGTTGTATGGAAGTATCGTCATTTTTGGAGCTAAAGCTCGAAATTAATTTTTAGGTTGTTGATTCGTTATAAATAAATATGAATTTTGTAAAATTTAAATTTTGTAAAAGTTTTACTCTCAAGGGTGTAAAATAACAATAGAAAATAGGGGATGAAAGTTTGTATGGAAATATACAAGGTTTTTGTGAATGTTTTATAAGTTTGCGACAATAGATAAAATATTAGAGCTATTCTGATGTAACATTTACGGAATCATTACAATATGTGAAACTGAAGTTAACGCGAGTAAGAGACTTGCTTAGCACCGCGCCGTACACAATGTACGTACGGCGTGGTACGGCACGGTGGAGAACTGTGTACTTACTCAAACGGGCAGACGACTGTGCCACGCGCATACGAATATTATTTTTTTCCTTTGCAAATTCATTATTATTGTTGGGGTTGCCGCCTGTCAATATGGCGACACCTCTCGCCCTCGTACGTCACCGGCCCGCGGTTAGGCGGGGTGAGGTGGAAATGAGGAGAGACGTGAGGCGAGGCGACTTTCCCCGGCGGTGGGCGGGCGTAGTACTCTCGAAGGTGGTAGCGAGAGCGCCGGTAGCCCGCCTCGGTGGCGACAGTCGGATGCCGATGGTGTCTAGAAGGGGCCTCGATGATGTGCAATGTGATGCACGAGCCAGCCGATGAAGGTGGTAGATTTTGAAGCGGAGGTTGGGGTGGTCGCAAGAAAACACCGTGGTTCTCGTATAATGACCGCGTCCTCGAGCCAACAGAGCACTACTACTGACGATGTAGACTTCTCGATGTTACTATTCAATGTTATCTCAATGAGATGTACAATCAGACTACTCGATGTTATTGCGATGACTTGTTGAATCAGACTACGATGTTATATCGATGAGATGTACACGCAAACTACTCGATGTTATTGCGATGACTTGTGCAAGCAAACTACCCGATGTTATCTCAATAAGATGTGCAAACAAACTACCCTCTAGTACCGCACGGACCGTGCTTATAAGCAAAATCGGGCCGGCGACTATCGCGGCGACTAACGGTATCCCGTTAGACGTCGTGGCTCTATTTGTTGGCTCGGATATCGCGTTCCTATTTATTTATCATATTTATCATATTTTTACATATAAAATGTCTATAATATCAATTTCTTATCATCTATTTGCATGCAATCTATACTCTAAAATTTACATCTTATATCTATCTTACATATGAATAAAGTTATCTCTATATTAAGCGCCGTTTTGCATTAAACTCTATATTCTATTCTATAATTCTATATAACTCTATAATAATCTTATTACATAAACCTTAACTTATATTCATATGTAAATCTATTTTCAGTGTGTTAAAATTTACATCGATCTGTATAGGGTGACATAATTAATCTCTATATATATTCACATTCACATTCACTCGATATTCAATATTATATATCGTTACGTTATGTTCGCCAGTTATATATATATATATATATATATATATTCCTTATTATAATTTTAATTCCATTCATATTTTATTTTAAAAAGATACATAATAAAATTAGAAATTGCTGTTTACAACGCCGTTGCGTGAGAAATTACTGTAAAGCCATAAAGTCCCGTTCGACTTGCAACTTTCAACTATTGTTTGTACAATTACCATAAAATAAAATATATTATTTTATTGGGCTCGTTCGGGTACCGTAACGTCATAACGAATATTATTCGGCGGACCCTATTCAAGTATATTGCTTGTGCAATAACCATTTAACGGAAAATATATTATTTTGCTTTATTCAAAGGCAAAATCCACCGCCTAGTCTCTAGGAATTAGTATTTTTAACCTTACAAAGGTAAGCCGGTATATGGCTGGAGTCATTGTTCATAAAATTACTAAAAACCCTGAGATCGAAGAAGTCCGTTATGAGGAACCGTTGTAATATTTTATGCACCTCTATAACCATTACGTTTGTCTATATTAAATTATACAATCTTCCATATTTGCCGTTCTATATGATCGTATAATTCTTGCTATGTAACGTATACTTCAATAGTATATAACGTGTGTAACTCTATCATATTCTCTCTACGAATGTTTCCATGCACACACGCTATATATTCCATACGGCATAACTTAATCTCATCTATCATGTAATTCCCTACTTAATGCGAATGTAATCTACAAGTCACCCTATACTAACACACATAATTCTATACAATCCGTAATTCAATAATTCTATGCATGCATTCTTACATATCCATAATTCAATCCCTATTACTATACATATCGCATCTATAATTCCATATTCAATAACTCAATACACACATAACATACCTACAATTCTATATCCAATTTATATATCTATTCTATTATACTCGTATGAATTAAGTCTAACAAAGTCTATATTAAATGTCGATAAATCTATATCTATGCACTCATAAAATATCACTAAATCTACGTATAAAACTATGTATAAGCTACTCATCGTGTGCGTCGGCAACATCCTCCCCCTCGTGCGCAGCACCAACTCCATGTTCTGGCGACGCCGCTGCATCTCCTCGCTCCGATGGTGTCACAGCAGGCTCGTCTGGTCTATCGTCCATTGCTGCATGCATGGCCTGTCTTCTTGGTGGCAGCTTCCGTACGGTGGCTTCCTCTGGTATGGCGTGCGGTCCACATCGATCCGCCATACTATTCAAGAATTTCGCCATCGTGTTGAGATCAGGATCCTCTCCATCAATCTTGTCCGCGGTGTAGTCGTACCAACGGAACTTCAATATAGTTGGCATCTTATCTGTGATGCTCTTCAATATTTCGGGCGACTGTAGATATTGCGGTTTTCGCAGCCCTCTTATTGCTGCGACGGTGTTATTTATGCAGCTTGCCAGCATGCATATATCGTATGCAGAATCGCTGATTACTGGCAGTCTCCTTATTTTGTTCAGTTCTGCCAGAATCAGGGCATCCGCTCTTCCATATGACCGTCGCAGCGCCTCCATGATCTCCTCGGGTGTACTCTCCGAGAACAGCAGGCTGCGAACTCCCTCTCGTGCCTCTCCCTTCAGTGCTCTTCTCAGTTGCGCCATGTTCTGCACGTCTGAGAAGAGCGGAGCGGTGTCATCGTAGACGGCCTCGAAGGCCACCCACTCTCTGCAGTCCCCTTCGAATGGTGGTAGCTGATGCACATAATCAGGTTGTGGCATCATTCCCTGGTGTGCAGTCTTCATCGCCTCAGCTATGGCTTGGGCTAGGCTTCTATGTTCATGACTCCTTCCATGTTGACCATCAGCTTCGGTGGTGGGGGCAGGAGTATTCTGTGTACACCGAACGACCTCTATGTGTTCGGTGTCTCTCTTGCTCTTGGCCTCCGTGCGTCCCACCGAATCCCGGATCCAGTCCCTGACCTGGTTCTCCCGGTCTGCTGGCTCCTCGATAATTGAGTCATTATCTTCTTCCTCGATATCTGCTTGGATTATTTCTAAGCGTAGCCTAGCTGCCACTGTCGCCGCTTGTGCCTCCCGAAGCTCCTTCTCAGCCAATGCTGCACGGGCCTCCAGCTCCTGTCGCCTCTTCTGGGACTTCGTGGATGCAGGCCTGTGTCTCCTCAATGTGGATGCTACGGTGACTTGCGTTGTGTCTGTTGCTGAGGTATTGTACGTCTCTGTAGAGCTGCTTTGTTGTACAGCCTCTGTTTCAACTAGCTGTTCGCTCTGTGATTCCTTCTGGCTCCTGGTGACCGGCATCTTGTCTGCCGCGAAGATCCGGCTCGAAGGACCAGCTGTTGGGGTTGCCGCCTGTCAATATGGCGACACCTCTCGCCCTCGTACGTCACCGGCCCGCGGTTAGGCGGGGTGAGGTGGAAATGAGGAGAGACGTGAGGCGAGGCGACTTTCCCCGGCGGTGGGCGGGCGTAGTACTCTCGAAGGTGGTAGCGAGAGCGCCGGTAGCCCGCCTCGGTGGCGACAGTCGGATGCCGATGGTGTCTAGAAGGGGCCTCGATGATGTGCAATGTGATGCACGAGCCAGCCGATGAAGGTGGTAGATTTTGAAGCGGAGGTTGGGGTGGTCGCAAGAAAACACCGTGGTTCTCGTATAATGACCGCGTCCTCGAGCCAACAGAGCACTACTACTGACGATGTAGACTTCTCGATGTTACTATTCAATGTTATCTCAATGAGATGTACAATCAGACTACTCGATGTTATTGCGATGACTTGTTGAATCAGACTACGATGTTATCTCGATGAGATGTACAAGCAAACTACTCGATGTTATTGCGATGACTTGTGCAAGCAAACTACCCGATGTTATCTCAATAAGATGTGCAAACAAACTAACCTCTAGTACCGCACGGACCGTGCTTATAAGCAAAATCGGGCCGGCGACTATCGCGGCGACTAACGGTATCCCGTTAGACGTCGTGGCTCTATTTGTTGGCTCGGATATCGCGTTCCTATTTATTTATCATATTTATCATATTTTTACATATAAAATGTCTATAATATCAATTTCTTATCATCTATTTGCATGCAATCTATACTCTAAAATTTACATCTTATATCTATCTTACATATGAATAAAGTTATCTCTATATTAAGCGCCGTTTTGCATTAAACTCTATATTCTATTCTATAATTCTATATAACTCTATAATAATCTTATTACATAAACCTTAACTTATATTCATATGTAAATCTATTTTCAGTGTGTTAAAATTTACATCGATCTGTATAGGGTGACATAATTAATCTCTATATATATTCACATTCACATTCACTCGATATTCAATATTATATATCGTTACGTTATGTTCGCCAGTTATATATATATATATATATATATATATTCCTTATTATAATTTTAATTCCATTCATATTTTATTTTAAAAAGATACATAATAAAATTAGAAATTGCTGTTTACAACGCCGTTGCGTGAGAAATTACTGTAAAGCCATAAAGTCCCGTTCGACTTGCAACTTTCAACTATTGTTTGTACAATTACCATAAAATAAAATATATTATTTTATTGGGCTCGTTCGGGTACCGTAACGTCATAACGAATATTATTCGGCGGACCCTATTCAAGTATATTGCTTGTGCAATAACCATTTAACGGAAAATATATTATTTTGCTTTATTCAAAGGCAAAATCCACCGCCTAGTCTCTAGGAATTAGTATTTTTAACCTTACAAAGGTAAGCCGGTATATGGCTGGAGTCATTGTTCATAAAATTACTAAAAACCCTGAGATCGAAGAAGTCCGTTATGAGGAACCGTTGTAATATTTTATGCACCTCTATAACCATTACGTTTGTCTATATTAAATTATACAATCTTCCATATTTGCCGTTCTATATGATCGTATAATTCTTGCTATGTAACGTATACTTCAATAGTATATAACGTGTGTAACTCTATCATATTCTCTCTACGAATGTTTCCATGCACACACGCTATATATTCCATACGGCATAACTTAATCTCATCTATCATGTAATTCCCTACTTAATGCGAATGTAATCTACAAGTCACCCTATACTAACACACATAATTCTATACAATCCGTAATTCAATAATTCTATGCATGCATTCTTACATATCCATAATTCAATCCCTATTACTATACATATCGCATCTATAATTCCATATTCAATAACTCAATACACACATAACATACCTACAATTCTATATCCAATTTATATATCTATTCTATTATACTCGTATGAATTAAGTCTAACAAAGTCTATATTAAATGTCGATAAATCTATATCTATGCACTCATAAAATATCACTAAATCTACGTATAAAACTATGTATAAGCTACTCATCGTGTGCGTCGGCAACAATTATTCACTGTAAATTGATTACAATTCGATTTGCTTACACGATTTTTTGTTTATTTAATTAATGTTCTTCGTGAAATACAAGTGTAGAAAATATTATGACAAAAATCAGTCAAAAACTTCCATTTAAAGTCCAGATATACCTTAAAAAATACAGATAAACTTTTTTATGTTGTACTTGTGATCAATATTCTCTAAACGAATAAAAAATTTGGTAAAGATGTAGGAAACATACAAAATTATACCTACCTATATGTTTTTAATATAGATGTTATAGTGTAAATCTAGAATTCAATATTTATTTATAAAATACTAGCTGACCCGTGCAACTTCGTCTGTACCAAATCGGTTATCACTGGTGTCAATTGTATTTTTAAACGCGAAAAATTTTAATAAATCTAAAACCTTATTGCTGCCACACCTACGGTTTCCAATTGTGAATCTAAACTATCAAGGGACTCACTCAAACATATACCCAGATTGTATGTGGTATGGTTTTAAAATAAGCCTACAACCCGTTCGTAGCATCATCTACCGGGTTCCATTAAAATAAAAACTAACCTACATATATTGGCGGTAATGTGAAAAAAAGCTTTAGAGGTCTATGGATCGCCAGGTTCTAACGAAGTTTCTTTCCCTTTTTTGTAGACGTTTACTATACAGTCAGTAGAGTTTACATTATAAAATATCAAGTTGATAGAGTTAAATTGTAAATCAAACGATAAAATATATTCATAAAATAAATAATTATAAATGAACCATGAATGATATCATAACAATTTTCAACTTGTATTAAAACTTTTTCACACTCCATTGTATTGAAGAAAAAAATAAATATTAAAAAGATATGAGCACGACGCGTCAAATGTCACTTGCCTGTAACTATTTGTCTTAGAGCTAGGAACGGTTTTGACAAAGAATTTCAATAAGCCAGTTTTTTATATATCATTATGTTCTTCCGAACAGTGTGCGGGCTACCTGGCTACCGGTAAACGTTGCGTTTATTAGTGCATATCGCACCTTTACATGCAAAAATATTAAATTTATATTATTTATATTTATATATTATTTTTAAATACTGAGCATACATCCAAGTTAGTTGGTAAAATATTCATTCCTTTCCTTCGGAGGATCCTTCTCTGTCTAAAAGATCAGCGCTTTCATTCCGAGTTATACCTATATGAGAAGGGATCCATTGTAAAAACAATTACTTTGTTCTTTGCTTTGAAATCTAGTAATTGCTTCAAAATAGTGTAGGCTATCAGTATTCCTCGAAAAGTCGAGGTATATTGAGCTACGTGTTGAAGAGTACTTTCTGAATCGGATAAAATAACAATCTTAATGGACTCAGTTAATTGTGCAAATGATAAGCCTTTGCAATTGCTATCAATTCAGTGTGCATAATTGAAATATTTTCATCAATTTGAAATTTCATAAAAGTTTTGGAATTTGACTAAAAACATGCTGCTCCTAAATAATTACCAGCTTTAGATCCGTCAGTGTATATTTTAACAAAATTTTGATAATATTTATTTATATATTGAAGACAAATATCTTTTGTTTAAGGAATATCATATTGACGCTTTGGCTTCCAAATACCATCTACATTTATTTTAATTATATTGTGCAAATCAATGTTATCGACCCAGGTGTGTAAAGTGAACATTTCATGTTTTATACTTGTTTGAATTGGAGTATTTTTATATTGAGAAAAAATAGAAACTAATAATGGTTTTTTTCTGTTACGCCAATAGAGTGATTGGAAAGAGATGGACAGTTCTTCTAATATATTAGTTAGTTCGTTCTCTTCTAATGACTTAAATTTAAATAGAATTTTGCCAGCTAAATATTGTCTCCTAAGATGTAACGAACATATGCTCAATTCGCTTTCCATAACATGCATTGGAGTACTTCTAATGAAACCCCCGATAATTCTCATGGCCTGGTTTTGGAATTTTTCAAGTTTATAGACCTCTATAAAATCTCGGGGTTAACCTTAACCTGAGCACTACTATCATAAAGAAAGCTCGCATAGTCAATTCGACTGCGCGTAATATTGAAGTATAAACGATCTAAATGTTATGGATGAATATCCTAATTAAAACCGGCTAATGCTTTGAAAACGTTTATTAACTTAGAGCTAGATTCTGCAACTGCATTGATATGTTTACTTCATTTTATGTATGATAAAGATAGCGATAATTGTGGAAACGCCTGTTATAGATGCATGTATTCAAGATGTCTTCAGTCTCAAGTCATATGTCTACGTTTATCGTTGTTTTTCAGTGTTTACGGTGAAATCTCAATATCGTAATAGTATATAAAATGAAATATGTTCTTTGGAATGGAAAAAATAAAATGGTTTGAAATGAATTATTTTATTTATAAAGAATATCATTAGACACATTATTGTCAATAACAAAATTGTCTGGCAATGATAGACTCATGTTTTAATAGGGTTAAAAAGTAACCAAACATTTTTTACCTAAAATTATTTATAAATAAAAATTTTGACCTGTAAAGGTGTGATGCGCATTAAAAAACACAACGTTAACCGGCTACCAGGTATCCTGAATCCTGTTTGGAAGGGCATAATATATCTACATATTAAAGAACCATCTTTTCTAAAATTCTCGTTCTTCCAACGTTGCTGGCTCTTGTACTAAGGTGTCGCAAAAAAGCCTAGTTACATTAACTACAATTTTTTGTCTTTCGTTATCCTGGAGAACCCCTTGCGTTTTATGTGATAAAAAGTATCCTAAATGTAACCTTGTAATATTAGTTAAACCATGTACAGTCAAAAATACTAATTTTTAAATAATTTTCGAATGTTTTGCTTTTCCCTAACTTTAAAACCCTACTAAAATATGAAATTATTATTCCCAGACATTTTTACTATTAACAATAATGTGTCTGAATCTTGTTTGGAAAAGCATAAAGAAAGATATATTAAAAAAACCAACTTTTCTAAAATTTTTGTTCTTCCAACGTTATCGGCTCTTGTACTAAGGTGTCGCAAATAGTCTTGTTACACTTTTTTCGGTCTAGCTCCCATCCGCTCATAGCGTGTAACGCGCAATAAGGAACTTCATTCTAATATAGCTTAAATTTATAGCTAATCTCTCTGCTATATATAGCACAAAGAAAATTTACCAAAATCCGTCAACAATTTCACTAACTACAAATTTTTGACTTTCGGCTGTTATTCTGGAAGACCCTTTGCGTTTTATAGGACAAATTCTTTAATGTAACCTTATAATATTAGTTATCCCTGTGTCAAGTTTCGTCAAAATCGGTCCAGTACTTTCAGAGTGATCCATGCTCACAGGGACAGACCGACAGACAGACAAAAATTGTAAAAGGATAATCTTTGGCTTCTAAATCGATAACAAAGTCTACCCCCATTACAATTTTCAAAAAATATTTAATTTACAGATTTGGTCTCGTTACAGTAAGCTGAAGAGTTTGTTTGCTTGAACGCTCTTATCTCAGAAATTACTGCTCCGATTTGAAGAGTGTTAGATAGCTGATTTATCGAGGTAGGCTATATACTATATAGCATCAAGCTACGACCAATGTGGGTGGAGCATCAATGAAGAATGTTCCAAAACAGAGGTTTTTCTCGGGTTCGGGGGCCAAAAATAGCCTATGGCTATGGCCTAAAATAGTCATAGCCAATAGTAGTAAAGTAACTATTATTAAAGTAGTTTTTGTGTAAATTTCTCCTCTTTTATGTTTTCTTAAGAGTAAAATAAACACACATACAAATGTGATATATATGTAAAACATAGCCTAAATGTTATACCGGTGTATAAGCTACCACCATACCAAATTTCGTCAAAATCCGTCCAGTAGTTTTTGCGTGAATCCTGTACAAACGACAGACAGACAGACAGACAAAAATTTTAAAAACTATAGTATTGTGTTCTGTCATTGATTGTAAGCCCTCCCAGAGTATTTTTTCTTTAAAATATTTAATGTACAGATTTCGTCCCGTTAGCCTTTTATTATATGTATAGATTTTTAGACCAACAAATACGCGAAGGACGCTAACGAAAGGCTAAATGATAGGGTTGTAGATTACAAAGTATTTTTATCAAATTTTCAAGAAATATGGTATAGATGTTACAATATTAACTTACAATAAAAAGTGTGGGTGACATTCACCTATTAAGAATAGTTTATTATGTTACTTTTAAGGTAGGATTCTTTCGAGAATACATGCCGATTCGCCGGACAATCTCCAGAAAAATACTTTCATTTTTACTTATATTTTATGGGTTGATTATCGATAACTATTTCTTATAAAATATATTACTTAACGCTAACTGAGAAGATGCTCCTTTATTAATTACTTAAAATAATAACGATTAATTAAAATTTACTGTTATCTGTGTAATGTTAAGTCTAACAATGTTGAACATAAGAATGATTTTTACACAAATTGTAACTACATTGTACGTATAGGTCAGTTCAAATTTGGATACCAAGGACTTGTTCCATTTCTGTCCGCAAGTGCAGTATCCTACATTCAGTTGTCTCCTGCTACTCCTCGAGTGAAGTTTCTGGCTGTAAAGATGCCGTTAAATAATTCAATATTAATGCAACGTTTAAAGTCTTCATCCGTGTATATTTTCCTTTACTTTCGTCTTATTTTCGGTTGTTATTCTCAAGTCAGCAGGTCTAAAATGAAGTGTTTGTTGTTGAAAGTGTATTGTACATCAATTATTATCATTTCTGTGTCACTGTTTTTAAAATTTATACCTGGTTTCGGAACTCACACGTTGATTCCCTTTGAATTTGCTTTAGTCATGTTTGCGAGTTTATTCACAGCAGAAAAATTCTTGCCTAAATATTTTAACAATATTAAAACAATTGACGCTGTAATGGGTGTAAAAGGCGCTTCAATAATACCTTCTAATGTTGTAATAATTTTGTCGCTTATTGTCGTATCTAGACAAATTAAGTTTATTTTGAAATATTCCCAGGACTTCACCACAAATATCGATAGCTTTTTTATTTTTCATTTTATGTTATTAGCTAAAGACATTAATTACATTTGGATTGGTGTGGTTTTTGCAACGTTTCATAGCCGAATAAAGAACATTAGGAAATCAATGGAGACGAATACGATTCCTGTAAACATTATTGGTCGGAATGAGATTAAAGGAAAGAAAAATATAATCAGAAAATTATTATTCACGTACAAAAATTTACTGGATAACCTGCTTACAATTAATCTTCCGATTCAATGCTGGGTAATTAATTATTCTTTTAATAAAGTTTTGTAAATGTTCTATTATCAAAAAATTACATATAATGGTTTCATATGTATTTATTATTTACTACACGGTCAGCTGCTGCGAACTATAGGCGCCGCCATATTGGCTCTGGCTGCTGTGACGAGCGCCTTTCACTTTATCCCTACTCCGCGGCCGACCATCATGCGACATGCAACACACAGACGAAAAAGTTTGAGACGATGTAATAAAAGTTTCACTTAAAAAAAAAATGGATTCGCAGTTTTGTACCAGTCGTAAGGATTTGATATCTAAGCACACTATCTGCCATCGCTTCAGTACCCGATGTTAAAGATACTCCTTTCATAAAAGAAATAAAAAAATATTAGTATAATCGGTCAGCTAGGAAAACCAATGAACACTCTGTAAGCGCTGTGACTATTTATCCGAGCTGAACTTCGCCTTATAACAACTTCGACATAGAAGTGAGTGCCCGATTAACGACATCTTGCCTTTTATAGGCCGAAATCTCTATTAGGGTGGCACTAGTGTTAATGTTCCGTTCGCGTCTCGGATGCGTTGTAGCGGTACCTGAAGTAGAGGTTAAAATCATTTGAATATCATTCTAGTTTATAAAAACATAAAAGCCATATTAAATCATCAAAATTAATTACAAAAGAAATCATTACACTATATATCACAAATATTAAACACTTCTATTACCTTTTTTACATTTAAATTAACACCCACATATATTGAAAGAAAGAAAGAAATACTTTATTGTTGGAACAACCATACAATTAAATTAAATTACACACTAATTAGACAGAAAAAAAATACATTTTAAAAATGAAAAATAGATGTCCAACAATTGGCGAACCCATTCAGCAAAAATCTGCAATACTGTAAGTAGTACTGCAGCGCTGATTTTCGATGGGAGCCTATATATGATGATAAACAGACGTTAATGTTAATACAGAATTAGAAACGAACAAACAAATAACACATACATTATACTCCCCCCCCCCCCATAAACGCAGTCGCAGTATAACTACCCGACATTTCATTTATTTCCAACAGTATACTACCCGACATTTTATTTATTTCCAACAATACATTAATTGATTATGGTATAATATAACGTAAACATATCAATGTCATTTATTTCAATTGTACCATTACATAAAGTAAGGAATTGAAAATCATTACATAGTATAAAACAAAGTCCCCTACCGCGTCTGTCTGTCTGTCTGTTCGCGATAAACTCAAAAACTACCGAACGGATTTTCATGCTGTTTTCACCGGTGGATAGAGTGATTAATGAGGAACGTTTTAGTATATAATTTCTCAAGGGTTTTTTCATAATCAGGGCGGGACAACGTCTGCCGGTCCCGCTAGTATAATATAACTTTCGAAAAAACAGGATTAGTACCAATTATTACCACTGTTACTTTTGAGAACTGGAAAATATATACACTAGTTTTTCCATAATTAATGTTTACTATAGCCCTCGTTGATCTTTTTGACCGCTCTGGAGTAGATGCTCAGAACACAAATTTATGTATCAGAGGGACGCAGAAGAAGTGAAAGGGGAGCGGCGCTCGCCCTCGTGTGTTCCTCGTCCTTATTACACGCACGTTGACACGCGTGTCAGTGTCAGTGTTATTTGCAGTACAGTCGCATTCAGAATTGTTTTGTTGTTGACGATTACAACGTATTGTTGTTTTCGTCGTTTTATTTTTCTTGTAGATTTTTGTTATGTTTTCTCTTTATTGTTACTTGTTATTATTAATAGTTATTAGTGACAAGCCTGTCCACTTAGAAAAATGTTTTTCTGTGAAAGGCGTTGTCCCATTATAAATACATGTTTCTTACGAATTATATATATGTTTACTACGAATATATTTTATTCACCATAAGACTATTGTAGCGAAACACATAATACCTAAACAGTATATGCTACAAGATATACCGTGCAGACAGAAAAAAATACTGTATGAGGCGGATCATTCAATTACAGTGTGCGATATTCCGAACTAAACAAATACGTGATTAAATGTTATTTGGAGCTAATTGTAACTGACAAATACATGATGTACAATGTACCGAACTGTTAACATTTTAGCTTTGTCTTTTACTTTATTGTTCAATTGAAATAAACGGGTTTTCGTAAATTAGCTATCAAAATGATTGCAAGACGACGCAATCGGATTCATATCTTTATTTCAGATAAAAATTATTCTGAAAGTAATAATGCGATGGTTGTACTGTCATGTTCCTAATATAATAGGCAAATATATATTTGAATCATAGTTAATTAAAAACGTCCAAGCAACATAAATATTAATAAATGACAATGATATATTCCTATAATTATATTTTGATTTTGTTTTGTATTAACCTCTTGGCTGTACTATGCGCAAGCCCCAACTTAAAGCTATTTTCAAAACGGCCAAAGAGTTTGACGCGAACTATACCGAGATGTATTTTGTATTTGATTTAAAAATATTCGAGTTGTTGAAGTAACTAATTAAAAAAAAAATTGTTGATGGACAAGATAACCTACGCGATATTTGAAAACAACCCCGTTATATCAAAAACATCAGTAATATAATTATTATTAGAATAGTATCACTTAGCTGCACGAATAATTATAATATTACCTTTATTATTAACAGAAATAATAGCTCACTAATTTTCAAATAGAAATTGTACGACATTATTTTTCTTGACACTTAAATTGTAATATACTGTTATGTAGTTTTAATAAGGGACATGTATACAAATATTGAATTTTAAAGAATTAATAAAGTAATAATGATTATCAGAAAGATATATTTTATTTTTTAAATTGGGTTCTATCTCTTACACGTTAACAACAAATGCAAGTGGGTTCAATAAACTGTGGTTCAGTTAACTAATTCCTAAATATTCAACGGTTTCAAGTTTCCGCATTGAGCTAACGATATCGCATGCAGTTTGTGTGGCTCAATTTACTTGAACTCCAAGGTGATTTGCGCAATTTGTTACGGTAAGAAGTCGCTATCTTTATCTAAATGATTTAGGCATAATCAATATTTACATTAAATTATCTTTATATATAAATTTCTTCTGTACGTGTGTGTATGTCACTGAACTCCTCCTTAACGGCTGGACCGATTTTGATGAAATTTTGTGTGCGTGTTCCCGTGGATCCGAGAATGGTTTAGATTCACAATTGGACCCGGTAGATGGCGCTGCGGTTGACTTTTAGGCGGGCCCGCTAGTCATTCATATAATATGATGGTAACATTTAAATAATTGGAAATAGATTTAAAAATCATTGTACTGTACATTATTACTTTGAATATATTTCATGACAATTATCTTCTATATACATATAATAAGAATGTATATCTAACGTGTCTGTACTTTTTCGATTTTCGTAAACAAAATTGTTGCAGGTTTTTGTACAATAAGTAATGAAATACATTTTAATCATTTTTAGAAATGTCTGTCTCTGTCTGGTGTTTGTATGAACACGCATCACTGCTAAAGTACTGAGTTCACAATAAAACCTCATTAAGCAAAATCATAAAGCATATCATGCAGAATAACATAGTCTTTGTTTCATTAAAATCGGTGCACTATATCAATAGTGATTGTAATTTTAATGACGGCTCGAGTTAGGTAGAAGACGTGCAGGCATGTTTCACCTGATGCCTCCCTAATGAACCTTCAGGTGGCGGACGCGGGGGCGTCCGTTGCCGCGAATTGAAGGCCCGTGCGGAGAGAGCAAGGCTTTAGCCGCTGCTCCATGTGAGGAGTGGAGGAAGAATACCTCCTGAGAGGTGGGTCCCCCTGTTTTACCATCCACGGGTGACTCAAGCGCGTGGCCAGGGCAGTGGAGTTTGCTAGTCGTCACCCCACACCCTGGTCCATATTCGCGCTCAGCGGCCGAAGGGTTTTTAGTCGGTAGGAGTCCGACATAGCTCTCACGCTGGCCCCCGGCGGCGTGAGGTGTATCCTATGTAGGATTTTCCCCTCGACAAAAAAAGAAAAGGTACGAGAGAAGAGTAGTAATCTATACTAATATTATAAAACTGGAGGGTTTGTTTATTTGGTTGAACGCGCTAATCTCTGGAACTATTGGTCCGATTTGAAAAATTATTTCTGTGTTAGATAGCTCATCTATCGAAGAAGGCTATATATCATCACGATAAGACCAATAGGAGCACAGAACCAATGAAGAATGTTTCAAAATCTTTTTTTTTCCTATTGAGAGATTCCGTTTCGCCTTAGCGTTAGCCCAAATTAACTATTCCACGTGGACGAAGTCACGGACAGAAGCTAGTATAAAATATATATATAATTTTGTGAATCAAAGCTTGTTCTATGTTTTGTTACGATTTGTACAATTATAAATAATAGTACATGCTCGCAACTATAATAGAAGCAAATCCAAAGAAAATATATGAAATGATTATTAATAACAATATATTTTAATGTTCAAAGCCAATGTGTATATAATTTACAGTAATATTGGTGTCTGCACTGGTTACAAACCGTATCGCAGATATCACAATCTTATATAATGAGAACTAAAACAAACAGTGACTTCAACGTATGTAATAAATAAAAGCTTAATTTGAATTAACTAAATATGTGAGATTGTGTGACACGGTATTCCGAGTGAGACAAGAGTGTATGATTTGAACTACCGAATTTATAATCATAATTTAAATTGTGGTATTAATAATTTTTCTGTATTTGTGTAATTTTGTGAATGGAACCGTTTGAAAGTGACATTTTTAATAGTATGTCTGTTGTATTGATTAATAGTATATTGTTTCCTTTATTACAGAGCAATCCTCCCAGGAAGCCTTCAGAACGACAAGAAAACCGAGTGTTATGTTTAGGTTATGTAATCTGGTATGCGAGAGCGAAATTTATCCCCAGACCACGGCGGCGTGATCTGTGGTTACGCGGGCGTGGGCGTGAACACGTTCTGTTTGGAGAGACAGGCTGGTACTGATCGTTCACTGCCGTTATTTATCGGGAGGATCGTTAAAAATATGTAGCGGACGTCCTTTGTAGCGCGCAGTGTTGGGTACGGTTTTGTATTTTGCGGCGGACTGTAAATTTCAGAATTGCTCTTTGAGTTCTTTCTAGGGGTAGCAAAATGGATTTACTTGTTCCCCCCAAGACGGAATGCAGTAAAGTAGAAATGACTGGCATAAAGCAAAGTATATCATTTTTACAATGTTATTGTTTGCTACTTGTCTAATACATTTAAAAATTGGTATAAGCCTACGGATGCGATGTACTAATGAGAAAATATGATATTGGAAAGTTAGTTTATTGTCCATAACAACACGCAAATATTTGATGTTTTTAACTTCATCTAAATTAGGGCAATTACAATAGTGAGTTCATGTATTCGGACACGATGATGAGTGTACACATTGTACAATCAGTGTTGGATCACCCTAGCTTGAATAAGTTTTATTTTGAATATTAAAAGTCGTGAATTTTGTTTTACTTGTATTCAGCGTGAGTTGATTTGTACGTAGCCAGGCACATACAGAATTAAAACCTAATTGAGCACTTAGAAATGTATGTCATAGAAAGCAATGGCAAGAAAACGTTAATACTGTTGAAACATAGAAAATTATGAGTAATCGTAGATTTTTGATAACCGAGCGACCTGTAGTACGAATATACTTACGTAATTCGTCCTAATAGCGTTGAATGATTTAAGAAAGATGTATTTCAAGTATAGTGTTTATTTATTTTATTTTCAATTTAGTAAGTATTTTCAAAGTACTGTGAAGTGTAAATATTAAATTAGTGCCCCTTTGATAACCTCACATACTTACTAAACAACCTTAGGTAACATTTTATTATGGGCAATCGACTCGTATCTAGAATGTGTTCTTTTTTAAATCTAAAGAAAACCTATATAGATAACGATGGTCTTTCATTCTGTAAACGAATGTGTGAATTTAAGACACGTTCATATAAAAAAAGTCAAGGCAGTCGTGAGGACTGCCGACAGAAATGAAAACTCATAACAATGAAATAACTGTGTTCTCTTTTGAAATTTTAAATGAATTATTTAAATATCACAATTTGTATATTGAAATTATTAACATTAATCTGATTTTCACATCTATTGGCGGCCCGAACAATAATTATATACATTTCTATGCAGTTTATTACTTAATCAAATATATAATGGGATACACAATCTCAATACAAAACATAGGCCGTTATACTACACCTCGCTCGTCTGAGGCAAGCCGCGCAAGCGTAATACGCTTGGTCACGCTTTACTAGCATATGTCATGTCATGACGCGAGATCATAACTTTATCTCCTGCCAAAAATACCGCTCAACGCGCCTAAAGAAGTTTTCACTTCAAAAAATTACATCAATCAAGTCTATTATTTAATTGGCACGGTTCAAACTTTTATCTCAATTTTATAGTTTCAACGTGCACATTAATTCTTTTGTCATTCGAAGAAACCAAAGAAGTTTGACTTTGAAATAGTGAAATTAATTTTACATATTAAAGTTTAAAGTGCGTCTTCAGATCACTAGTTTTAATGTATTGATGTTGACGAATTTTCAGTCACATACAGTGTTTGCTATTAATATACGAAGGTTTATCGAATGGAAATGTATCGATGTGTTTTCATGCTGTTACCGTTGCTACCACAGGCCCTTCGGACGTTGGAGTAGACGTCGTGTCGGTCGACGATTACAGTGTATTAATATATTTTTCAAATCAAGTGTTATTTCGTCAGTGATAAAATATGCCGCTCCGGTATATGTCCATAAAGCAAGTTATGAACATAAGGCTATTTTTCGGCTTGTACTATAACGTTTCGGAGAACAATTTAATTACGTTTATAGCAAAATGTTATTGCCTTACAAAATACTTTTTAATTTTCATCTTCACGATTATATACATTTCGAACAATAAAGTAACTGAAACTATACTTTCCGGGTTTGGTTTATTTGATGCCGGTGTTAGCAGTCTTGTTTCCTTAATCACCGGTGATAACTACTTTTTGCTATACTTAAAAGGATTGGATCATTTAAGTGTAACCCCTCAAAATAAGAATCCAAATATACCATTAACGAGTTGTGTTATTATAATAACGTTCACATTCATATTTGTTCAAGATGTTACGTTCGTTTTTACTAATAACGGAGTTATTTCTTTCGCAATAATTTTGTGGAATCTTATGTGGATATCAATTTATATGAAAAATACAATTATCATCATGAGTTTTGAACTGTTGTGGAATCACGTAAGGATGTTGCGAAGGATGTTAGAATCGAAAGTAAGAACTCTAAGTATAATTCCCGCTTTAGATGATGTAAAAACATTACTGAAATTGTACAAAAATATCTTAGAACTGTTTAAGTCTATTGCAGTTTATTTGAAGATACAGGTGAGTAAACCATATATCTCTCAACATATATAATATTTCATGTTAAATACACAATGTATTGCAACAATTACTTCTTACAGATACTACTGGGTCTAACTCACTTCATTGTTTTAATATGTGTGAATGTCTATGAAATGATAGCAAGGCATAATCTTTTTGTAAGTATCTTTTCAGTTTTACCAGTTTTCCCATCATATATCATCTATTTACAATTTTGTATACATATATTTCTAAAAAAATTTTAAACTTATGAAGGTCTTTCGATAATGAAATGAAATCACATTTTTTCAATTTCAAAATTGCACGTTAAAATTATAGGGGAATGCTTAATAATTAATTATTCGTGTGTAAATGTCATTAAAATTACAGGACGTTTGCGTGATATACATCAATCGAGTGTAGCGTTCAAACGCCTTGTCTAAAGTTATACTTCGAATTATTATCCAGAAGAGTATTATAAACAATTTCATGAATTAGTCAAGAAGATTAAACAGTAACGGTGACGATGTGCCTGATATTCATTCAAAACACGTATACTATTAAATGAATGACATAGTATACTAATCTATTAGAATTAAATATTATTATTCATTCTTAACAAATTATGAAAAATCACAGAGTTTTACCACTATATCGTATCTGTTAACGGCATTAATTGTTATAAAAATTAATGTTATTAATAATTTACAGGCCAGTGTCTATTTAAGTGTAATAATTGTGGTATACTTTGTGGTCATATGCATCCCGCTATTGTTGGCTGAACTTGTGGCAAATGAAGTGGAGAATATTAACCTACTGCTTACGAATCAACTGTTAATTTGCAAAGGTATATTTTTAGAAGTTATCAAGGTAAAATAAGTAAATAATTCGATTTGAGCAATTTGACATTTTACGGAGAATTTTAATAAGGGGTGTTGTTATTAAGAGATTTTTAATAAAGTTTTCGTTGTAACTGAGAGCGACAGATATCTAACAAGGTTTTCTATTATCAAACCCATCAGTATATATAACGGTAAAACTCATTAAATTACTTTATGTAGATCAGTGATACGATAATAATAGCCTGACTGGTTTTTTTTAAATTAAGGTTGCAATATAATTAATTTAATAATAGAATAATATTATATATAGAATATAATGTAATATATATATAGAAATAATATAATTAATTGTTGTTGAATTTTCAACTGACACTGTTTGTTCTTGTCTGACACTTTATACAAGCCGAGCTTAGCTAAGCTTATTGATAATTGTTTAATGCATACTTGGAAGTATTATAGAATTTATTATTGCAAAATCCTGATCAGTCATTCTAGTTTTAAAGTTGTATGATGCCAGGTTTGCTTACCTCCTACCTATATCAGTTCTATCGTTTACTTGACTATAACGTAATTCTTCCAAGTGGTGGATATCCACTACATATCCATAATCTTATGTACTCTTTTGGTTTGGTAAATTTGTGGGTCCATATGTCTATATTTTCTTGTGTTAAATTACGTTTCCAATTTCTATGATTTAGTTAAATTGTAACTGTAGAATATATAAAACACTTTATTGATAGAAAACAAAATAGATACGAAATATTACTTCTAATTTTTCAGATTCACATGAACTGTCCATGGTTAACAACTTGTTGGTTTTCTTGGATAAACACCCCTACCAGTTCAGTATTCTGAGGTTTGTCAACATCAACGTGGCTGTAATCCTTAGCATTATCAGCATCTCTACAACATACGCTTTGGCTGTCATACAGTTTACTCACATTCTTGAAACAACTGCAGATCAGGACTAATATTGCAGAACTTTTGGCGCTATATGATAATGAACGATCTGCACTTGTTTTATTTTCTTGAACTTCAGTGGCGTTAAGGTTTTACTAGTACTGTTCTGGAAAGCCAATGTTAAATTCAGAAAACAAGCAGCTTTGTGTGTATTTCAGATGTCACATTTATGATAAGACGCTTATGTAGGTTTGGAGTGCAACCGTTTTATGCCGCATCATGTCTTAAAATAGGTAAGGTTATGGTGAAACGCTAGCTTATATATTGATTAGATTTATAAGTAGTAGAACCTGTGTAAGATTTGACAGCGGGAGCACCGTCATTATACTCATTTTTCCACGAAGCAGCAATGTTCACACATACTGGCAAAAGTATTTCCAACTAAATACTGGAAAATGCATATTCATATCTGGTGTGAGAACTGTGGCTGTTTTGAGGTTGTTTATTTATAGCTCTAGGCTGTAGACCACTTTAAATTACTTATTTCCATTACACCAATTCACACCAAAATTTCACCAAAATTTTCGATGAATATACGTTTATTGTATATATTAGTCGGATCGTCTATCAGAATTAACAACATAGAAAACATCTCAGTAACATATCAGTTACAATAATAAATAAGTGATACTGTGTAGATAGTCAAAGCAGGTTTATTTATTTAAAATATGTGGAATATCAACTGCATATAATTTTAATTTATATTTATTGTTTAACTTTGATGCGTATTTATTGTAAATATATGCACAATTCATTACGAAAAAACGTTATAATTAACAAATCAAAATAATAGACGTAGAAGGAGACCGAAGAAGTTGTGGGTTGACTTCGTGAAGAATGATATGTGTATAAAAGGTGTGATGACTCTACTTAGAAGAGATAAAGGCAGATAGACGAAGATAAAAAACTGTATAACATAAACACCCATTAACAACAATTTACCTGTAATTTTACCAATCAGAGAAAAAGAATCGTTTAAAAGCTGATAAGTGAAAACCGTAAAAACATATAAAAGAACTCTTTGCTCTGAATATATCTTACTCATTATCAGTAACAGTTAAAACTACGCCTAAGTATTATTACTAGTGGGCGCCCAGTGGTCGACATTCGACCATAGTTCATTGAATTTTTAAAGTTTGAACTTTATTAGGGTTCTTTTATCAAAAGGTATAAACTCTATAATCAAAGGCTTTCATCATGCCTACTCAGTTATTTGCCATTTTTTTTTAATTATATAAATATTTAAAAAAAATCGATGTCTAAATGAAAATTGAAATTAATTATAAATTTGAAACAAATAACTTTAGGAAATAAAGATATTTATCGCAACTCATTACACAAGTTTCAATTAATTTTATACGACACCATGGGTGCGTGGTATTTCTAGGTGATGTTGAGTTAAATATAGTTTGTACATTATGAAGAATAGTGATATGCTCAGTATCATCATTTGGAAAGTAATGGATACACAATAGAATCAAATGATGGATCCAATACAAAGATGTTTTTAATACTACCATTAACTTTTGAAAATGAATTCATTTTTGTTCATAACTCATCATCAACTGTACTAAATATAATTGCTACATCAAGTTGAACGCATCATTGTAACCGCGGAGTTGTAAGCCATGGATTACTTTCATGACCAAACAAATTTTCTTATTTTGATTTTACAAAGTATTTTCCGCTCATTTTTTATTGAATCATCATTTGAGTACACCATAAAGAAATACTAAACGTTAAAATATTGACATTGACTTTGGAAATATTGCTTTACTCTTATGGCAACATGAAGCAAAGTGACATGAAGTGAAAAGCAGTCCTGTAACCTAAAAATTTTGACATTAAATAAAACCAAAGAGAATAATAATTATTTCAGTAGTTCCATAAATTTACTAAAGATAAATTATTTATAAAATAATAGTAATGTATATTATGAATTTACATATTATATTATTCTAAAATTTACCTACAATTTAACCAGTTGATTTCAAAGGGTATATTGTAAGGCATGCAACGTCAGTCATGTTAAAAATATTTAAAAGGTAATTGGAACGTAAGAAGGATGAAGGATGTTCGAAACGTCTTTTTCATTTACATATATGTTGTGTAAAATTCAGGCAGTAGTGTGAGTAATGTATATTTTAATTAATTTAATATGATTGTAATGCATTTTATATAAAAAAAATAGCTTTGTGCACTTCTCTGCCATATAAACTTTAACTATGCCAAATTTCAAGTTCATCCGTTCGCGCAATTCGCTTAAAAAGGGGTGCAAAGTTTTGGCTTCACGTGATAATATATAAGATATGTTATAATATCATTGTTGAATGTAGAATAAAAAAGGGTAATTGGAACGTAAGAGTAAAAAAAATACATACAGTCGAGCATAGCAACCTCCTTCGCAATCTTTTTTGAAGTTTGGCAGTATGGAGTGGACGAATATTATTACTACTTTTTTGAAGTTCAATGTCATTTTTATTTACATGTGTGTATATGTTGTGTAAAATTGGAGCAGTTGTGTGAGTAATGCATATTTTAATTAATTTAATGTACTTATAATGCATTTTATATTAAACTAGCGGGCCCGGCTGACGTTGTCCCGCCCTGATTACCCCCCCGCCCTTGTGGGTGGAATTTCGTAAAATCCGTTCTTAGCTGACCTCTACTCGGCGAAAGGAATATTCCTACCATATTTCAAGTCGCTACGCCTTATGGTTCCAGAGATATCGTGTTGAGTCAATATATAGGTGGTAATCTCTAATATATATATAGATAAATAGTTTTCTGCACTTCTCCTTCATATAAACTTTAACTATGCCAAATTTCACGGTCATCCGTTCGCGCATTTCTTTCAAAAAGGGATACAAAGATATGGCTTCAGGTATTAATATATAGATAAAACGGATATACACCACTTGTAAAGACATATACAATACTTGTAAAGGATTAGAGATAAAAATGAACAGATATTGAAAAATAAAGAAGTGGAAGAATAACAGATCTTCACATAATGTATTTATTAGTTATAATTAGCTCCACTTAACATCTGATTACTACCTGGTTGGTGAGTTTGTGATAATCGCGTATTTTAATTGAATGATCCACTTTATTGAGGATTCTATTTCGATTTTTAGGAGGATTTCTATTTCTAAGCTATATCTTGTAGCATATATACTGTGTAAGTATTATGTTTGTCTCTACAATAGCATTATTGTAAATGAAATACATTCATAGTAAACAAATAATTGGTAATAAACATAGATTTATAGTGAAGCAACGCCTTCCATAGAAAAATCATCATTTTCCGAAGTTGATGGGTGTTCTAATAGAAAGAAACAAAGAAAGAAAGAAATACTTTATTGTTGGAACAACCATACAATTAAATTAAATAACACACTAATTAGACAGAAAAAAAAAAATACATTTTAAAAATGAAAAATAGATGTCCAATAATTGGCGAACCCATTCAGCAAAAATCTGCAATACTGTAAGTAGTACTGCAGCGCTGATTTTCGATGGGAGCCTATATATGATGATAAACAGACGCTAATGTCAATACAGAATTAGAAACGAACAAACAAATAACACAGACGCACGTAACACGTCACGGATGGCCATACTAAAGAGATATAACAACTGTAACCACAAATTTAGGATTAAAAAAAACAAATATAATTTTAGAAGAGAAAAAAAAAAGTAAATAATAACAATACACACCAATACACAGAGCTTACAATAGAATACTACTATTATTCACATACATTATACGTCACTTTAATTACTGAATTTGAAATTGCAATAGATAATGCTTATATGAGAGTTATATAGATAATAATAACTACCCATAATAACAATTTTAAATAAGTAACGATAAATAGAAAAAATGAAAATAATAATAATATCCAACTTAAAAAGCAGATAACAAAAATAGCAACAACCTGTAACAGATAACGAAATTATTCTGAATGCGGTTGTACTGCAACTAAAACTGAAAGTGACACACATGTGAGCAAGCTATGAGCGTAGGCGAGCCTGTTCAATTTCACCTCTCCCACGTCCCTCTAATACCGAAATTTGTGATCTTCGCATGTACTTCAGAGCGGTCAAAAATTTAGACGCGGGTTAAACACACGCGGTCTTATTACACAAAAAAAAATGAACACGGTCTTAACACGAGTTTTACTAATTAGTGCCTATAATGTTAATTGTAGCTGAACACATGTTTAAAATACTTTATTACAAAGGCGTGTCCAAACGGTCTCTAGCTACACATTTGGTTTAAGTTTTTTATGCAAGCAACTCCGAATAGCATTCGTTCAATTCGACCGCATCATTCAAATACGTTCCGTTACATACAGATATTTTGCAAATAATTTCAATTTATGAATAATATTTTTGTTCAGATCTTCATTAAGAAAATGTACTTATTATAAGTTAAATTAATTATCAGTATTGTAACATTTTAGTTAAAAGTAAATGATGTAATTGTTATAATAAGCGATTTATAAGATTTATAGATTACGTCAAAGTGCATAATGTAGAACAACAGTATAATCTCAGATCAAAGTACATTGTCAAACATCAATAGTGTTAATATAGTAGTAGTTATGATTTACTTGTGGATCTCTAAAATTGTTTAGTTTATTTATTTCTTCCAAATTGATGATACTCATGAAATTCATAGTTTATTACGAAATATGTTATGCCGGCAAATAGAAATACAATAGATCACAACAATAAAATAAGAGCTGTCAACTAAGACAAGTGTTAGAGAAATTAAATTTAAATAATGGCCATCAACAAGGGTAAGATACTGTTTTGTAATCAAATTTTTTTAAAGCAAGTATTCAAAGCGTATTTATTTTTTTTTGTAATAATACGGAAAATGTAACAACTTTTATACTTTACAACTTTGTATATTCAGCAAGCGAAAGGTTTATTAGCCGACAAGACTTCAACAACCGGCGATACATCAACGAACCCACGTTGCTCATTGTTGTTTTTATTTTAATTACCATCAGGCATGGTGTCTTCAATATGTCGTGTAGCTATACAAAGAAGTGTGAAAGATATTCATAAATAACGAGAAACAACATTAAAATTTTTAAAACCAACACTCATTTTGATCGCTCGATGTGGGAAGCTTTTATATCCTTAGTCGCAATAAGAAGCTTATCAAATACACACTATAATAAACAAATAACATAATATATTCAAGAAGGAATGGTAGTAAGTTGCAAAAGCACAATGACGTATGTGATGCAAGTCGAAAGGAATCCGACGATCAACGACAAGTCCAGCGAAAAGACTCGGCAAATTCTGAATCGAAATGGTCGACGGGTCACATAATCCAGGGCAGTCTCCAGCTCGAAATGTAAGGGCTCGTCTAAAAGTAAACATTTATTACATTGTATAGTTTATAGAAATGTAAAATCACTTGTGTTTATACTTCATACACGAAGAGTATGGGAGCCTGTATAAGATCTGAGTATGGCGTTACCACCGCAAAATGGATTCCTGTAGTAATGTAATACTCGCACTTCCGTGTTTCAGTCCGGAGGGTTTGGATGCCAGCATTTACTGGCACACGAGAATTTTCAATACAGTCCTCAAGAAAAATAACCTCAGGACTACGCTCTTATTTATGATGTTCATATATACTACATGGATATATTAGGGCGGTTCAAAAAAAAAAAAAAAGTTTTTTTTCTCGGAATTAGGCTCAAAAGTTTCGCTTAGATGCCAAAATAAGCCTCTGAAAATATGAGCTCTTAATATGAATATTAAGTTTGTCCGCATCGCACTTTTCGATTTCCCATAAGATTAGCACAGGAAAAAATATTTTTGTAACTAGTGAACCATAAATTGCTATGCAATTTCCATCGAATATTTTTGTAGAGAATTGAACGCTCTACAAAAAGTTTTGATATCATTTTTCAAAGAATAGAGTCATTCAAGAGTTATTCGAGGTAAAAGTTAAATTCATAAATTTCGGAGTATTATAAAAAAAACGGCTAAATTGATTATCAATTTCAGGTTCATTAGTTACAAGTATCAGAAGAAGAAAATTTTTTTCCTGTGTTATTCTTATGGGAAATCGAAAAGTGCGATGCGGACAATCTTAATGATAATATTAAGGGCTCATATTTTCAGAGGCCTATATTGGCATTTAAACGAAACTTTTGCGCCTGGTTCCGAGAAAAGAACATTTTGTTTAACACCCTAAGCTATATGTTGCAGTAATAATTTAAATTCAGGTAGAATTCGGTCTTCTTTGCTAATTTATTAACATTAAAGAATTATAATGTGAGTAATAACGAATCCAAAAGGTATTATGTATTAAGCGGCGTCCCTGAATACTGCTATAATGATTGTTATAATATGTTCAAATATAATACTTTAATATCATTATACCAGATTACCTCTTGTTTATATGCAATATTTGCACAGTAATGATATCATTATTAATATAATTGGATCTCTAAAATCTATTTACTGATTTTAAGTTACTCTTACTCAGTTTTATCGCTATTGCCATTATCGTTATCCCATAAAATGAAGTTTCTATAAAGTATACTACCTAATTTATCTATCTGCCTGCAAAAATGTTGTAAAAAGTTGTCCAGGTTTCTCGGAGATTGGCTCAGACAAACAATAGACAGGTTATTATAGTGCTTATCCAGTTTACTAGTTAATATTTCTCCAATGAAAGTTACTTGGTATAATAGAATGTCTAGATCGAAAACTATTCTAAGCAAATGATTATTGCACGCTGATAAAGAAAGGTGTAAATACCTGAACATCGCAATAATTGTTGTTGTAAAATGTTTTTTATTTTATCCACTTCACTGTTTATTAACCCGCATAACAAGGCAGGTAAAGATATCAATAGGATAATCTGTATTAAATCTAAAACCAGTGCCAGTGGTACAGACATATTTATCTGAAAATAAGATGAAGTATTTGTTCATTAAAGGGATAAAAGTTCCCTTATTGAAAAGGAAAACATTCTTATGTCAATTGCTAATATAATTGCTTAAACGAGGGGTTTAAGCAATTATATCAGTTTTTTAATTTTGTAAATAAGCAGGCCACAAATCTGCACTCGCATCAAGTAAACCGGGGAATGCCCTTTCAATAATTTTAAGGTTATCAACCAATAGACTGTTCATCTATAATATATACATTGTATGTATGATCTGTGGATTTACAATCCAAGAACAACGGCCACCACGGGGATATCGGCAATAAATCGCAGTTAACCATTGTTATAAGTCGCAGTGGTCTAATGGTTTGATCGGTGGAATATCAATCCGATATCCGCAGGTTCGAACACCGGCATATACTAACGAATTTTTCGGAATTCACGTACATTTACTAATTTAAATTGGTAACAATACTGGCTGAAGGTGAAGGAAAATATATTGAGGAAACCTGAACCTTAGAAATGTTCTTGTAGTACTACTGTATGTGGGAAAACATATAACTGTGGATTTCTCAGAATTTGAAATCATCAATATGTCGTGGGCTAGCGTGGTTATTATGCACACATTATTCTTTATTATGTGAAGAGGCCTATAGCCCTGCAGTGGGTTTCTTACATGATGTTGATGAATCGCTGTCATACCGAGCTACAATCAACTGGGTTGCTAAGTATGCATTGGCTAATCTCGAATCACGGCAGACTAGAAAGCAGTTAGTTTAAGGAATACATCACCATGTGCATTACAGTCGCTACCCAATCACTATTGATAGACTAACATACGCTGATACCGCAACTCGACATGGCTAAGCGTGACATTATAGTGAGTGCCACCTGTTGTATAGTACTCGCTATCAAGTCAGACGATATTTTCAGCAAAACTAATAAGTTTCGTACGCATTTCACGAAAGCCGAAGTTATTTCTGAAAACTGAACTGCCTAATCGAAGCATTCCATCAATTAGGTCGGGCGAGCGAATCCTGTTTTGCAATTTCCAATTTTTAATCATTATGATAATTTTCATTAGTTCCTTGTTTACCATTTAATATTATACCAACAGCTTCATATTATTTACATTTATTTATTATGATCGATACTTACTTCACGAATATAACTTATTATGGTAAAGTATAAAAACAGTATCGCTTTAGGGAAATTCATCGCAAAAGATACTGTAAGCTAAAACAAAAGAGAAATATTAGTTTATTTCTATATATACAGAAGTAAAAGAATCATATATTCTAAATATATACAAATACAGTGTCATGATGTTCGTACACTATGAACTCCGACACTACTCAGCCGATTTTCATGAAAGTTGGTATTTATTTAATATTTTTTAATTACAAATTAAATTATTATCAATGGTGGTTATTGTTGTTACTTGTAAATTTCATGGGGTTCGAACAGATGGCGCTTTAAAATAATTTGTTAACAGAAAACTGTAGGACCAACTGTTATAGATATCTCATAGATGTCGTGACGTTTCCGTTCTTTACCCCGACAGTTTTTAGACAAACTCATTATTACCCCATAATACCAAATACTTTATCGTAGTTTAAATTCAACATGTTATAACTGAGTCACAGCAACGTGTGGCCAGGTCAGCGAGTATATACATAATACATATATATATTTTAGTTTTCAAATACATAAAACAATGATACATTTCATTTTCGATTAAATAATATATGGTACCATGCTGAACTTCTTGATTCTTTCCGCAGCGACTGTATACACGCTTTTCTCATATTTGAATCATTCTTGAAACCGTTATTACCCTCCATTTTTTTCTTTTTACTTGGATTCCTACTTATTAGGAATGATATTACAGGAAAAGCAGGTGGTGGTGTGGCCATCTATTTACGCTCAGATATCAAATAAAAAATATTATTTCAATCTATTTCCATATATGGATATGGAATACACCCTTTTAAAGATTACCCTAGTACAATACCGTTTCTTTTAGGAGTGATATATGCACCACCAGCAGTAGATTATTTTGATAGATTTAAACAGTTGCTTGAGACGTATTTACCTATTTATGATCACTTACTCATCACGGGTAACTTTAATTCATGACTCTTGCGAAATGATAACCGGTGTAAGAAACTTAAGCATAGCATGGACTCTCTGATGTGAATATACTTGAATATGGTACAACTCATCACGTCCATAATTTGCATTCTCTTTTAGATCTAATTCTTACCTCAAATCTTGACGCATTTCCTGTCACGGACAACTTGAAGCGCCTGCTTTTTCACGCCATGAACTAATCTATGCTTCCTATAAGCTCAAAGTTCCCAGATTCAAACCGAAAATCTTACTCCTGTGCTGTTTTTTTACGTTTAGACAAAAACAAACTGCTATATGATGCACGAAATGTAAATTGGTCACAGATCGTGTGCGTTGACGAGATCGATGACAAGGTTTACTGTCTTTAACAAATTTATATTAAAATTATATGACAAACATTTTTCCTTACGTTCAGTTCATATAAAACGATCTCCAGCTCCGTGAATGAATGTTGAAATTCGTTCGCTCAGGTCTTGTCGAGATCGTTTAAAACGGTGGCATAAGAAAAATCCTACAGATGAAAATTGGAGTGCTTTCAAAAATGACAGAAATCGCTGCAATTAGTTTGTTCGAAATACTAAGCGGCGATTTTTCCATACGAAAATTGAAAACTGTGATTCAAAGGATGTCTGAAAGTTTTTACGTACGTTAGACTTTGGGAAGAAACAGTATGACGCAGACATTATTTTGGATATAAACGATTTAAATCGTCATTTTTCAAGACCAACACATGTCCTCAGTAATGACACTAAGGTCTCAACTATTAGCAGTATACTTGACACTGTTTCTTCTAATAACTCTTTTAGATTATCCCCAGTTATAGAAAGGGATATTTTAGAAATTATTATGTCTATTTCAAGCAGTTCTATTGGTTACGATGGTATTGGACGTAATCTTATAGTTTCAATTTTAGATACTATTTCACATTTTATAACACATATTAGTAACTATTCTCTTGATTCTGGTATATTTCCTTCATTATGGAAAAACACACACATAATCTCACTACAAAAAGCAAACTATTCTACTGAGTTTTCGACCTATCTCTATCCTATTCTTTTTGTCTAAGGTCCTCGAACGAGTCGTACGCCGCCAATTTATAACTTTTTGGAACCATAACTCTATCCAAAGCCGTTTTCAGTCTGGGTTTCATCCGGCTCGTAATACAAGCTCAACATTAATTAAATCACTGACGATATACGGACTTGCTATGGATGATAGTAAACTATATGTCAGATTTACGAGTCCATTTTTTTTTTACTTCTGTTTTTTTATATAACTATAGAACTACATACAAAATGTTTGATTGACAACTATAACGCTGGTTAGCTGGAAGAAAATGAAAAGAAAAGAGGCGGAGATGGGCCTAGGTCGCTCTCACTGGCCGAAAGAAACGCTACAATGCAAGCCATATTACTTCACATCGGTTTTCTGTCAGAGGGTGGTAGTACCCTGGGCGAGCCGACACATTCATGCTGAAACCAGTAATAGCTTCAACGTAGCTCTACCACCTACCAAACCAAACTTAGAGTTGAAATATATGAATTCTTGATAATTATTTTATTCATTTTTATGTATAAAAATGTTTATTGTTAATTAATTATTGTAATGGATTCGAAAATACATATAACATATATTATAACTTCGCTCACCATAAACTGCAAGTATTTATCCGCATTTTTAATATTCTCCAACAAATAGTTGTAGTAATACAGACTCTTTCTCAACTGTTTTATCTGTTTGACGGTCTCATCTTTGTTTATAATGTTTACAGATACCTCGTAGTTTCTTAAAGACTTTCTCAAAAGCGCCATGCGATTACGTAATAGTCCAAAAATGGTTATTTGAGTTAAATATGAAAAACTCAAATTCATAAATAGGAAAGTAGTGATCAAATATGTCATTAATTTCATATGAATATAATAAATATAAATATAAAAGACGAGAATTCTTGTTATAAATACAAATATAATAACAGCAATGACTTCGGTTGTTACTAGTTTCGTGTTTTTAAAACCAATAACGGAATCATAAATTTTGAGATTGTTACAATATTTGAATAAGTATTCGTTGGCTGTACACAAATGAAAAACTACATATAAATTGTACTCTATTATTGATGCAGTATGCACAAAGATGAATTGTGATCTCATTATATTTTCGATAAACAATCCTATAGCAACAGCAACACAATATACTTTTAGTAATGTTGATATTATTTTAGACGAGTGGCAATTAAAATAAGTTCCGAAAACTAGACGAATAAACAAAACAATCTTTAATGGTGTCGCTGATTTGGGATATTTTTTGAATAATCTTTGAGATGTTGTAACCATGTTGAATACTAGAATTTTTAACACTTTTGTGAATCAATTACACTTTTCTGTTGACTTAGATGGAGTTCGAGACTTTGTCGATGTCCAACTACTGTGAAATTAGTGACCGAACTGAAAGTATTATAAGCGTTGAACTTGTAGACGTGTGAAGTTGGCAACAAATGGATGTTTCTAGAAACTCGTTTCCATTATTGCTATTTAAAGAATTGCATTACATTGTTAGAAAAACCAGAACATAAAGTAGTTCAAAATATACATTTCCGTAAAACTGTTTCCTTACATTTTATATACATTTACAAAGAACGATACTTTGAAAGTAAAATACTGAATACAAAAAAGGTTTTATAGGTAGAAAAGTGAAGTTGGTAATTAATAGAACATTCTAGAACTCATTACAAGTCATTCTATTTAAATAACCCAATGACAAAGCTCTTATATTGCATTACATTGTTACCGACAACAGAGTAATCACTAAGTCACTAACAATGTTTTAAATTACATTTTGAACACATTTATGAAGGACAAATATAAAGATATTTTTAACGTAATAGGATGAACCCATAAAGGTGCAACAACTAAAAAATTGAAGTTAGCAACCAATAGCTGTTTTTAGAAAATTATTTATATTTGAGTAAAGTGATGAAAGCATATATTATCTCGCATTGTTACTGACACGAGAGCAACTAGATAATTGATATAAATAAATGTTTTTGTAACATTTTTGTAAACAAATTTTAAAGGACATTTATAAAACACATCTACATTTATAAACTAAAAACAAAAAGGTTCAATAGTAAACGAGTGAAGTTGGAAGCGAATGGGTGTTTCTAGAAACCGTTTTATATAGTTACTGGCTGTGCCCGCGACTACGTCCGCGAGGAATTTCAACTATAAGAAACGTGACTTATGAAATCATAGGTAAATAGATGTATTAAAACTCGACGTCGACGATTTAACCAGCCTCACCCTTTGTGAACATCCTGTTCTTCGAGACTTAACGTGGCATAACAGCGTCTACTTTTTTTTCTTTTTTTTTTGTAGCTCGCCAAAATGAATACTGTATGCTTGATGGTAAGCACAGTATAATCCAAAAACAATGGCGACCACCGAGTGACATACTGTCCATCGCCGGTCGTCACTGTCATGCCGGCCTGCGAAAAGCTGGATATGCATAGGCTGATCCCGAAACGCGACCTGCAGAAGCGAATCACTATGACGCGCTTTTTCGCCATATACATGGTGGCTGCGTCCCTGGCAGGCTGTAAAACCCTACCGCCCCGCTTTCGCCATTGCCTCGTTCGTTATTCAGCAGGGTGCATCACGTGCAGGTGAGGTTGGCTTAGGTGTCTCAAGTCTACCGCAAGGATCTTCTATTGTAGCGTCACCTTTGCTTCCCCGACAGTTGCGCGGCGAATGCAAGGCTGGACAGTGGTAGAGGATGCGGAAACTTTTTCGGATCACCTCTACATCAGATTCGAAATCGGATCCTCCCGGACACCCCCGGCTCGGATCAATGGACAGACGACGAGATGGGCCGTCAAGAGGTTGAATGCAGAAAGGTTGGCTGAAGCGGCCATTGTCGCATCTTGGACTCCTCCGCCAGAAGGCCCTGTAAATATTGCAGCGGAAGCCCTATGGTTTCGGAACACGATGACGTGCATTGCAGACGCAGCGATGCCCAAGGTACGATCTCTACCCACCAAGCAGCACGTCTATTGGTGATCGCGAGACATCGCTCAGTTGCGAATAACGTGTTTGGCCGCAAGGAGACGGCTGGCCAGGCATCGAAGGCTACGACAAGCTCGAAGAGCTGACATTGAGGAGCAACTATTGGACAATTACAGGGAAGTGAAAAATCACTCCAAGCTGCCATCAGAAATGCCAAATCCAAGGCGAGAGCGGATCTATTGAAAACCCTGGATAAGGAACCGTGGGGACGGCCAGACCGTACTGTTCTGGGATATCTACGACCACGGATCCCTCCGGCTACACAGTGCCTAAATCCTGAACATTTGGAAACAATCCTTACTGCCTTGTTTCCACAAGGAAACCGATATGTTCCTCCGATTGCTGGACTACACTTGCTGACGGAGGGGGACTCTTCAGTCTGTGAAGAGTGTTCTCCACGTAAAAAAAAAACAAAGGTGTCTCAAGTCTTATGATGTTATTCGACACCCCTTACACCCCATCTACTTGTTTGCACTGAGAATGTACAATTCTGATTTTCGCGAGACGGCGTGGTACTCAAAACAACACTCAGACTTATTATTATTTGATCAAGATCAAAATCAAAAATCCTTTATACAGTTTAGGCCCTGAGAAGGAACTTATGAACGTCAAAACTATCACCGGCTCGGAAAACACTCCAGTCATCGACAAGAACCGGCAAGAAATTCGATCTGGTTTATCTTTTCATTATACATAACAATAACATATTTTTATAGACATATGTACAGTTACATTCGTTTTTGGTGGATGCTCAGAGAGAGGTGTTATTTTCAGATATCACCATCGTTCACATATTGTTCCACCCTATAAGAACTTTTATATATTAATACCCGCTTGACATGGTACTCGAATTTAATATGTGATAAATCGGTAATGTTCTTTAGGACTTTGTTATAAAATTTAACACTATTACCTAAAACACTATTACTGGTCTTCGTGAGCTTGAAACATGGAGTGACCAGTTTGTTATTACATATTTCTAGTATTTAGATCATGTCGGTCTTTTACTAAATCTAGATTATCTAAGGGCAGAGTTAAGATACCAAATTCCTGAAAATTAGATTTTAATGATTCGCGAGTGCCCCTATTATAAATTGAGAAGTTGCCCGTTTTTGTAGTAGGAATATGGTGTCCATCTCAACCGCTGTCCCCCACAATAAAATACCATAAGACATTAAGCTAGAAGTAAGACACACATGCATCGTCGAAACTATTAATTTAACCTAATAAATAAGTCATTTATTATAGAATTTCAAAGACAAGTATATTAATTATTCTAACGGTTTCATTCGGTAGGGAGTCTCAGCTAACCCACTTAACGTACCACCTAACCTCATCTTAGAAATAGCCATCCATTTACTACCAGTCGTTTTTCTTTAATCAACCTGCAGTGCAATACATTATTGCACTACCGTCTTTGCACTATCTATAACAATCTTTGTTCTCTACACTACCGCTGAGTAGCTGGAAGACAATGCGTTGTGGCATTAGCTTCCTTTAGCTTCTCAGTTTACTAAAATGTGCGGTAAAATCTTAATTAATTCATTAAACATTTAAAAAAAACCGTGACTCACCCATTAGAATCAGTACAAAGTCATGAATATTATAATCCAAAATAAACCTAACAAATATAGAATAATTTTATTATTAGTATAGCTACAAAAATACCTTTACGTACACTAGGTTAGTTACGGAGTAAAGAATGGAGTGGAGGAGGCATACCAGTATCTGTGTGCGAGATCAGCCTCGTCAAAAACAGATTTTTTTTTTACAAGTACTAATGAAACACCAATCACGCTTCAAAAGCAATATTAATCTAAAACAAATTGAGTTTTTTAATATTCGCTTCTAAATTAAGCTCTCGTGCTTCGAGATAAGACTTAATGCGTATAATCAGTATAAGACGTTTTGCGTTCGAGGCTTGAACAGTATACAAGAACGAAACACACAGCTCAAAGCATTATAAATCGAGCTTTGTTATGTGTACGGTTGTCATTAGCATGTCGGATTCGAATAAGGAGGTAACAAGTCTTTATTTAGATAATTATGTCGATGATTAACTTTGGTGGTAATTTTCATAACATTAAAATTTGTTGAGATTAAAAAAAAATGTGAACACATTTTCAATTCATTCAATCGTAAAACACTTTTTTTACGATTTCTGGAAGTATTGATAATTTCTATAACCCAATAATTTCTCAATTCGATATTCCTTCCTCGTATAATTTTCAGTAAAATCGGTTCAAAATAAATAAAAAACACAAGTGTGCTTTAGATCACATGACTGAAGTAAAATTTCTTTAGCTCCATCTATATGTACGTATTATACAGCATATTAGAGACCGCTTCCGAAAACGAAAACAGATGATAGTACTAATGACACCTTTGATGATGGGACGGAAAAAAAATCGATCCTGATTTAAAAAAAAAAAACATTTTTAAAACGTTTTATTAGCATTATTTACGCTCCATCATGTTAGTACAGATAAATGAAACGACAGTTTCATAAAAAAATAACAGCAATGAAACACAAAATCAAAAACAGCTGATGCTCGGATCAACGAACGCCCGGGCACGGCGTGGCCGCACTGGCTGCTGGCGATCGCACAAATACTTATTTACAAGATTTCTCTAAATAACTAACTTATCTACTTTACTACTGTGCTAGTCTCTACCTAGCCGCTTTCATTCCGATCAAAGATTCCAGATTCGATTTCCCGCTAATGAAAAAAATACTTAAATAAAGTTTTAACAAGGGCAAACTCATGATTTTTAATCCATCGTGTAAGTTTGTTTAGTATTCTGATGTATTCAGTTATGTATCAGATCAGCTCAGTACTAAGTTATTTATAAAAAAAATTGGTATAACACATCTTACCGATCTAAATGCTCCGTGGCCCTATGAAATAAGGTTCAAATTGAAACCAAATACATCTCTAGGTAGTTTTGGGCTCGGCGCGGGCCGGACGTTGAGATACCGAGTTCAATTCTCCTCCAAAGTACGCAATGGCGAAATTTGAATGTCAATTCTAAAGAATCCTTGTAACGTAGAGTGTGAACATACTAAATTAATTATTGTCATTACTGCGTTTGTGTTTCCTGACAAAGAGTCAAACGCATACATCAATAGGATTTAGCCTACTTATCATATCTTATGCTTCTAATTGAACTCATTGATAATTTCGCAAAGAAAGTTGCTATAGGTAAATTATAACCTTCATTTTTTATTGCATTGTGTACTAGCGGGCCCGGCAGACGTTGTCCCGCCCTGATTATAAAAAATCCTGGACAAATTATATACCAAAACGTTCCTCGCGAATCACTTTATCCACTGGTGAAAACCGCATAAGGATCCGTTCAGTAGCTTTTGAGTTTATCACGAACAGACAGACAGACAGACGCGGTAGGGGACTTTGTTTTATACTATGTAATGATAATGATTATACGGGTGAAAAACAAAACATTGCTTACATTTTTAACTGATTTGTCTGCTATATAGCACAAAGAAGATGTCATCAACATCCGTCAAGAATTATATTTACTACAAATTTTTGACTTGTGTCTTGAAAGTATTCCATATGTTACTTATAATATTAGTTATTACTGTATCGAGCTTCATCAAAATTAGTTTAGTACCTTCAGAATGATTCGCGAACACAGGGACAGACAAGCAGAGACAGATAGCCAAAGTTCTAAAAAATATATTTTTGGCTTCTATATTGATAACAAAGTCCACCCCTATTAAAATTTCAAAAAATATTGAATGTACAGTTTTGGACTAGTTACAATTTTATTATATGTATATACATTTTAAACAATAAGTTGGTAACTTTTTTACTCATTAAGAGTTGAGTAAATATAACAAAATGGCCGCCAAATTGCTCAAAAGAATAACATACAAAGTACATACATGTATATCTAAAATATTTTATCATTTCAATTATATTCAATAAATCTTGTTGGGCGAGAAGCTCATGCGCTGTTATAAGTGTATGCACTTGGGGCACATCCGCCCCACGTCCCCTTCCTCCTCCAATAGAGGGGCGGACTACTACCGATGTGGGGCGTTGGGGCACAAAGTGGCCGCCTGCACATCGGCTACTTTGAAGTGCGTCGTATGTGCCGATCCAGGCAGGCTGTCGGGGCATCAGATGGGGGGCCGCAATTGCAAGCCCCCCGCTGTAAAGGGAAAGGAGGCCCCCGCTCCCGGAACGGTAGTATTCCCAAGAGAGGAAGCCGTCAGGCAGAAGGAAGCTGAAATGGAACAGTAATGAACCACTGCACCGCTGCACATGCCTTGCAGGTCCAGTCAGTGGCAGAATGGGGTATTGGGCTTGAGGTCGCCGTGTGGGCTTGAGGTCGCCGTGGAGCCCTATTACATCCCTACCCAGCTACATTGAGCTGGGGATCGGAAAGGTTCCGTGGCGATTGTATCTAGTTTGGGTTTGTCCCTGGCGGTTCGAGAGTCGGGGGGTCGGGTTCGTGGCAGCCGTCTGTGGAGAGTATGCCATTGTGGGGGCGTACTTCTCCCCTAACAGACCCCTGCGGGATATCGAGGACTTCCAGGACCTGGGGAGCGGCGGCCACGGACCTGGGAGGCATGGCCGTCCCTGCTCAACCAGGGGAACGTCCACACGTGCATGCGACAGAACGGGGGATCAATAGTGGATGTCTCCTTCACTACCCAGTCTGTCTCGCGCCGTGACCGGGGGTGGCGTGTGCTTGTGAGGGTGGAGACCCTCTCAGACCATCGGTACATAAGGTTTGAGGTCTCCACCTCCTAAGTCAGTACTGGTACCCGACCCCGGAGGGGCGCGAAGTTCCCATGTTGGGCGATGAGCCGTTTCGACCGCGAACTTGCGGAAGAGACGGCCATCGTCCAGGCCTGAGCTATGCCACCCCCGACTGAGGAAGAGGTTGACGCGTCTGTACCCCGCCTTCGTGATGCTCTCACAGAGGTTTGCGACGCGTCGATGCTGTGGAGTGCACACCGCCCAGATAGAAGGGCGGTATAATGGTGGTCGTCGAAGATTGCCGATCTCCGTGCTGCCTGCTCAGCGGCCCGGCGGCTGTTCGGTTGCAGCCACCGTAGGTGGCACCGAGACCCCGAAGAGGGAGCCTAGCTGTATAGCAGATACAGGGAGTGCAGAAAGGTCCCGTAGGCTGCGCTAACGCTTACGCGCGTTGGATATACTCATCTGAGTTAAATATGCATTTGCTTTAGGAATAAAAATGATAACACAAGCTTAACACACATAGTGATACAACTTTATTTATACGTGACACAATCTAAAAAACATTTACAATTGTATGTAATAATTACAATTTAATAAAAGTGAAAGTATCATGGTTAATTAATTTCAGTGCCGTATGTACCTACTTTACTAAGAGAAAACACAAAAAATGGACAATATACATCTTCTGTACTCCGCAACTGTAACTTGCTAAATGTTAAGTAGACATATGCGTACAACGAACCGCGAGCACATGAATTTCCCAAATGGGTCAATGTAATTGAATAATGGCATATTACCAACCATTTTATTAACTCTCTTACATCCAACCCCTTCTTATTCCATCAATCTATACGGATGCTTTTACCTACGAATATTAGAGTAAAATTTATAAACTGAACCTGTGGTGTTTACTAAGTCGCTGACTTGCTCATATGAATCTGGTAAGTGACATTTATTATCTAGCACTAAGTCAACATTGATATCTAATGTATGTACTTGTGATTAATTAAATAAAACAATAAGAAGGAAGTTATAATAATAATTAGGCGTAGTTTTAACTGTTACTGATAATGAGTAAGATATATTCAGAGCAAAGACTTCTTTTATGTTTTTACGGTTTTCACTTATCAGCTTTTAAACGATTCTTTTTCTCTGATTGGTAAAATTCCAGGTAAATTGTTGTTAATGGATGTTCTTATCTTCGTCTATCTGCCTTTATCTCTTCTAAGTAGAGTCATCACACCTTTTATACACATATCATTCTTCACGAAGTCAACTCACAACTTCTTCGGTCTCCTTCTACGTCTATTATTTTGATTTCTTAATTATAACGCTTTTTCGTAATGAATTGTGCATATATTTACAATAAATACGCATCAAAGTTAAACAATAAATATAAATTAAAATTATATGCCGGTAATATTCCACATATTTTAAATAAATAAACCTGCTTTGACTATCTACACAGTATCACTTATTTATTATTGTAACTGATATGTTACTGAGATGTTTTCTATGTTGTTAATTCTGATAGATGATCCGACTAATGTATACAATAACCGTATATTCATCGAAAATTTTGGTGAAACTTTGGTGTGAATTGGTGTAATGGAAATAAGTAATTTGAAGTGGTCTACAGGCTAGAGCTATAAATAAACAACCTCAAAACAGCCGCAGTTCTCACACCAGATATGAATATGTATTTTCCAGTATTTAGTTGGAAATATTTTTGCCAGTATGTGTGAACATTGCTGCTTCTTGGAAAAATGAGTATAATGACGGTGCTCCCGCTGTCAAATCTTACACAGGTTCTACTACTTATAAATCTAATCAATATATAAGCTAGCGTTTCACCATAATCTCACCTATTTTAAGACATGATTCGGTATAAAACGGTTGCACTCTAAACCTATATAAGCGGCTTATCATAAACGTGACTTCTGAAACACACATAAAGCTGCTTGTTTTCTAAATTTAATATTGGCGTTCCAGAACAGTACTAGTAAAAAATTCACGCCAATAAAGTTCAAGAAAGTAAAACAAGAGCAAATCGTTCATTATCATATAGCGCTAAAAGTTCTGCAATATTAGTTCCGATCTGCAGTTGTTTCAAGAATGTGAGTAAACTGTATGACAGCCAAAGCATATGTTGTAGAGATGCTGATAATGCTAAGGATTAGGGCCACGTTGATGTTGACAAACCTCAGAATACTGAACTTGAAGAGGTGCTTATCCAAGAAAACCAACAAGTTGTTGACCTTGGATAGTTCATGTGAATCTGAAAAATTAGCAATAATACAATTTAAATAAATCATACAATCTGGAAACGTAATTTATCACAAGAAAATGTATAGACATATTAACACACAAATTTACCAAACCAAAAGAATATAAGATTGTGGTTATGTAGTGGATAGCCACCACTTGTAAGAATCACGTTATAGTCAAATAAACGATCGAACTGATATAGGTAGGAGATAAGCAAACCTGGAATCATACCACTTTAAAACTAGAATGACTGATCAGGACTTTGCAGTAATAAATTCTATAATACTTCCAAGTATGTATTAAACAATTAGTAATACGCTTAGCTAGGTTCGGCTTGTATAAAGTATCAGACAAGAACAAACAGTGTCAGTTGAATATTCAACAACAATTAATTCTATTATATATATATATATATATGTCGAAGGAAGCTATAAGTCGAGTTGATTATTGTTTGCACACATAATATTATTTGTCTTCATCTAAAGTCTTAATTTAATTTTATTTGATTTATAACATTTTTCTATAACTTAAAAGCCTTAATAATATGATAAAAGTTACGAATATTGTAATTCACATAACGACCAATCAGAACAGACCATGTGCCTCGAGCAGAGTCGAAGCAACCTTTACTTTAAGAGGCGTACAGTTTTATTACTTTCAAAATACTTAATTTTTATTCTATTTCATTTTTCTATATCTTAAAACCTCAATAATGTCATAGAAGTTACATATATTGTAATTTACGTAATGACCAATCAGAGCAGAGTCAATGCCTCGAGCGGGGTTGAGACGCCATCTTTACTTTTAGAGAGCGGACAGTTTATGTGACACATTTGTTTGATAGCAACGGATCGAGTTGGATCGTTGATGAGAGTATTATTATATTCGGTGATTAAAGTAAGATCGGTGCCCCGAACTCGCTGATCGGTCTTAATTGTTAATTTTTCCAACGATATCATTGTATAGTATAAAACTATTGTTAAATTTAAATTAAAATAGTGTGAAACTGTGATTATTGTGTTTTGTGCTCTCATTTTACCCGAAAGACGCCCACTAAACCCGTAACCACTAATGACGATGCCAACGGGAATAACGTTTTCCCCGACATATATATATTATATTCTACATATAACATTATTCTATTATTAGATTAATTATATTGCAACCTTAATTAAAAATAAACCGGTCAGGCTAGTATTATCGTATCACTGATCTACATAAAGTAATTTAATGAGTTTTGCCGTTATATTTACCGATGAGTCTGAAAATAGAAAACCTTGTTAGATATCTGTCGTTGTCAGTTATTAAAATTCTCCCTAAAATGTTAAATTGCTCAAATCCAATTATTTTAATATTTTAATTAAAATAATAAATTTAATTATTTTAATTACTTTAAAATATACCTTTGCAAAGTAACAGTTGATTCGTAAGCAGTAAGCTAATATTTTCCACTTCATTTGCCACAAGTTCAGCCAACAATAGTGGGATGCATATGACCACAAAGTATATCACAATTTCTACACTTAAATAGACCTGTAAATTAATAATAATATTAATTTTTATGACAATTAATAATGCCCTTAACAAATACAATATAGTGGTAATATTCTGTGATTTTTTATAATTTGTTAAGATTTAATTTTAATAGATTTTTGATTGAAGAAGACGTTACTTTGCGGAAATCTACAATGAAATATAATCCTCGATGTTACTTTGCACTTCCACCTGGAATTGATTGACCACTACTATATCTGGCTGCAACAAAAAGCATTTGTTTCTAAAACAATATAAATAAATAATTAAAACCGCGTTCCTTGGTTGTATCTGACGGCGGTCGACACTGATGGTATGTAACTGTAAATATAAAATTAATTAATCAATATATATATGTATATATTAGGTCTTTACCTATGAAATTGCCGTTTTGTATGAAAAAAATTAAACGAATTTTTTTCATGTATTTTTGATTTGTATTAATTGAAGTAATCACCCATGCAATGCAATCAATGCATCTTTGCCAACGCAGTGGCAGTTTATCGATGCCCTTCTTAAAGAAATCAGTTGGACGGGAGGCAACAAATTCTGCAAAGGCATTTTGTACTGCCTCTCGGGTATTGAATTTTTTTCCCGCCAAGGAGTTATCCAAATTCTGGAAAAAGTAGTAGTCTGTAGGCGCAAAGTCTCGTGAGTAGGACGGATAACGGAGAACTTCCAACCCCAGTTCATGCAACTTGGAGACCGTCTGCTGTGCAGTATGAGGTCGCGCGTTGTCGTGCAGGAGCAGCGGAGACGAGCGATTGACCAATGCTGGTTGGAGATGTGCCAGCTTCTCCATCATTGTGTTCAGTTCTTCACAGCACACATCTGCAGTAATGCTCACCCCGTTTGGTAAGAAGTTGTGATGAATGTGATGAACACCGGCGCTAGACCACCAAACAGTGACCATCAATTTTCTAGTGGTAAGTTTTCGTTTAGGGCATTGTTTATGTGCTGAACCAGGATCCAACCAACTGGCTGAGCGCTTGCGGTTATCAAACAGAATCCATTTTTCATCGCAGGTAACAATGCGGTTCAAAATTACTTCATTTGTATGTCTGTTGAGCAGTACAAGGCACGTCTCGACGCGTACTTCGCGCTGGCGATCATTGAGTTCGTGGGGCACCCATTTGTCAAGCTTTTTTACCTTGCCAATTTGACGCTAATGGACCAATATTGTTTTGACGCTAACGTCGATAGCTGCTGCTAATTCAGCCGTAGATTGTGTATCATCAGCTTCCACAATCGCCTTTAATTCGTCATTGTCGACCAAAGTCTTCGGACGACCGCGAGGTTCATTTTTCAGGTCGAAATTCCCAGAACGGAAGCGAGCAAACCAATAACAGGTGGTGCGTTGGTTTGTAGTGTTAGCTCCCTAAACGTCGTTGATGTTGCGTGCCGCTTGTGCCGCGTTGCTGCCACGACGGTACTCATATTCCATAATTACTCGAAATTTTAACGTATCCATGATGACAAAAAAGATTGGAATGCGATGAATATGTAACACTAATCAATAAACAAATGACTACTTTTGGAAAAAGAATTCCATGTTTTTAAAATAAAATTAATTTGAAATTAGAATTCTTAGCCAAACAAAAATTATTTTGATTTGAAATGGCTAGTACTGCAGAACGGCAATTTCATAGGTAAATTATATAAAGACCTATTATATTAATCAATTAATTATACAATATCTCATTGACAATAATATAATAATAATCAATTAAAATATTATATAAAACTAGCGGGCCAGGTGGACGTTGTGCTGCCTTGATAATAAAAAAAATCCTAAGAGTCAACCGCAGCGCCACCTACCGGGTCCAATTGTGAATCTAAACCATTCTCGGATCCACTGGTACACGCACACAAAATTTCATCAAAATTGGTCCAGTCGTTTAGGAGGAGTTCAGTGACATACACACGTACAAAAGACATTTATAGATAAAGATAACGCAGTTTTAATTCTTTCTTTTTATTGTTTTAGAAAAAAAAACGATTTTTGTAGCAGTGAGGCGTAGTAGTGGTCAATCAGTTCCAGGCAGAAGTGCAAAGTAACATCCACTATAATATTCTAATAGATTAGTAGGTATACTATAACATTCATCTAATAATATACGTATTTCGAATTAATATCAGGTACATCGTCACCGTTAATTTTTAATCTCTTTGACTATCTCGTGTAATTGTTTATAACTAGTGGGCGCCCAGTGGTCGACATTCGACCATAGTTCATTGATTTTTTAAAGTTTGAACTTTATTAGGGTTCTTTTGTCAAAGGACTTCTATAATCTTTTCTTCTGGACTTCTATAACTTCTATAATCAAAGTTTTTCATCATGGCTACTCAGTTATTTGGCACTTTTAAAATTATATAAACATAAAAAAAAATCTATGTCTAAATGAAAAATGAACTTGAATTTGAATTGCTTTACTCTTATAACAACATGAAGCAAAGTGAAATGAAGTGAAAGCGCGGCCGGTTGCTCCCCAACATAGGGGGGCCGGGCGCCGGGTGCCGCCGACTTTACATGGGAGTCGTGCGGGCGATGGCCGCCTACGGGGCACCGGTGTGGGCCGACGCCCTCGGTGCCGCCAACGTGCGTGCGCTGCGTAATGCGCAGCGCACGGTGGCACTGAGGGCGATCCGGGCGTACCGCACGGTGTCCTCGGCGGCGGCCTTTACGCTCGCCGGCTCCCTGCCCTGGGAGCTGGAGGCAGGAGTTCTCGCCGCCGTGTACGAGTTCACGGCGGCGAGGAAACGAAGGGGGGAGCCTCCGGCTCCCAGGGAGGTAGAAGCGGAGAGACGGCGTCTGCGGGAGGACGCCGTGGAAAGGTGGCAGCAGGACCTGGCGGACGAGCGGTTCGGGCGATTTACCGTGGACGCCGTCCGCCCGGTCCTGCGGGTGTGGATTGGGAGGAAGTGGGGCTCCCTGACGTTCCGACTGGTGCAGGTACTCACCGGACACGGTTGTTTCGGGTGGTACCTGCACCGGATCGCACGCAGGGAGCCGACCGCCGCCTGCCACGAGTGCGGCGCTGTCGAAGATACCGCGCAGCACACTCTGTCTGAGTGTGCTGCGTGGGGGGAGCAGCGCCGCATTCTGGCGGCGGCGGTGGGAACGGACTTATCGCTGCCGAGCGTGGTTTCGGCCATGCTCGGCAGCGAACAGGCTTGGCGAGCGATGGCCTCCTTCTGCGAGGAGGTTATCTCGCAGAAGGAGGAGGCGGAGAGGGCTCGCGAGGCAGATCCTCAAAGTGGCCGTCTCCGCCAAAGGAGGACAGGCGGGAGGAGGCGGCGCTTCGCCCAACTCCTCCCGCCACCGTAGCCGGACCTGAGGGGATGGGCCGGGGGGCCCATCTCCTCATTGCACAGGTCCGGCGGACGAGGGGGGGCAGCCGGTGTGTACCCGGTCTGTCCCTCTATAGGTAGGAGCCCGGCGGTCACCTTCCGCCGGGCGGACCGTGGGGGCGGCTCTACAAGGTGATTAGCTGGAACGATCCCTTGCCGCCCCCACACAACGGTCTGTCGGTACACCGTGGGGTTTTAGTCCGTGCGAGTCGGACATAACCCACTCTCTCCCCCGGGAGGGTGGGTATCCATAAGGGATTTCCCCACGTTAAAAAAAAAAAAAAAAAAAAGTCCTGTCACCTAAAAATTTTGACACTCAATAAAACCAAAGAGAATAATGATAGTTTCAGTGGTTCCATAAATTTACTAAAGATAAATTATTTATCAAAGAAGTATTTATGTATATTATGAATTTACATATTATATTATTATAAAATTAACTTACAATTTTACCAGTTGATTTCAAAGGGCATGTAAGGCACGCAACGTCAGTCATGTTAAAAATATTGAAAAGGTAATTGGAACGTAAAACTTAAATGACGGATGTCAATAAGTCTTTAATTTACATGTGTGTATATGTTGTGTAAAATTCAAACAGTAGTGTGAGTAATGCATATTTTAATTAATTTAATATGCTTGTAATGCATTTTATATAAAATAAATAGCTTTTTACACTTCTCCTCCATATAAACTTTAACTATGCCAAATTTCACGTTTATCCGTTCACGCAATTCGCTTAAAAAGGTGTACAAAGTTTTGGCTTCACGTGTTAATATAGTGTAAAATTGAAGCAGTAGTGTGAGTAATGCATATTTTTAATTAATTTATTCTACTTCTAATGCATTTTACATAAAATAAATAGCTTTCTGCACTTCTCCTCTATATAAACTTTAACTATGCCAAATTTCACGTTCATCCGTTCACGCAATTCGCTTAAAAAGGGGTACAAAGTTTTGGCTTCACGTATTAATATATAAGATACTCTTCCTGATAACAATTTTAAGTATAACATTAGACAAGGCACTTGAACGCTATACTCGATTGATATATATCATGCAAACCTCCTGCAATTTTGTTCCCATTTACACACGAATAATTATTAAGCATTCCTCCATAATTTTAACGTGTAATTTTGAACTTCAAAAAATTTAATTTCATTGCATTACCGAGGAATAAAGTCCTTCATAAGATTACGATTTTTTTAGAAATATATGTATACAATATTGTAAATAGCTATATTTGATAAGAAAACTGGTAAAACTGAAAAGATACTCACAAAAAAATTATGGCTTGCTATCATTTCATAAACATTCACACACATTAAAACAATGAAGTGAGTTAGACCCAGTAGTATCTGTAAAAAATAATTGTTGCAATACATTGTGTATTTAACATGAAATATTATATATGTTGAGAGATATATGGTTTACTCACCTGTATCTTCAAATAAACTGCAATAGACTTAAACAGTTCTAAGATATTTTTGTACAATTTTAGTAATGTTTTTACATCATCTAAAGCGGGAATTATACCTAGAGTTCTTACTTTCGATTCTAACATCCTTCGCAACATCCTTACGTGATTCCACAACAGTTCAAAACTCATGATAATAATTGTATTTTTCATATAAATTGATATCCACATAAGATTCCACAAAATTATTGCGAAAGAAATAACTCCGTTAATAGTAAAAACGAACGTAACATCTTGAACAAATATGAATGTGAACGTTATTATAATAACACAACTCGTTAATGGTATATTTGGATTCTTACTTTGAAGGGTTACATTTAAATGATCCAATCCTTTTAAGTATAGCAAAAAGTAGTTATCACCGGTGATTAAGGAAACAAGACTGCTAACACCGGCATCAAATAAACCAAACCCGAGAAGTATAGTTGCAGTTACTTTATTGTTCGAAATGTATATAATCGTGAAGATGAAAATTAAAAAGTATTTTGTAAGGCAATAACATTTTGCTATAAACGTAATTAAATTGTTCTCCGAAACGTTATAGTACAAGCCGAAAAATAGCCTTATGTTCATAACTTGCTTTATGGACATATACCGGAGCGGCATATTTTATCACTGACGAAATAACACTTGATTTTAAAAATATATTAATACACTGTAATCATCGACCGACACGACGTCTACTCCAACGTCCGAAGGGCCTGTGGTAGCAACGGTAACAGCATGAAAACACATCGATACATTTCCATTCGATAAACCTTCGTATATTAATAGCAAACACTGTATGTGACTGAAAATTCGTCTACATCAATACAATAAAACTGGTGATCTGAAGACGCACTTTAAACTTTAATATGTAAAATTAATTTCACTATTTCAAAGTCAAACTTCTTAGGTTTCTTCGAATGACAAAAGAATTAATGTGCACGTTGAAACTATACAATTGAGATAAAAGTTTGAACCGTGCCAATTAAATAATAGACTTGATTGATGTAATTTTTTGAAGTGAAAACTTCTTTAGGCGCGTTGAGCGGTATTTTTGGCAGGAGATAAAGTTATGATCTCGCGTCATGACATGACATATGCTAGTAAAGCGTGACCAAGCTTATTACGCTTGCGCGGCTTGCCTCAGACTAGCGAGGTGTAGTATAACGGCCTATGTTTTGTATTGAGATTGTGCATCCTATTATATATTTGATTAAGTAATAAACTGCACAAAAATGTATATAATTATTGTTCGGGCCGCCAATAGATGTGAAAATCAGATTAATGTTAATAATTTCAATATACAAATTGTGATATTTAAATAATTCATTTAAAATTTCAAAAGAGAACACAGTTATTTGATTGTTATGAGCTTTCATTTCTGTCGGCAGTCCTTGAATTTTTGATTCAAGATTTGATTCAATTTTGATTGAATGAATTTTTTTATATGAACGTGTCTTAAATTCACTCATTAGTTTACAGAATGAAAGACCATCGTTATCTATATAGGCTTTCTTTAGATTTAAAAAAGAACACATTCTAGATACGAGTCGATTGCCCATAATAAAATGTTACCTAAGGTTGTTTAGTAAGTATGTGAGGTTATCAAAGGGGCACTAATTTAATATTTACACATCACAGTACTTTAAAAATACTTACTAAATATATTTTATACATATAATAAAAATGAAGTGTCTGTATGTAATATCAAAATAAAAATTTTTGACTGATTGGGTATGAAAGTATACACGCTTCTGATAACAAAAATGCAATTTTTAAAATTTTTGTCGGTCGGTCTGTCTGTTTGTTCCGGGTAATCTCCGTAACGGCTGGACCGATTTTGAAGGAAATATCACTGGCAGATAGAAAAAATTACAGCGGGCTACTTAGGCTACTTTAAATTAGACTAGTTGTTAACCGCGGCTTCGTCCGCAATGCTATCTTCAAAACGGTTGAACCGATTTCCACAGGACTTTCAATGGCAGATAGCTAACCTTATAAAAAATAATTTAAGCAATTTTCATTTATACTAGCTGTTAACCGTGGCTTCGCCTGCAACGTTATCTCCAAAATGATTGGACTGATCTTCACAAAACTTTCACTGACAGATAGCTGACCTTATAAAAAGTAATTCCAGCAATTTTAGCTTACACTAGCTGTTAACCGTGGTTTTGCCCGCAGTGCTATCTCCAAAATGGTTTGACCGATCTTCACGAGACTTTCACTGACGGATAGCTGATTTTATAAAAAGTAATTTAGGTAATTTTAATTTATACTAACTGTTAACCGTGGCTTCGCCCGCAGTACATCTCCAAAACGATTCGATCGTTTTTTACGGGACTTTCACTGGCAGATAGCGGACATTATAAAAAGTCATTTAATCTATTTAAATTTAGACTAGCTATTAACCGCGGCTTCGCCCACAGTGCTATGTCCAAAACGGTTTGACCAATAATCACGGGATTTTCACTGGCAGATAACTGGCCTTATAGGAACTAATTTAAGTTATTTTTTTTAGACTTGCTGTTACCCGCGACTTCGACCGCATGAAATTTAGCAAAAGTATGTTGTTCACTGTAAACATGTGCATAAGGAAGCTATATGGAGGGTTAAGGTTCCAAATATGTGGTAAACCTCATTTGACTGTTAGGATTTATATATCTAATGTATACGTTACATGTCACTGTAGGTGGCGTGCGTGTCATACTTACAAGTGTTTTTAAAGAGCATTTCTATAACTGTTCATGGTCTCACAGTTTTATATTTCTTTAATACAATTTTAAAAAACGCGTGCGGAGCTGTGGGTACAGCTAGTTGAAAATAAAATAAATAAACACTATAATTGAAATACATCTTTCTTAAATCATTCAACGCTATTAGGACGAATTCCGTAAGTATATTCGTACATCAGGTCGCTCGGTTATCAAAAATCGACGATTACTCATAATTTTCTATGTTTCAACAGTATTAACGTTTTCTTGCCATTGCTTTCTATGACATACATTTCTAAGTGCTCAATTAGGTTTTAATTCTGTATGTGTCTGGCTACGTACAAATCAACTCACGCTGAATACAAGTAAAACAAAATTCACGACTTTTAATATTCAAAATAAAACTTATTCAAGCTAGGATGATCCAACACTGATTGTACAATGTGTACACTCATCATCGTGTCCGAATACATGAACTCACTATTGTAATTGCCCTAATTTAGATGAAGATAAACCCTTCAAATATTTGCGTGTTGTTATGGACAATAAACTACCTTTCCAATATCATATTTTCTCATTAGTACATCGCATCCGTAGGGTTATACCAATTTTTAAATGTATTAGACAATTAGCAAACAATAACATTGTAAAAATGATATACTTTGCTTTATGCTAGTCATTTCTACTTTACTGCATTCCGTCTTGGGGGGAACAAGTAAATCCATTTTGCTACCCCTAGAAAGAACTCAAAGAGCAATTCTGAAATTTACAGTCCGCCGCAAAATACGAAACCGTACCCAACACTGCGCGCTACAAAGGACGTCCGCTACATATTTTTACCGATCCTCCCGATAAATAACGGCAGTGAACGATCAGTACCAGCCTGTCTCTCCAAACAGAACGTGTTCACGCCCACGCCCGCGTAACCACAGATCACGCCGCCGTGGTCTGGGGGTAAATTTCGCTCTCGCATACCAGATTATATAACCTAAACATAACACTCGGTTTACTTGTCGTTCTGAAGGCTTCCTGGGAGGATTGCTCTGTAATAAAGGAAACAATATACTATTGATTAATCAATACAATAGACATACTATTAAAAATCTCACTTTCAAACGGTTGCATTCACAAAATTACACAAATACAGAAAAATTATTAATACCACAATTTAAATTATGATTATAAATTCGGTAGTTCAAATCATACACTCTTGTCTCACTCGGAATACCGTGTCACACAATCTCACATATTTAGTTTATACAAATTAATCTTTTATTTATTACATACGTTTAAGTCACTGTTTGTTTTAGTTCTCATTATATAAGATTGTGATATCTGCGATACGGTTTGTAACCAGTGCAGACACCAATATTACTGTAAATTATATACACATTGGCATTGAACATTAAAATATATTGTTATTAATAATCATTTCATATATTTTCTTTGGATTTGCTTCTATTATAGTTGCGAGCATGTACTATTATTTATAATTGTACAAATCGTAACAAAACATAGAACAAGCTTTGATTCACAAAATTATATATTTATTTTATACTAGCTTCTGTCCGTGACTTCGTCCACGTGGAATAGTTAATTTGGGCTAACGCTAAGACAAAACGGAATCTCTCAATAGGAAAAAAAAAGATTTTGAAACATTCTTCATTGGTTCTGTGCTCCTATTGGTCTTATAGTGATGACATATAGCTTTCTTCGATAGATGAGCTATCTAACACAGAAATAATTTTTCAAATCGGACCAATAGTTCCTGAGATTAGCGCGTTCAAACCAAATAAACAAACCCTCCAGTTTTATAATATTAGTATAGATTACTACTCTTCTCTCGTACCTTTTTTTTTGTCGAGGGGAAAATCCTACATAGGATACACCTCACGCCGCCGGGGGCCAGCGTGAGAGTTATGTCGGACTCCTACCGACTAAAAACCCCTCGGCCGCTGAGCGCGAATGTGGACCAGGGTGTGGGGTGACGACTAGCAAACTCCACTGCCCTGGCCACGCGCTTGAGTCACCCGTGGATGGTAAAACAGGGGGACCCATCTCTCAGGAGGTATTCTTCCTCCACTCCTCACATGGAGCAGCGGCTAAAGCCTTGCTCTCTCCGCACGGGCCTTCAATTCGCGACAACGGACGCCCCCGCGTCCGCCACCTGAAGGTTCATCAGGGAGGCATCAGGTGAAACATGCCTGCACGTCTTCTACCTAACTCGAGCCGTCATTAAAATTACAATCACTATTGATATAGTGCACTGATTTTAATGAAACAAAGACTATGTTATTCTGCATGATATGCTTTATGATTTTGCTTAATAAAAAATAAAAAAACCTGCAACAATTTTTTTCACGAAAATCGAAAAAGTACAGACACGTTAGATATACATTCTTATTATATGTATATAGAAGATAATTGTCATGAAATATATTCGAAGTAATAATGTACAGTACAATGATTTTTAAATCTATTTCCAATTATTTAAATGTTACCATCATATTATATGAATAACTAGCGGGCCCGGCGGACGTTGTCCTGCCTTGATAATAAAAAAAATCCTAAAAGTCAACCGCAGCACCACCTACCGGGTCCAATTGTGAATCTAAACCATTCTCGGATCCACTGGAACACGCACACAAAATTTCATCAAAATCGGTGCAGCCGTTTAGGAGGAGTTCAGTGACATACACACGCACAGAAGAAATTTATATATAAAGATAATTTAATGTAAATATTGATTATGCCTAAATCATTTAGATAAAGATAGCGACTTCTTACCGTAACAAATTGCGCAAATCAACCTGGAGTTCAAGTAAATTGAGCCATACAAACTGCATGCGATATCGTTAGCTCAATGCGGAAACTTGAAACCGTTGAATATTTAGGAATTAGTTAACTGAACCACAGTTTATTGAACCCACTTGCATTTGTTATTAACGTGTAAGAGATAGAACCCAATTTAAAAAATAAAACATATCTTTCTGATAATCATTATTACTTTATTAATTCTTTAAAATTCAATATTTGCATACATGTCGCTTATTAAACTATATGACAGTATATTACAATTTAAGTGTCAAGAAAAATAATGTCGTCTGTACAATTTCTATTTGAAAATTAGTGAGCTATTATTTCTGTTAATAATAAAGGTAATATTATAATTATTCGTGCAGCTAAGTAATACTATTCTAATAATAGATATATTACTGATGTTTTTGATATAACGGGGTCGTCTTCAAATATCGCGTAGGTTATCTTGTCCATCAACAATTTTTTTTAAATTAATTACGTCAACAACTCGAATATTTTTAAATCAAATACAAAATACATCTCGGTATAGTTCGCGTCAAACTCTTTGGCCGTTTTGAAAATAGCTTTAAGTTCGGGCTTGCGCATAGTACAGCCAAGAGGTTAATACAAAACAAAATCAAAATATAATTATAGGAATATATCATTGTCATTTATTAATATTTATGTTGCCTAGACGTTTTTAATTAACTATGATTCAAATATATATTTGCCTATTATATTAAGAACATGGCAGTACAACCATCGCATTATTACTTTCAGAATAATTTTTATCTGAAATAAAGATATGAATCCGATTGCGTCGTCTTGCAATCATTTTGATAGCTAATTTACGAAAACCCGTTTATTTCAATTGAACAATAAAGTAAAAGACAAAGCTAAAATGTTAACAGTTCGGTACATTGTACATCATGTATTTGTCAGTTACAATTAGCTCCAAATAACATTTAATCACGTATTTGTTTAGTTCGGAATATCGCACACTGTAATTGAATGATCCGCCTCATACAGTATTTGTTTCTGTCTGTACGGTATATCTTGTAGCATATACTGTTTAGGTATTATGTGTTTCGCTACAAAAGTCTTATGGTGAATAAAATATATTCGTAGTAAACATATATATAATTCGTAATAAACATGTATTTATAATGGGGCAACGCCTTTCACAGAAAAACATTTTTCTAAGTGGACAGGTTTGTCACTAATAACTATTAATAATAACAAATAACAATAAAGAGAAAACATAACAAAAATCTACAAGAAAAATAAAACGACGAAAACAACAATACGTTGTAATCGTCAACAACAAAACAATTCTGAATGCGACTGTACTGCAAATAACACTGACACTGACACGCGTGTCAACGTGCGTGTAATAAGGACGAGGAACACACGAGGGCGAGCGCCGCTCCCCTTTCACTTCTTCTGCGTCCCTCTGATACATAAATTTGTGTTCTGCGCATCTACTCCAGAGCGGTCAAAAAGATCGACGAGGGCTATAGTAAATATTAATTATGGAAAAACTAGTGTATATATTTTCCAGTTCTCAAAAGTATACAGTGGTAATAATTGGTACTAATCCTGTTTTTTCGAAAGTTATATTATACTAGCGGGACCGGCAGACGTTGTCCCGCCCTGATTATGAGAAAATCCTTGACAAATTATATACTAAACCGTTCCTCATTAATCACTCTATCCACCGGTGAAAACAGCATGAAAATCCGTTCGGTAGTTTTTGAGTTTATCGCGAACAGACAGACAGACAGACGCGGTAGGGGACTTTGTTTTATACTATGTAATGATTTTCAGTTCCTTACTTTATGGAATGGTACAATTGAAATAAATAAGATTGATATGTTTACGTTATATTATACCATAATCAATTAATGTATTGTTGGAAATAAATAAAATGTCGGGTAGTATACTGTTGGAAATAAATGAAATGTCGGGTAGTTATACTGCGACTGCGTTTATGGGGGGGGGGGGGGGGGGGGGGTATAATGTATGTGTTATTTGTTTGTTCGTTTCTAATTGTGTATTGACATTAACGTCTGTTTATCATCATATATAGGCTCCCATGGAAAATCAGCGCTGCAGTACTACTTACAGTATTGCAGATTTTTGCTGAATGGGTTCGCCAATTGTTGGACATCTATTTTTCATTTTTAAAATGTATTTTTTTTCTGTCTAATTAGTGTGTAATTTAATTTAATTGTATGGTTATTCCAACAATAAAGTATTTCTTTCTTTCTTTCAATATATGTGGGTGTTAATTTAAATGTAAAAAAGGTAATAGAAGTGTTTAATATTTGTGATATATAGTGTAATGATTTCTTTTGTAATTAATTTTGATGATTTAATATGGCTTTTATGTTTTTATAAACTAGAATGATATTCAAATGATTTTAACCTCTACTTCAGGTACCGCTACAACGCATCCGAGACGCGAACGGAACATTAACGCTAGTGCCACCCTAATAGAGATTTCGGCCTATAAAAGGCAAGATGTCGTTAATCGGGCACTCACTTCTATGTCGAAGTTGTTATAAGGCGAAGTTCAGCTCGGATAAATAGTCACAGCGCTTACAGAGTGTTAATTGGTTTTCCTAGCTGACCGATTATACTAATATTTTTTTATTTCTTTTATGAAAGGAGTATCGTTAACATCGGGTACTGAAGCGATGGCAGATAGTGTGCTTAGATATCAAATCCTTACGACTGGTACAAAACTGCGAATCCATTTTTTTTTTTAAGTGAAAGTTTTATTACATCGTCTCAAACTTTTTCGTCTGTGTGTTGCATGTCGCGTGATGGTCGGCCGCGGAGTAGGGATAAAGTGAAAGGCGCTCGTCAGAGCAGCCAGGGCCAATATGGCGGCGCCTATAGTTCGCAGCAGCTGACCGTGTAGTGTATAAGACTATTATTAGTTAAATGTCTATAGTGTGAAAAAAGTTTCACTTTTACCGTGGTTTCATAAAACCACACAATCCTTTTTTTTTGTAAGTACACCTAGTTAGCTACCATAGTGAAATTGAGAATCTGTCGCAAAGCACGTGGTGTTTTTTGGGTAAAGGCACTTGAGAACCATTTAAGTTTATATGATTACTATCCTAGACCACACCATTATTTAACATCTGATGAGATCATGACGAAATACGAAAAACTATAATATATAAAAAAGTGTGTGATTTTCATAAATAACCAGAAATTGCTCTAAAATCCTGAAAACGAACACACATCTTAATCGCAACAATCACAAAAATCAAGAGTTCTTAAGAAGCTGTGGAATCCTTAGTCGCAACAAGAAACCTATTAAATACACACCTTAATAAATATATAACACAACATATTCAAGAAGGAACGGTAGTAAATTGCAATAGCACAATAATGCATGTGATGCAGGTCGAAAGAAGTCCGACGATCAGCGACAGGTCCAGTGTGATGACTCGGCAAATGCTGAATCGGAATGGTCGACGGGTCACATAATCTAGAGCAGTTTCCAGCTCAAAACGTAGGGGCTCGGCTAAAAAATAAATGTTTCTTATATTGTAAAGCTGTTTATAGTCATTACGAAGCTATTGCTATTTATACTCCATACACAGAGAATGAGAGCCTATGTAAGGTACTGATAAAGGGAGTATCGATGCTAGACCTATTGCTGTCGCCAATCAGTATTCGTGCTGATGTATTCCGGTTCGGAGAGTGTGCTTGCTTGCATTCACTGGAACATGAGGTGTCTTATCTCAATTCTTGGAACTAGCAACGCATTATAACCAATCTCAGGCTTCCGTTCCTTTTGAGGTATGTTACAGTGATGACTTAACATACGGTAGAATGCGTTCGCTTTGCTACTTTGTAACATAAAAAAGCAATGCGAGTAGTAAGGTATCTAAAGGTTTTATCAATTATACGGTAATTCCAGATACTGGTATACTAGTCGTTATAACAGGTAACATATTCAAAACTAATGTGTATATAATTTTATTCAATCAAACATCAAATACATTTTATTAACGCCGGTCATAAATATAAAGTCTTAATATAAATTTCACAAATTAGTAACAATAATTAACCAATATTACAACTTATTAAAGTACAAACATTATGTCCACTGTGTAATGTTTTCGAAAAAAATTAATTTGTGCCGATGACCTTCTCATGGCAATCGATTTATTATTTCATAGCAGCTATATATTGTATCTGGATTAATTAGAGGCTGTGCTATTTCCTAACCCTTTTACTAATAGTATAGGAGCTAGCAACGTTTTCGAGAAAGAATTTTAGGTCAGCTGATTTTGTGATATGTTGTCTTTCTTGCACTTTCGGTTAGAATCTGGGCTATCTGGCTGGCGGTAGCGGTTGCGTTCATTAGTGCGCATCCTACCTGTCCAGGTAATAATCCTGGATTTTAAAAACATTTTAGAAGGCGTAATTTTTAATTTTTTGTTTTTAAATAAGTCTACCTGACATACTTTTTTTATTGCCAGACATTTTTGACAATGCTAACTATGTGCCATACGCGATTTTTTTTTTTTATAAAAATTTCAAAGTATTTTATAATGTCTGTAATTTTAATATTATGTTATTTAAAGATAAGAAAAACTTAAAATAAATTTGCCAGACGTTAATTCGATTGTTAAGTCTTGAATTAAAATGAAAAAGTCATGAAAAGTATTGCAGTATAATGCTAGTAGTCCTAGAGAGACAGCTGAAGGTGCGAGAGAGATAGACAACGACAGTGGCGCGAAAGGCAAGTTTGCAAGATGGCGTCAGTCTAATGTCACATGTTTGTTTTTGTTTTGATTTTAATGTTTATTTTTTAATTTGGTTACAATGGCCAGTGATAAAATAAAATGTGTTTTTTGTAAACACAATACTTTTGTGAACATAATACTTTTCGTGGGTGATAAACTAAAAAAATGTCAGCAAGTTTTAAGTGTACGTGTGAAATATAAATTAAAGTACAGTAACATTGAGCTGCCCACGCAAATAAATAAGACAGATGGATATCATAGACAATGTTATAGTAGTTTTACTGCTTTAATGGCAAAATACCGTGATTCATCATCAGAAACAGATTATGCCAGTAACTCCACTTCACTCACTTTGTCACCGAGTACTCCAGTAGATATTAGTGAAACTGTTCCAAGAAACGTAACTCAAAGCTCCTACAGTGAGGTTGCTTCTTCAAGTTTAAACATTCAAACAAAATCAGGAGATTTTGAATTGAATTTGAACAGTAAAATAACACCAGAAGATGTTACTCCTAGTTCAAATAACCAGAGCATATCAAGACGTCCTGATTTAGATTTTAACCGTGAGATATCATCAGAAAATGCTGCTTCAAATTTAGATAGTCAGACAACGTTAGAAGATGTTGCTTCCAGCTCGACTTGTGATTTAAGTATCAATAAAACTAACGTTTTTAATGAAATTCCTGACACTAATATTGAAGATATTGGAAAAGAACGACAACTCAAAAATGTTTGCTTTTTTTGTGATAAAGATCGTAAACAGAATAAGGGTAAACAACAAAATCTTTATTCCTCAAACGATGCAAAGCTTTATGATAAAATTATTGAGTGGATGGAAAAACTTAATAACGAAGAATTATTACAGAAAATTAATCGTCTTAAATCTGAAAATAAAACAATTTTTTATCATCATTTATGAAAAACTTAATATTAATTATTTATAATTTACATTTAGTAATCAGAACAATTTAAATAAAAAGTGTTGTTTTTTAAATTTTAATCTAATTTTATATTCCTTTTTATGCTTAATTTTTTTTCAAACTTGCTCTGACTAGAATGATTATTATTATTATTTTTTTTTTTTTTATTATATGCACAATCAAAAGTCATTTACTTTCGTAATGGTTCTCTGTATCATTCTCGACTTATTCTGCAACTGACTCTCTCGGACTACTAGCATTATACTGCAATACTTTTCATGACTTTTTCATTTTAATTTAAGACTTAACAATCGAATTAACGTCTGGCAAATTTATTTTAAGTTTTTCTTATCTTTAAATAACATAATATTAAAATTACAGACATTATAAAATACTTTGAATTTTTTATAAAAAAAAAATCGCGTATGGCACATAGTTAGCATTGTCAAAAATGTCTGGCAATAAAAAAAGTATGTCAGGTAGACTTATTTAAAAACAAAAAATTAAAAATTACGCCTTCTAAAATGTTTTTAAAATCCAGGATTATTACCTGGACAGGTAGGATGCGCACTAATGAACGCAACCGCTACCGCCAGCCAGATAGCCCAGACTCTAACCGAAAGTGCAAGAAGGACGACATATCACAAAATCAGCTGACCTAAAATTCTTACTTTCCAAACGTTGCTAGCTCCCGTACCATAATTTCTAAGATTATCCCAGACAAACAATAGAATCTTAAATTGCTTACGTATGTATAGATTATTGTACTACTTGTCCAGCTTAGTCCCTTGTATATTACAATAATGAAGCTTATTTGTTGCCACAAAATTTTACGACTTATGACTATTTTAAACAAATGTGGAAATGTAAAAGTGTATGCTTATAAGAAAGGCCGTAAATACCTGAACATCGCAATAATTGCTGTTGTAGAATGTCTTTTATTTTGTCCACTTCATTGTTTATTAATTTGCATATTAAGGCAGGTAAAGATATCAATACGATAATGTGTATTAAATCTATAACCAATGCTTGTGCCGGTAAAGACTCTTGTATCTGAAAATAAGATAAGGTATTGAAAATGCGTTAAACATTACATTTGTTTATTCGAGTGGTAAACAGCTATTTAGCTTTCAGGAATACATTTTTCATTAATTAGTTGTGATTGTTTAGATCTCTCCCACAGTTTAGGAACTTTTCTTATTTTGTTAAATATCAATCCGCAAAACTCCATTCGTAATTATTAAATTTCGGTGAATGCTCTTTCATTCGTTTCAATGGACGGCTTACTATCATATTCGGACTGCATTTTTATAGTAAAACGGTAAAATGATGGCTCCCGTGCCTATAAATAAATACATTGTACAATCGTACATCGCTGTCATATCGGGTTGCAGGCTTCTGACCTACTAAGTATGTGCTAATACCAGAACACGGCAAAATAAAGAAGAGTATGACGAGTAAATCACCATGTGTATAGAGGTCGCACCTAGTCAGATTAGATCCTGCCACCTCGATTAGTTACTCGATATAGACCGGTTGATACCGGAACGCGATATGTCTAGGTGAAACACTATGCTAAATTCCACCTTTTGCGTGGTTGTTACGATCCAGTCATATCCTATCACTCGACAAAACTATTAAACTCCAAACCGATTTCAATAAAAACTTAGAATACTCCTGAAAATATAGCTGGCTAATCGCAAAGTCTGATCAAATTACCTGAACGAGTAATTCATATCGTGATGCATTTCCTAATTTTTATTTAATACCTTCATTCCCTTTAAGCTGAGTAGTTAGGACTGTATTATTTATAATTAAAATACTATCTACACTAGCAGCTTCATATTATTTATTATTGTTAATAATACTTACTTCACGTATATAACTCATTATAGAAATGTATACAAAATATACCACTTTAAGGAAATTCATCGCCAAAGATATTGTAATCTAAAACCAAAAACAGAAACATTAATTATTTTCTATATAGAGTCCGAATTTCTTAAGCGGGCCACTAAAAATCGACTATTCGATTTTGATATATCTATGAGCATATTTTGGTAGCTTTATAGGTTGAAAGTAATACCCTAAAATGATTTTTGAAAATTTCAATTTTTCAAAAATTTATGATCGAGTAAAAATTTCGAGTACTTTTTTTTTTAAATTAAAATATATCAATGAATAATTGCTGGATTTTAATGAAACTCGGTTTGTATGCTAAGGAATAGCAGATGAATAGAACAAAAATAATTTACGTAAAAAAAAAATTGTTTATAATTAATTAGTTTTATAATAAACAAATGGTAATTTAACTAACTTCTCGTTGTTGTAGAAAAAAAATTTTTTTATAAAAATATTCGTTGAACTATTAACTAAATGATGGCATAAGAAAATTTTAGTGCTCTCTTACCAGGAAAAAGATATGAACGATTGAATGTGGTAGACAGCGGCCAGGCCGGACGTGCTACGCCGAGCGCTGCTCCTATGCCGAGCTTCCGAACATACTTCTACCTTCTGCAATTTTCCAGGCTAAATAAAACTTTATAAATAAATGACATTATTAAATATTTATTAAAATTTAGAATTTATTTCTTTACAGATTTTGTAACTTTCATGACAGAACTTTTGCAATAATTTTACACTCAAAGGAATTATTTTTACACGGCTTGAACGAATGAAATGTACGGGTTCCATTAATGGTTTTAGCTGTTGAAAACCGTTCCTTCAAATACTCTTCTTCTTTTATATCCATCTAAAGAACAGAAATTAAATTAATTTTTTTTTTAAATATGATTTTGCCCATTCAAAAAGGCCTTGTGTTGTTAAAATAGTTTTGTCTTGTAAGCTGGCACGGTATGCATTTCTTTTTTAAATATTTAAATAAGTTCTAAATTTTGATAAATATTTAATCATGTCATTTATTTTTAAAGTTTTATTTAGCCTGGAAAATTGCAGAAGGTAGAAGTATGTTCGGAAGCTCGGCATAGGAGCAGCGCTCGGCGTAGCACGTCCGGCCCGGCTGCTGTCTACCACATTCAATCGTTCATATCTTTTTCCTTGGTAAGAGAGCACTAAAATTTTCTTGTGCCATCATTTAGTTAATAGTTCAACGAATATTTTTATAAAAAAAAATTTCTACAACAACGAGAAGTTAGTTAAATTACCATTTGTTTATTATGAAACTAATTAATTATAAACAATGATTTTTTTTTAGGTAAATTATTTTTGTTCTATTCATCTGCTATTCCTTAGCATACAAACCGAGTTTCACTAAAATCCAGCAATTATTCACTGATATATTTTAATTTAAAAAAAAAGTACTCGAAATTTTTACTCGATCATAAATTTTTGAAAAATTGAAATTTTCAAAAATCATTTTAGGATATTACTTTCAACCTATAAAGCTACCAAAATATGCTCATAGATATATCAAAATCGAATAGTCGATTTTTAGTGGCCCGCTTAAGGAATTCTGACTCGTAGATAAGAAGTTAATAAAATATATTCACATTGTTCATATAGATATAAAAGATAAATAAGATTATTTTAGTTTTCATACACGTAAAACAGGTATAGGTCCATTTACTAGGGTCATTGGAAACGACTCTGCAATACCTGCATCATAGATTGGCGACACTGAATAAAAGGCGACCGAATTTCTTGACAAACGACCAAAAAATGTACTGTACGATGGTCATTGTAAATATATATTATCCAAATCTTAACAAAAACATTTAAATTATTCTTGATGACTACATTATAATAGTTTGGAAGCTGTTAAGTGAAATTCTAAATGACTAAGAAGTATTCAAATCAATAACTGAAATACGACAGTGGAAGAAGAAGCAACGCGGCACTTTAAATTACATATTCAGTGAAGGTGAACATCGCTAACTTATGGAAAGAGATTGAAGTGAATAGAGTTTTCGACTTATAAAGGGTTTGTTTTATAAAGATTGTTGTGAGTTCGACTTGCAGAGATTTACGTTTTATCATAAATAATATTATAAATGCGAATGTGAGTTACATTGATACACGTATTTTTGAATGAAAGGAAGGGAACAGGGGATCCTTCGAGTTGTGGATGTTTTCGACTTATCGATGTTCCACTGTATTCGAAAAAACCTAAAAAAGTGATTATAATTTCGCTCACCATGAATTGCAAGTATTTATCCACATTTTTTGTATTCTCCAACAAATAGTTGTAGTAGTTCAAACTCTTCCTGATCTGTTTTATTTGTTTCGCGGTTTCATTCTTATTTATGATATTCACAGGCACCTCACAGGTTTCTAACGACTCTCTCAAAAGCACCATGCGATTACGTAATAGTCCAAAAATTATTATTTCAGTTAAATATGCAAAACTCAAACTGCTCAATATAAAAGAGATGACCACAAACGCCACTATGTTAATATGAATATAAGATATACAAATGACAAAGAGAACAATCCTTGTTGCAAAAATTAACGTAATGACGGCAATGACATCGATTGTTACTAATTTCGTGTTTTTAAAACCAACAATGGAATCCTTAATTTTAAGATTATTGCAATACTCTAATAAGTATTCGTTGGCTGTATACAAATTAAAAACAACATACAAATTGTACTCTATTGTTGAAGCAGCACGTATGAAGTTGAAAGGTGATCCAATTGAACATTCGAGAAACAATCCTATGGCAACTGCTAAACAATATACTTTTAATAATGATGATAGTATTTTAGATGAACGGTAGTTAAAATAAATTCCGAAAAATAGACGAATAAACATAATAATCTTTAACGGTGTCGCTGATTTGGGATATTTTTTGAATAATCTTTGAGAGGTCGTAACCATCTTGAGCACTACAAATTTTAGATACTTTTGTGAATCAATTACACTTTTGCATTGACTTAGACGGAGTTTAAGACTTTGTCGACGTCCAACTACTGCGAAACTAGTGACTGAACTTAAAAGAACATAAGGGTTAAACTAGTATACGTGTGAAGTTGGCAACCAATGGATGTTTCTAGAAACTCATTTCCATCATTTCTATTTTAAGAATTGCATTACATTGTTAAAGACCCTAGAGCAATTATAAAGTAGTTGAAAATAACTATGTCAATAACATCGGTTACTTACATTTTGTACACATTTACAAAGAACAATTCTTTGAAAACAGTGAATATTCAAAAAAAGGTTTATAAGTAGAAGAGTGGAGTTAGCAATTAATGGAACATTCCAGAACTCAATGCAATTAATTATATTTGAATAACCCAATGACAAGGCTATTATATTGCATCATTATTAGCGTTAACAGTGAAATAACAAAGTCACTAACATTGTTTTAAGTTACATTTTTTCAGCTAAAAGATATGAAGGGCAAATATAAACATACCTTTAGATTAATAGAATAAACATATAAAAGTTCAATAAGTGAAGTTACCAAGATCATCCAAGATCCGACAAAATTATTTCTGTTTCAGTAAAGCAAATGATATTACATTGTTACTGACGCCAGTGCAAGGCTAAAAAAATCTTATTTAATTATTGTAAAAATATTAAAACAATTGACGCCGTAATAAGTGTAAAAGGTGCTTCAGTAATACTTTTTAATGTTCTGATAGTCATGATGATTATTGTCATATCTAAAAATACATTAATTCTGATATATTTCCAAGGTTCATTCATTTTGATATTGGGACGTATTGATTTTTTTCTTTCGCGGTATGAACTAAATACATTAATAATATATGGATTACAAGTAGTTTTTGCAATAGTTTATAATCGAATAAAGATCATTAGGAGATCAATGGAGACGAATACGGTTCCGGTGAAAATTATGGGCAGAAAAGAAATTAAAGGAAAAATAAAGTTAATCAGAAAATCCGTATCCACATACAAACATTTATTAATAATAATTAAAATACACTATTTGCGATGTGTGGTCTCAATAACACAAAATAGGTACAATAAAAAATGTTAGCACCTATTAATAATTTAATTATGAAATATATTACCAAATACGTTTCCTTTTTTCTATAACATCAATCTGATACTCTAAAGCAGTGTCTTTCAAAGTGTGGGTCGCGACCCCCAAGGGAGTCGCGCAGCCTCTTTAAAGGGGTCGCGAAGCTTCTATAGCGGAGTTGCAAAAGGTTGGAAAACCTACTGCAGTTAAAAAAACAATAAAATTTTATAAGATTTATTAAGAAAAATGTTAACTAAAGGACATAATCATTTGTATTAAATAAACAAAACATTTAGGAGAACTCTTATATGTTTATCCGAACCCTAATTATGAAAATGAAAAAATATGTTAAATAGAATACTTGTTACAAAATAAAATACATGAAAGAAAAATAACGGGCACGGGTCGCGAAATATTTTTTCGTACTAAAGGGGCCGTGTCAAGAAAAAGTTTGAAAAACACTGCTCTAAAGAAAGTAATTTTAAACTCTGAAAACACAGCTGTCATCAACATTTTAGTATCAACAATTTGTGATCAATTAACAACATTAAATTGTATAAAAAACAATTAAAACTGGTTCACATATTATTGAAACAAACTAATATTGTAAATAAACTTAAAATGTAAACTCTATTCTTTTACAAAGAATATTTAGTGCATGTAATAATAAAAAAAATCGAGGTAGTCATAAGAACTGCCGACAGAAGTGCAAACTCAATACAGTAGAATAACTATGTTCTGTTTTGGATTTTTAAATTAATTATAGTGTGAATTATTTAAATTTCATAATATGTCAATTGAAATTATTATCATTAGTTCTCACATAATCTCAATAATTATATTTCGGCTGAGTGCCTTAAGCGCTCGCCTTAGTAGTCCGGTGAAGCTGTTAAGACTTTGCTAGGTCAATAGCGTAATCAGTTCGAAAACAAAAAAACTCAATAATTATATACATTTTTATACGGTTCATTAAATAATCAAACCTATGATAGGCTAAATAATCTCAATACAAAAAAACAATATTTGATGTACACAGGTCCCTATACTACGCGTCGCTGATCTGACGCAAGCCATGCAAGTCTCTCATGCTTAGTAGCTCGTCATGACGCGAAATTATACAATTATTTGCTGCCAAAAATACCTCTCAACGCGCCTAAAGAAGTTTTTACTTAAAAAATAGTGAATATTGTGGTATTAAACGTTTAAACTATATGATTATATAAAAATATATATTATATATTTCATGAATATCATAAGAAAACTATTTAAAACAATTTGAATATTCAAAAAGCATAGTTACCAACATTATAGTCGGAACAATTTGTGTAATAAGTGATCGAATAATGTAAAAATGGTTAATAACACGGAATGCATTTGATATCTAAAAATATTTACTTATATCAATAATAGCATACGTGTTATTTCTATCATAACAACAATCTATTACTCTGTGTAGAAGAATTTTAAATCTAGTAAACGCGTTTGCCCATGTTCTGTTGAGAGTATTTAGTGAAAGAAGATTTAAATGACTTATTGTCAGATGTAAATCGTGATGTATTTATAACAACAGTCTGATAGTCTTATCTAAAATACAGAAAACATTTACCTATATTCTAATAAGAACACTTTGTGCATTTTGTGATCTCAAATATATAATAATGTTAATAACATGATATACATTTAAAATTAAAGACTGCTTACTTATTATTTGAGATTATAACACTACTTCATTTTTATTACATTACAACAATGAAATAATTCCAAAAACTCTGGTACCTACCTGTATTATATAAAAACAATTAGTGCATTATGTGATCACAATATTACAGAATTAGTGAAAACTCAAACTACAATAACATTTTAAACTGTCTAATTCTATTAACAACGACATATATTGACATATATAATTTGATACATTAAATTAAAACAATTTGAAATTCTAGAAAACACGGTGCTCTAGCTTCTAGGGTAAGCATATTATGCAATGTGTGATACAAAATTAAGGAATAATATGATATTACAACTTTAAAGTATTTAATTGTATAAGCACAATAACGTAAGTAATACTAAAGCTGAGAATCTTAATAGATAGCGAGGTGTCAAACGGAAAAGCCCGACATATTGTATATTGGAAAGGTCGGCGCGTTATGTAATGTAGCATTGTTTCCAACTCGAAGCGGAGTGTTTCATCTGCAACAATAAATTTAATAAATTAAGTTTACATTCGAATACTAATCCCAAGTCGGAATCATGGCTTATAACAAAATTTTCACTTATACTACCGATGTTACGTGGCTGTGCTCGTGTTGTTTACGCAGTAATTATTTAGCCTTGCAAATTTACTTTTAAGAATATTTTTTGGTTTCGAGAATATTGTTATTATATAGCTTTTGCCCGCAGTTCCGATCGTATTAATATAGATTTGACCTATCCCTCGGAAACATATACATTTTTTTTGTAAAAAGTATCGTGTTCCCTTTTCTCTATTTCTGACAATATTTATCCGAGATTTCATGATAATCGGTTGAGTAGCCAAAGCTTGAAAGCGTAACAAACAACCAATCTAATTCACTTTCGCAACTATAATTTTAGCTGCGATAAATATAATTCTAGGCCAACAATTTCGAAACTAAATATTTCTGTACTCCCACAGTAGTTTTTAGTTACAATACATAACAAAGCAAAACATTTATTACCTGAACAGTGAAGCAAATTTTTAACAATAATTCCTCTCATTCTGTTCACTTCCATAGATGACATTTCTGCTAAAATAGCCGGAAGAGATACATACACGACGTTTTGAATAAGGTCTAAGATATTTCCTAATGTAACACTGATATTATTACCCTGTAAAGTTATTTAATAGTTAGTTGAGACGCGAATAATTCAACGTCTGCTATAAAATCATTAGTTTCAATCAATCTCAGAACTACTTATTTTGTTGTTATTGGTCACCTACAGCAGTGTTTTTCAAACTTTTTCTTGACACAGCCCCTTTAGTATCAAAAAATATTTCGCGACCCCCCTGCTCTCTGCCCGTTGTTTTTATTTCATGTATTTTATTTTGTGACAAATATTCAATTTAACATATTTATTAATTTTCATAATTAGGGTTCGGATAAATACAGAAGAGTTCTCCTAAGTTTTTTATTTATTTAATACAAATGATTATGTCATTTAGTTAACATTTTTCTTAATAAATCTTATAAAACTTTATTGTTTTTTTTTTTACTGCAATAGCTTTTTCAACCTTTTGCAACTCCGCTATAAAAGCTTCGCGACCCCCCTAATGAGGCCTCGCGACCACCTCTGGGGTCGCGACCCACATTTTGTAAAACACTGACCTACAGAAATGTTTAGACAACTACACTTCAAAGCCAGAACGTCTATGCTTAGCGTGTCCCTATTTTAAATCACATCATTACATAGTATTAGGTAAGACTATGGTCTAACGAGAAACCTATAAGGTATAAAAAAATAAGACAAATTTAAATATAATTATTGAAAATGATATGTTTTTTTTTATTTGACAGTAAGAAAAATAATTTATGTATAAAAAAGAAGACAAAAACTAGAAAATAAAAAGAGTTCTAGCGTATTGTTTTGTTTTTCAACAAAACTTCATGCTTTGCCTGCAATCATGAGAGTAAATAATTTTTTTATAGTACCATTTAACATTTTATATAGAGCCAAAAAGACGTATTTATTTATTAGTTACTATAGTTTCATAATATATTTATTTATAAGCTCCTGAACTAGAGAAGGTTCACGTGATATTTATGACGACAGTAACATATACATATAATCTATACAAATATACCTATATCTTCTTCTATACATATAATAAAAATGAAGCGTCTGTATGTAATATCAAAATAACACTTTTTTACTGATTGGGTGTGAAAGTATACAGGCAACTGATGACAAAAATGCAATTTTTAAAATTTTTGTCGATCTGTCTGTCTGTCTATTTGTTCCGGGTAATCTCCGAAACGGCTGGACCGATTTTGGCGGGAATTTTACTGGCAGATAGAAAAAATACAGCGAGCTACTTAGGGTACTTTAAATTAGACTAGCTGTTAACCGCGGCTTTGTCCGCAATGCTATCTTCAAAACGGTAGGACCGATGTCCACGAGACTTTCACTAGCAGATAGCTGACCTTATAAAAAGTAATTTAAGCAGTTTTAATTAATACTAGCTCTTAACCATGGCTTCGCCCGTAACGTTATCTCCAAAACGGTTGAATTGATCTTCATAAAACTTTCACGGGCAGATAGCTGACCCTATAAAAATAATTCCAGCAACTTTAGTTTATACCAGCTGTTAACCGTGGCTTTGTCTGCAGTACTATCTCCAAAACCATTGAACCTATTTCCACGAAACTTTTACTGGCAGATAGCTGACCTTATAAAAATTAATTTAAGCAATTTTAATTTATACTAGCTGTTAACCGTGGCTTCGCCCGCAACATTATCTCGAAAACGGTTGGACTGATCTCCACAAAACTTGTACTGGCAGCAGAGACTTTATAAACGCTATGTCCAAAACAGTTTGACCGATTTTCACGAGACTTTCAATGGCAGATAGCTGATCTTATAAAAAGTAATTTAGGTAATTTTAATTTATACTAGCTGTTAACTGTGGCTTCGCCAGTAGTACTATCTTCAAAATGGTACGAACATTTTTTACGGTACTTTCGCCGCCAGATGGCGGATATTATAAAAAATCATTCAGTCTATTTTAATTTAGACTAGCTGTTAACAGTGGCTTCGCCCGCAGTGCTATGTCCAAAACGGTTTAACCAATTTTCACGGGATTTTCATTGGCAGATAGCTGATCTTATAGGAAGTAATTTAAGTTATTCTATTTTAGACTAGCTGTTACCCGCGACTTCGTCCGCATGAAATTTACCAAAAATATGTTGTTCATTGTAAAAATGTGCATAAGATGTGCGTTGTACTGGACTACAAGAATAAATATAATTGAATCTATGTATGTAATTTAAATTATATTGTCTTTTCGGTCATTTTGCTTTATTTACCGCGCTTTTGTCTACATAACTCAGCAACCATAGTAACATATAAGAATATTGTATCTAAGTCAATGAGCACTATTTAAATTGTCGAATATTAAAAACTACTTAGACAGTTATAAAGTTTTATACCTTTATTTATATTTATGCAAAATTTCAAGACGTCAGCTCATTCATTGTATGCAATTCAACATTATAATTATTAACAGTAATTTTGAAAATAGAAGGGGTCTTTCTAAAAAGATAAGATAAAAAGACCATAAACGCATTACCTATTGACAATATGGGCACATTATATCATTATCTATCTTTTCATTAGTTCCCTATACAGAGTAAGTGAGCACTGAGGTAGTTACATGGTGGGTTAAGGTTCGAAATATGTTGCTAATGATAAACCTCATTTGACTATTTAACGTGTACGTTACATATTGTAAGTGGCATGCGTGTCGTACTTACAATTGTTTTTAGAAAGCATTTCTATAATTGGACATGGTCTCACAATTTTATATTTCTTTAATACAATTTAAAAAAAACGCGTGCGTAGCTGCGGGTACAGCTAGTTATAAGTAAAATTGTGGCGTCTATTGTTTACCAGTACTGAGTTCCAAAATGACTAAACTGATTTTGTGAACTGAATTATGTATGATATTATGTAAGCTAAGCAAAATTATTAAAGTACAATAACATGGATATTGCTCAACATAATCCAAATAATAATATGTAATTCTCATAAAGCAACAGAATTACTCTGACGAGAATGTAGTCGCGAGTTCCAATTAGTTCCTAATACGTTTTTAATATTAGGTCTTTACCTATGAAATTGCCGTTTTGTATGAAAAAATTTAAACGAATTTTTTTCATGTATTTTTTATTTGTATTAATCGAAGTAATCACCCATGCAATCAATGCATCTTTGGCAACGCAGTGGCAGTTTATTGATGCCCTTCTTAAAGAAATCAGCTGGACGGGAGGCAACAAATTCTTCAAAGACATTTTGTACTGCCTCTCAGGTATTGAATTTTTTTCCCGCCAAGGAGTTATCCAAATTCTGGAAAAAGTAGTATTCTGTAGGCGCAAGGTCTGGTGAGTAGGGCGGATGACGGAGAACTTCCAACCACAGTTCTTGCAACTTGGAGACCGTCTGTTGTGCAGTATGAGGTCGCGCGTTGTCGTGCAGGAGCAGCGGAGACGAGCGATTGACCAATGCTGGTTAGAGATGTGCCAGCTTCTCCATCATTGTGGTCAGTTTTTCACAGTACACATCTGCAGTAATGCTCACCCCGTTTGGTAAGAAGCTGTGATGAATCACACCGGCGCTAGACCACCGAACAGTGACCATCACTTTTCTAGGGGTAAGTTTTCGTTTAGGGCATTGTTTAGGTGCTGAACCAGGATCCAACCAACTTGCTGAGCGCTTGCGGTTATCAAACAGAATCCATTTTTCATCGCAGGTAACAATATGGTTCAAAATTCCTTCATTTGTGTGTCTGTTGAGCAGTGCAAAGCACGTCTCGACACGTACTTCGCGCTGGCGATCATTGAGTTCGTGGGGCACCCATTTGTCAAGCTTTTTTACCTTGCCAATTTGACGCAAATGGACCAATATTATTTTGACGCTAACGTCAAAAGCTGCTGCTAATTCAGCCGTAGATTGTGTATCATCAGCTTCCACAATCGCCTTTAATTCGTCATTGTCTACCAAAGTCTTCGGACGACCGCGAGGTTCATTTTTCAGGTCGAAATTCCCAGAACGGAAGCGAGCAAACCAATAACAGGTGGTGCGTTGGTTTGTAGTGTTAGCTTCGTAAACGTCGTTGATGTTGCGTGCCGCTTGTGCCGCGTTGCTGCCACGACGGTACTCATATTCCATAATTACTCGAATTTTTAACGTATCCATGATGACAAAAAAGATTGGAATGTGATGAAAATGTAACACTAATCAATAAACAAATGACTACTTTTGGATAAAGAATTCCATGTTTTTAAAATAAAATTAATTTGAAATTAGAATTCTTACCCAAACAAAAATTATTTTGATTTGAAATGGCCAGTACTGCAGAACGGCAATTTCATAGGTGAAGACCTATTATTAGCATTACATACTTACCGAGATAAAACTTATTACAATCCCATGTGTCAGATGAACACTATTTGGTAGAATTCCAATCAGTGCTATAGTCTCCTGAAATGTATAAATCGATAAATTACATATTTCATTACATACCATTCATTATATGTTATTCTTTCATAATTCTTTGATACATTATATACTAGCTTCTGCCCGCGACTTCGTCCACGTGGAATAGTTACTTTGGGCTAACGCTAACTTAAACTCGTGACTTCGTTTACGTAGAAGATGAAAATATTTATAAATAATCCTTAACGTTAACTCCGATTTCGAAACATTCTTCATTGGTGCTCCGCTCCTAATGGTCTGAGCGTGATGATATATAGACTATAGCCTTCCTCGATAAAAAAGCTATCAAACACTGAATTTTTCGGACCGGTAGTTCCTGAGATTAGTGCATTCAAGCAAACAAAGTCTTCAGCATTATAATATTATTATAGAATATAGATACATTCTTCTAAATTAATAATAGCAAATTACACACTTTTAGCAATATTCATCAGCAGAGATATAATATGAAATAATACATTTTTAAATTTTATTGTGCTTCCATTTTGATGATTATTACTCAAATTTTAACGATGCGACATAATTTTTAACCGACTTCGAAAAAGGAGGAGGTTACTACGTTCGGTTGTATGTATTTTTTTAAATATATATTAATCGATATCTCCGTCAATTATGAACCGATTTTAATGATTCTTTTTTTATTTGAATTGATTATATTCAGAGGTGGTCCCATATAAATTTGAAGAAAATATTCAACCCCTAAGGGGGTGAAATATCGTTTATTTGATTTTCACCCACTTCGTATCTAAGTATTTTCGTGAAATTGGAACCGATTTATTATACCCATTAGAAACCAGATATATTTATGGACAGTAAAAATGGAGAAATAAAAAAAAAATTCCAAAAAAAATAAACCGCCTTCGATGTAAAACACAAATAAGGCACTAAAAAGCGAAAAATAACTGAATTATTAAATTAACCGAAATAAATAAAAAATATTGATATTCGCGCTACCTAATAATATATTTGAAGTCGATGCCAACCCACAGTTCAAATTTGTTGCAGGTAATAAAATATGTATACTATACAGATATACATCATGGAACACGAGAGTGGACCAAAGCTTTGTATGTAGATGATATGAATTTAGGTTGGCATTGACTTCAAATAATAGGTCTTTACCTATGAAATTGCCGTTCTGCAGTACTGGCCATTTCAAATCAAAATAATTTTTGTTTGGCTAAGAATTCTAATTTCGAATTAATTTTATTTTAAAAACATGGAATTCTTTTTCCAAAAGTAGTCATTTGTTTATTGATTAGTGTTACATTTTCATCGCATTTCAATCTTTTTTGTCATCATGGGTACGTTAAAAATTCGAGTAATTATGGAATATGAGTACCGTCGTGGCAGCAACGTGGCACAAGCGGCACGCAACATCAACGACGTTTACGGAGCTAACACTACAAACCAACGCACCACCTGTTATTGGTTTGCTCGCTTCCGTTCTGGGAATTTCGACCTGAAAACTGAACCTCGCGTTCGTCCGAAGACTTTGGTCGACAATGACGAATTAAAGGCGATTGTGGAAGCTGATGATACACAATCTACGGCTGAATTAGCAGCAGCTTTTGACATTAGCGTCAAAACAATATTGGTCCATTCGCGTCAAATTGGCAAGGTAAAAAAGCTTGACAAATGGGTGCCCCACGAACTCAATGATCGCCAGCGCGAAGTACGCGTCGAGACGTGCCTTGCACTACTCAACAGACACACAAATTAAGGAATTTTGAACCGCATTGTTACATGTGATGAAAAATGGATTCTGTTTGATAACCGCAAGCGCTCAGCAAGTTGGTTGAATCCTGGTTCAGCACCTAAACAATGCCCTAAACGAAAACTTACCCCTAGAAAAGTGATGGTCACTGTTTGGTGGTCTAGCGCCGGTGTGATTCATCACAGCTTCTTATCAAACGGGGTGAGCATTACTGCAGATGTGTACTGTGAAGAACTGAACACAATGATGGAGAAGCTGGCACATCTCCAACCAACATTGGTCAATCGCTCGTCTCCACTGCTCCTGCACGACAACGCGCGACCTCATACTGCACAGCAGACGGTCTCCAAGTTGCAGGAACTGGGGTTGGAAGTTCTCAGTCATCCGCCCTACTCACCAAACCTTACGCCTACAGACTACTACTTTTTCCAGAATTTGGATAACTCCTTGGCGGGAAAAAAATTCAATACCCGAGAGGCAGTACAAAAGTACAAAAGACCTATTATTTATTAGGTAGCGCGAATATCAATATTTTTTAATTTAATTTGGTTAATTTAATAATTCAGTTATTTTTCGCTTTTTAGTGCCTTATTTGTGTTTTACATCGAAGGCGGTTAATTTTTTTTGGAAATTTTTTTTGTAATATATGATAGTGACATAGCGAAATAACACATGATTATTCAAATAGGTACAACCGTAAATAAACAGATACAAAGTCAAAATCAAACAGAATCAAAATTACCAAATATTGCACGTGAAGATTAATACGGAGCAGGTTGTCCAACAAGTATTTATACATTAACAGAGAATTTCTGATTAACTTTGTTTTAGTTCTAATCTCGTTTCGTCCAATAATGTTAACAGGAATCGTGTTCGTCTCCATTGATTTCCTAACGGTCTTCATACGACTATGCAATGCACCGAAAACCGCAATCATCGACGAATACTGGACGTATTTAATTAATAGGATGACGGCGTAAGTTAAAAAATGTTTTACGTATATTAAGGGAATATGGAAAGTTTTTACTGAAGTCGTAGCTACTTTTAATAATAAAGTAAGAGTCACAACTATGAAAACTTTGCCAGGAATTACTGATGCACCTTTAACACTCATTATAGCATCAAATGTTTTAATATTGTTGTAATAATTTATTAAAACTTTCTCAGTAGTCAGTAAACTGAATAACACATTAAAAAGATATTCAAACAAAAGTAATAAGGGAAACCCGATACTGTCCATAGTTTTCAAACATACGAACATAGCAATAATAGTAAAAAACGCGCAATAAAATTTCAAGAACAACCGCATCACTGTAGACCTACTTATATCACAGTAACAACCGAAAATAAGACGAAAATAAATAAAAATATACACAGATGAAGATTTCAACCGTTGCTTTTGAGTTGAATTAATTAAAGGCATTGTTGTGGTTACTGATTTCGCTGAAGCAGCCGCCGAGAACAACTGACTTGAAAAACTTTCCACGTCATTACAATACAGGAATAGAACAAGGCTTATAGTTGGAAAAGTGTATCATGTAGCTATGTAATTTTACTTAAAATTCTTTCTGGTCATAATCTACATTAAATTGCTTAAACATAAGTTAACGAAAATATATTTTATATATGATTGTCGCAAGACGGGATTTCATATACAACACATATATTTAATGAATTTAATTTTTCATAACTATTGCAGGCATTGTACCAATATAGTTAACAATTTTACCATATGTTTTTATACAGGAAAGTAATTATAACATTTAAAATACCATGTCTTTTAAACGAATGAGTGGTTACACATTTAAGGATTTTAGTATTTAAAATTTAATTCAGTTTCTCTTCATGTGTGTTATAGAAAACTCATTACATTTATTTTAATGCATTATCATTTAATACAGGGCTGTCCAAAAATTTCAATTCAATTTTAGCATTTTAGAAACCATTCAATAACAAAAATGTACCTGAAGGTAAGAAAAACTAATAAAAACGTTGTAACGATGACGTAAGTAACAAAGAATCTATAGACGCGAGCTATAAGCTATAAGTATTTCCAGAAGATATAAACTGTATGTTTAGACTTTTGAGTTTGGACACATCGTTACACTAAAACTCCCCTACCAATATTCATATGGAACAATTTCATTGTCATGTTTCTCTGTGTCTGTATGTATGTGCATATATGTAAACAAATAGTTTACGACATATCTTTGTGAATATAAGTAATTTATTGCAAATATAAATTATAATGCAAATGTTTCTAAAAAATTCTGTTAATAATGTTAATTTATGTGCGGGTCTGTACGCGAGTTAATAAATAGTTATTTGACGACGTAACTTTGTACTCGTAGATGTAAGTAATTTCATGTTTATTTGTGAGTATCAATCAATAGGTATATATAACTAATCACAAATGGTTTTAGAAAATTCTATAAACAATGTTTGTGTGCGTGGATCTGTAACTGTGTTCGTACATAGATATTTGACTACATTACTTTGTATATGTAAGTTATTTTTGTGTTTATTCATAGGTATCGATCAATATGCGTATCTAACTAATTACAAATGGTTCTAGAAAATTCTATCAACTAAGTAAAAATGAAAAAATATATCCCAGTAGGTAGAGGTTATACGAAACAATGTTACTATTCAATATGTTATCTGATTTGTAATCTATAATCCATAAAGGAATAAAACTAGCTATTGTACGCGGCTTAACTCGTAATAATGAAGAATTGACCTATGTCTTTGGAACAGTACTTTTTTCTGTATGAGAGGTATCACATGTAAACATAATGTGTGTAAAATTTTATTATGATGAGCTTGAGTCACTAAGACGCGAAAGAACAACAAATAAACTCACATCCATGTTAGTAAAAATGTATATCGGAACATGTGGGATCAATAAACTACAACATAATTTGACCAATAATCATGAAAATTAACACATCGCGCCGGTGTGGTTTTTCTTAAATATTTTATTATATCTGTTTTATTGTAATTTATCTCTATGTGGTGCTGGGATATATTTTATGCTTATTAATTTTATATCATAATTTATCGCGAAGGACGTTGCGGGCGGTTGCCTGTTTTATTGTATATGAGACAACAGAATTCTGTGAATACTTGCCCATACATCGTACTCGAATAGCCGGACAGATTCTGGTGTAATTCTGACTCGACTATTTCGTTTTGACCGTTCTGAAGTAGATGCTAAGAACACAAATTTAGGTATCAGAGGGACGCAAAACAAGTGGATATGGAGCAGGCTCGCCCGCGCGCGTAGCTCATCCCTATTGCCACAAGTTGATAGTAGCATCAAGATCGAAGGGAATTTTGTAGGTGGTTGCGCCGCTTTATGTATGTTTGAAAATTCCCGCATTATGGATTAAATTATGCCACTTTGAAGCCCGACCAATTAATTGCGATCAGGTCACGCCACCTTTCTAGTCTTGCCCAATCACATTTCCCTTTAATTATGGCACATGCTTATTCGCCGCGAGCGCGACGCCCGCGCCGTTAGTTTCGATTGCGGCCGCCAGTGTTCGACTGTTGCCGCCATTATGAGTTCGACTGCTATCGTCGTGTAGTTAGCGCGCCGGCACAGTGTTGTGTCCGTGCCGAGCCGCGCCGCATGCTAACATTTTGAGTTTTTGCATGGTCGAGTGAGAAATAAACGCATCGCTACATACGTGCCGACATATATTATAAACAATAAGTGTTGTGAGGGAGGAAACCCAGTGGAAAGAAACGAGAAATACCTAGCCGGCTTGCCACGTGGAGACTGCATCGCCGCGAGGTATGTGCCAAGATTCCTTCCTACCCTGGTCTCCCTAGTCGTAACTGATCGCAATAGTTGAATATCAAATATAGCAACCCCGCATATACAGTCCACTTAAATTGAACATAGAAAGCCCCGCACCGCACCCTCCGGTGACGTCGACAACGCCGCGGCGTCACCAGTAGGGTTAGTTGATAATACTGTATTCTTGGGTATCACACTAGATTCAAAATTACAATGGGGTCCTCAAATTATACAATTGGCAAGCAAATTAAGTTCTGCTGCATTTGCCGTACGTAAGATTCGCCAGCTAACTGATATTGCCACTGCTAGGTTAGTCTACTTCGCCTACTTCCATAGCTTAATTTCTTATGGCATTCTGTTGTGGGGGACAGCAGCTGAAGTAGACAGCATATTTTTATTACAAAAACGGGCAGTTCGAGCAATTTACAATATGAGACCTCGCGAATCCTTAAAGACCTAGTTCAAGGAGTACGGTATCTTAACTCTGCCCTCCCAATACATTCTTGACAATTTAATGTATGTCCGTAAGAACCTTGAAAAGCTAGATTTCGTAAAAAACCGGCACAATCTAAATACTAGAAACTGTAACAAACTGGTTGTCCCACGTTTTAGACTTAGTAAAACCAGTAACAGTTTTTTTTTGGGAAATAGTGTTAGACTATACAACAAAGTCCGAAAGGATATTACCGATTTGCTGGATTACGAATTTAAGCGCCATGTCAAAATTTGGTGTCAAAAAGCTATTATAGAGTGGATCAATATGTGAACGATGGTGATCTCTGGAATTAACGCATCTCTGTGCATCCATTAAAAACGTTTGTGACATTTACCTAATATATCATATATATTTGTTAAAAAGTTAAACCAGATCGAGTTTCTTGCCGGTTCTTCTCGATGGCTGGGTTGTTTTCCGAACCGGTGGCAGTTTTGAAGTTCATAAGTGCCTTCTTAGGGCCTAAATTGAATAAAGTGTTTTTGATTTTGATTTTGCCCTCACGCCGACACGTGTGTCAGTGCAAGTGCTACGCAGTACAGTCGCATTCATAACTCCAAATAATTTCGTTGTTAGTTGCATGTTATTACTATGTTCGTTCTTTGTTTTTCTTGTGGATGTTTATGTTATTTTCGTTATTTTTTCCCTTTCACATTGAAAAATGATTTTTCTATGAAAGGTGTTGTCCCACGATAAATAAATATTTATAACGATTTATTTGTTGAATATGAATGTGCTTCCTTTACAATAACACTAATGTAAAGATACACAATACCTGCACAGTATATGCTATCAGATATATAAAACCAATACTGTATAAGGCGGATCATTTAACTAAAGTAAACGATCACATAAAACTCACCAACCAAATGATGATCACATGTTATCTAGTGATGTATATGTCGAGTGCAGCCGAGTGCGCAACTCTCTATCTCTCTGTCCCTGTCTCTTTTTATTATATAACCTCAACACACGGTTGTATAGACACGTGTAAATTTCGTGAAAACATATTTGTTATTTCTGATTTTGTGTTAGATAGGCAGATCATACGTGAATATTTTATTATTGCAATTAAGTTTTGAAAAATGGAAACTGCAGCAAATGCGTGTAATACAACTTAAGGATTAATAAATGCACATTTTAAATTCCTATGATAATATCTTTAATTTGTTTTGTATTAACCTCTTGACTGTACTATAAACAAGACAGAACTTAAAGTTATGTTCAGAGCGACCAAAAATTATGTGTCTTCCTACACTACACACACACACCTAAAGTGAAATTTATCGTGATGTCAATTTCAATATCTAGAACACAGCAACACCCCGATCAAGAAAGTGGTGCAGGTTCTCAAGTCCCATTATTTGACTTTCTTTTTATAACAGTTTAATTCCAACCATACGAGTAAAGGAATTTCCGAAAAACAGACGAGAAGTGCACATAAAGTATGTGTGTCAGAACATGATGCTTAGATATTTCTCGTCCAATAAAATGGTAAAGTTTTTGGTTCCTGTATCTGTTGTGATCTGTATCTGATGTGTTTCTTTAATGTGCTATAAATAAGACTGTTGAATCCACCTCCATATTGGTTTTTTTTTTTATTGTAGCTCGGCAAAGTGACTGTACTGTGCCTGATAGTAAGCACAGTACAATCCAAAAACAATGGCGACCACCGAAAGACATACTATCCATCGCCGGTCGCCGCTGGCATGCCGGCCTGAAAGCGACCCAGTCAGGGACAGCCCCCCGGTTGCTGGATATACACCGGCTGACCCCGGAACGCGACACGCCCAAACGTACCACTATGGCGGGTGTTCCACCTGGTGTACAGTGGCCGCGATCCAGTCGGGTACAGACACCCTACCACCCCGCAAATTGTGATTTATTACTATATTAGATAGTTATACTTGTCTGTACATACAATAAAAGGGTAAAGAGATGTAATATATACATTAAATATATTTAAGAAAAGATATTCTGAGAGGCTTTCGAATCCAAAATAGAACACGCTTTTATGGTATTTAGAATTATTATGTTTGTCTGTCGTTTGTACTGGCATCACGCATAAACGAATAATGAATTTAGTATGGTAATAGTTTATACACTGTTATAACAAACATACTAATACATGATGCAGAATATATTATTATCATATATTGATATGTGTGTATTTATTAGATTTATTTCGATACATAATTTTCATGAATTCCGGTCGATTGTAATGTCTAGTTACGTGTTCTGTTAATTTTGATTGAGTGAATGAATACTTTACTGCAGTCTTTATTTCCTGCTTAGTGCCACAAGGCATTTTCTTCCAGATAACCAGCGGTATTGTGAAGAACATAAATTATTGGATGAAGTTAAAATAAATAATATAATAATTGTAATATTAATAATAAAAATGAGCTCAAGTACAACTAAAACAAAAACTGTTCATTATGTGATTTTTAATATTGTTTTTACAGCTGTTAAAATCATTAAGTATCAAAACAAAATATACACTTTTATTGATAATTCATGAAAAACCGATTATTTAATATTCTGATGCTTTAAAAACACTTTAATACTTTAAGTAAAATACACTATTTCTTAAAATGATTTCTAATTGGAACAATTTATGCAGTGTGTAATATTAATAATATTACACCAGTGAATAGCACACAATTCAGCCAATAACTTGAGAAGTATTTATTTTATAACAATGCTTTGATACTCTATTTAAAAGAAATAGTTTCTAAAGCTTTGAAAATTCAGTGAACTACATTCTAATTAAAATAATTTGTGCAGGATGTGACCTAATAATATTATAACAGTGAATAGCACAAAATTGTGTCAATAAATTAAGATGTATTTATTTCATAACAACGCTTTGTCACTCTAATTATAACAAACAATTTCTAAAGTTTAAAAAACGCAGATAACTATATTCTAATTAAAATACGTTGTGTAATGTGCTATCTAAATAACATTAGAATAGTGAATATCAAGAAAAACAATTAAAATTTAAAATTAGTTATCTGCATTATTACAATAACGTATGTAATGCTTAAACTGAGAAGTTTTATCGGCAGGGACGAATCAAACGGAATAGCCCTACATATAGTATACTTGAAAGGTCGACGTTTTATGTAATGCAGCATCGTTTCCAATTCAAAACGTAGTGATTCATCTGTAAAGTTAACGTATTGTTAATGAGGCAATTTTAAGTACATAAGTAATATTTTCTTCATATAAAGTATTGTGAGTTCGCTTTTGTACTTGTCTCAGACACTTAGAAACGTGGTTGATTATCGTTGCAAAATTTATGTCAATAACATCCTTGTTTTGAAATTTTATTTTAACAAATTCCTTCCTCTTTTAAATGATAACACTCATGCAGAAGGAATTAGCGCTCTAATAATAACCAGCAAGGTATATCACACCCCAAGTCTCCTAGAATGGTTGCTCTTTGAATACACTCCTGGTGTACTGATGTATAGATGGACGAAATCGGTAGCATTTACCCTATCTTGTACCATTAGGCAGCTATACATTTTCTCGCCTTATCAATACCAATATTATAAATTTAAATGTGTGTATGTTTGTTTGTTACGCTTATACGCCCTGACTACTCAATCGATCATTATAATATTTTATACAAACATTACCAAAGGCTATTACGCAATTTTCATCTAGGAGAAATAACTGTCCTTGAATGTCAGAAAAAGCATAAATCGAAAACCAATCGAGGGATAATAACTTTAAATAAAATATTTTTATTTTTTAATAAATATTTTTGTCGCGTGTCTCCTTTCGATCCAGAAACTATTATGTAAATTAACGTCGAGACTACTAATCATTTGTAAGAAATTCCTTGGAAAAGTATATTTAAGGTAACAGTAGTAACATTTTTTAACCATATAACCCGTATTTGTAAACACTAATTCATCATAACTCATTCCGCAAGTAGATTTCATAGTAATATAAAACAAATGTACCTGAACACTGAAGCAATTGTTTAATAATAACTTTTTTAATCCCGTTTACTTCAGTAGTTGACATTGCTGCTACAATAGCTGGACAGCATAGAGACGTAATGCTCACGGTAAGATCTAATGCACAATTTATTGCAATAATTATATCACCCTGTAACATAGATTAAATGAAATGCAAATTAAGTAATATACGAGTATGTTACAATATCTTTGAACTTAACAAATTACGAAATTCGTCTATTCAGTCACACTTGATCGGTGCGCCTCATTAGGGATACGTTGGATTAGAGTTCAAGTTATTTTTTAAATAACGGCTGTTCACGAAACGCATCGAACCAAAAGAGAGTCACTGTGTCGTATTTATCGCCTTGTACATGATGGAAGTGATCTATTGTATTGTAAACATTCTATCACCCTGTACGAGTTGCTCATTGCTCATTTTAAGGGGCTCGGACCGTGAATTGCAGGGGCGGCGGTGACAGTCGGCCGGTTGCTTCCAAACATAGGAGGGCCGAGCGCCGGGTGTCACTGATTCTATTTGGGAGTCTTGCGGGCAGTGGCCGTCTATGGGGCTCCGGTGTGGGTTGACGCCCTCTGCGCCACCAACGTGTGGGCGTTGCGTACAGCGCAGCGCATTGTGGCGCAGAGGGCCGTCAGAGTGTACCACACCGTGGCCTCTTCGGCGGCCTTCGAGCTCGTCGGCTCCTTACCCTGGAAGCTGGGGCGGGAGTTCTGGCCGCCGTGTATGAGTTCACAAGAGATAAGGGAGAGCCGGCGAATTCTGAGGGAGGAGGCAATAGGGCCGTGGAGGCAGAACCTGGCGGAAGCGCGTTACGGGCGTTACACAAATGACGCCGTCCGCCCGGTCCTGCCGGAATGGATAAACAGGGAGTGAGGCTCCCTGTCGTTTCGGTTGGTGCAGGCGCTCACCGGACATAGATGTTTCGGATGGTACCTGCACCAGATCGCTCGCAGGGAGCTGAAAGCCGTATACCACGAGTGCGGCGCCGACGAGGACACCGCGCAGCATACTCTGTCCGAATGTGCTGCGTGGGAGGGACAGCGCCACAAGCAATTTGGCTGCGGCGGTAGGGCAAGATTGATCGCTGCCGAGTGTGGTTTCGGCCATGCTCGGCAGCGAACAGGTATTGCAAGCGATGGTCTCCTTCTGCGAGGAAGTCATCTTGCAGAAGGAGGCGGCGGAGAGGGCCCGCGAAGAGGATCCTCTTCGTGGGCCTCTCCGCCAACGCCACCGTAGCCGGACCTGTCAGGATAGGTCGGGGGGACCATCTCCTCATTGCACAGGTCTGGCTGACGAGGGGAGGCAGCTGGAGTATGCTCAGCCTGGTGGAGGGTGGGTACCAATAACGGATTTCCCAAGATTAATAAAAAAAAATAATTAAAAGAGATGCGTGTAAGATTCTTTGCGCCTAGTACAGTTGTATCTGGGCATAGAAATTTTATATATTTTAATATAATTTTGTAGCAGTGAAATCAAACTCTTAACACTGCTATATCACTGGTGATAAATTAAAAGGTGTTTTGTTTAAAGAAATGGAACTATATAAGGTATAATCTCAACGGCATACTTTTTATTACTCTGGCCATATATATTATAATACAAAAAAGGAATTTCACAAGGAACTCCTTAAATTTTTATTAATATCATATGAAATATAGTAGTAATACAAAATCATTCGTACCAAATGAAATACTAACAGTGAAGGATATTTATAACTGTATTATTATGTCTTGGAGATTCTTTAATTTCTATCTGGGAGCACGGGAGTGCCCCGCCAAGTCTAGCAAAAAAGCGGCACGGCCGTACCATTCTTTTCTCGAAGCAGTTTAGGCCATTTTCGATCCCATATAACTTCGTTATATAAAACTAGAAGCCTGAATCAGTAACCAATTATATTTCAAATTTCTATTAATTTGAACCAGTAGTTTAAAAATTATAACTAGTCAAAATTTCTTAATTTTGTCACTTACTCACTGACCGATGCATATCTCTTACACACATATATATAATTTAAATAACAATACTATCTCAGAGTAGAAACAATATAATAATAGCGACTTTACTCATTTTACCAAAAGAATACCTCTTATGACTTTGTGAATTAGTAGAATGGATTTTGGTAGACTGAAACTCAATCCTATGATCTCCTGAAATGTTCATATTTATTATTTTCTCTTTTTTAAGCAACTAAATTGCATAGGGCTTATTAGAAGTTATCAATTCTGTCATAAGCAATACCCATAAACGGTCCCATCGTCTGATAGTGTACGTAGGTACAGATAGTAGCAATTTATTATTCAAATATACCATGGTAACACATCGGAACACTGTGTTGGGTACGTTCCTAGATCAATCATTATATATAAATATAAACCTGATTGTACCTGATTGTGGACGTAATTAATAAAATAATACTAGATAAAATTTTAAGACAAAAACACATCGACACTTCATTTTTAGCCAAACAGGATACGACACAGAACAAATCGCAAAAGAAAAACAAAAAAAAAGGTTCTTTTGTAATTTGGGAGAGTTCTTGACACTTTTATAAATTAGTAGTTATTATTACAATTTACCATAGGTGTGTGTTTAACTATAAAGAAAATAATAAATACATATGAAACCATTATATGTAATTTTTTGATAATAGAACATTTACAAAACTTTATTAAAAGAATAAATAATTACCCAGCATTGAATCGGAAGATTAATTGTAAGCAGGTTATCCAGTAAATTTTTGTACGTGAATAATAATTTTCTGATTATATTTTTCTTTCCTTTAATCTCATTCCGACCAATAATGTTCACAGGAATCGTATTCGTCTCCATTGATTTCCTAATGTTCTTTATTCGGCTATGAAACGTTGCAAAAACCACACCAATCCAAATGTAATTAATGTCTTTAGCTAATAACATAAAATGAAAAATAAAAAAGCTATCAATATTTGTGGTGAAGTCCTGGGAATATTTCAAAATAAACTTAATTTGTCTAGATACGACAATAAGCGACAAAATTATTACAACATTAGAAGGTATTATTGAAGCGCCTTTTACACCCATTACAGCGTCAATTGTTTTAATATTGTTAAAATATTTAGGCAAGAATTTTTCTGCTGTGAATAAACTCGCAAACATGACTAAAGCAAATTCAAAGGGAATCAACGTGTGAGTTCCGAAACCAGGTATACATTTTAAAAACAGTGACACAGAAATAATAATAATTGATGTACAATACACTTTCAACAACAAACATTTCATTTTAGACCTGCTGACTTGAGAATAACAACCGAAAATAAGACGAAAGTAAAGAAAAATATACACGGATGAAGACTTTAAACGTTGCATTAATATTGAATTATTTAACGGCATCTTTACAGCCAGAGACTTCACTCGAGGAGTAGCAGGAGACAACTGAATGTAGGATACTGCACTTGCGGACAGAAATGGAACAAGTCCTTGGTATCCAAATTTGAACTGACCTATACGTACAATGTAGTTACAATTTGTGTAAAAATCATTCTTATGTTCAACATTGTTAGACTTAACATTACACAGATAACAGTAAATTTTAATTAATAATTATTATTTTAAGTAATTAATAAAGGAGCATCTTCTCAGTTAGCGTTAAGTAATATATTTTATAAGAAATAGTTATCGATAATCAACCCTTAAAATATAAGTAAAAATGAAAGTATTTTTCTGGAGTTTGTCCGGCGAATCGGTATGTATTCTCGAAAGAATCCTACCTTAAAAGTAACATAACAAACTATTCTCAATAGGTGAATGTCACCCACACTTTTTATTGTAAGTTAATATTGTAACATCTTTACCATATTTCTTGAAAATTTGATAAAAATACTTTGTAATCTACAACCCTATCATTTAGCCTTTCGTTAGCGTCCTTCGCGTATTTGTTGGTCTAAAAATATTTTATAAATAAATATTGAATTCTAGATTTACACTATAACATCTATATTAAAAACATATAGGTAGGTATAATTTTGTATGTTTCCTACATATTTACCAAATTTTTTATTCGTTTAGACAATATTGATCACAAGTACAACATAAAAAAGTTTATCTGTATTTTTTAAGGTATATCTGGACTTTAAATGGAAGTTATTTGACTGATTTTTATCATAATATTTTCTACACTTGTATTTCACGAAGAACATTAATTTAATAAACAAAAACTCGTGTAAGCAAATCGAATTGTAATCAATTTACAGTGAATAATAATGAATTTGCAAAGGAAAAAATCAATATTCGTATGCGCGTGGCACAGTCGTCTGCCTGTTTGAGTAAGTACACAGGCAACTTCTCCACCGTGCCGTACCACGCCGTACGTACATTGTGTACGGCGCGGTGCTAAGCAAGTTTCTTACTCGCGTTAACTTCAGTTTCACATATTGTAATGATTCCGTAAATGTTACATCAGAATAGCTCTAATATTTTATCTATTGTCGCAAACTTATAAAACATTCACAAAAACCTTATATATTTCCATACAAACTTTCATCCCCTATTTTCTATTGTTATTTTACACCCTTGAGAGTAAAACTTTTACAAAATTTAAATTTTACAAATTTCATATTTATTTATAAAGAATCAACAACCTAAAAATTAATTTCGAGCTTTAGCTCCAAAAATGACGATACTTCCATACAACTTTTCACGCCGTTTCAAACCCTTACAACCCTTTCTTCACTTTAGTCGGTTTAGTAGTTTTGGCGTTAAAGCATGACAGACAGACAGAGTTACTTTCGCATTTATAATACTAGTAAGGATATACAGTGTCCTACCAAAATACTGTGCAACCCAAAAATCAGGAAAAACATATTTACACGAAATTTTACATTGAATTTCATTCGTATCAGGAATACTAGAGTTTAAGTATTTGAGATAAAATAGACAATATATTTTTAAATATGACTTACTAGCGGGTCCGTCGGATATTGCCCTACCCTCATAATAATAAAAATAAAACCTTGACAAATTATATACATCACTTACTAACATATATTACATATGTTAGGAGTACATAATTATCGTGCGATATGCGATATCGTATAACGATAATTACTTTATAAGATGACAATCATTTCACTGGAACAGGTAATGTCTAACTCTAACCAAAAAAGTAACACTTGACAACTTTCTATATCCCGTTGTACGCATTACTCAATTTTACGATAAACCAGCATCTTCACTCTCCTCATAAGGGAACCTTATCCAAGTAAATCAACAAGGTTTTGACCTTAGAACGTTCACGTGAATCTGAAAAATGGATAATAAATACTTCGTATTTATTTTGTTTTCGAACAATCAAGTGCTTTATATCTGCAGCAATTACTTTCTAACCAAACTATTTACTTTCGAAATATTATTTTACAGAGGAAAATAGAAAATAAAGAAACAAGTTAACCCGCTTTATCAAACCATTTGATATGGACTGATAAACCGTAATGGAAAGTTGCGGCAATATAATCATAGAAATCGCTTATCACGTTAAAGCCAACTAAATCAGAATTTCGCAATGACAATTATCTACAATATTTCCAAATACGTATTAACACTTTAACTGCTACGTTGCTCATATATAATCAGTCACGGTTTCTCTTGTAAAGCCTTAACTGTCATTGGTAACCGGAGCGCTATATCTTTTAACAATTGTAAAAATTCATTCGTGAAATCATTAAAAAGACATGTAGTTACGGCGTGGCAGTCGAAGTGTTAAACAATTACCGAGGTTTATTATGAGATCTAAGATTTTAAATAACATATTAGACAGAATGATAGTGTCAGTTGAAAATACAAGATTAATAACTAGATTAATCAAATTAAATAACAAATCTATACTAATATATAAAGCTGAAGAGTTTGTTTGTTTGGTTGAACGCTATGATCTCAGGAACTACCAGTCCGATTTGAGAAAACCCTTCGGTTTTAGATAGCTCATTTATCGAGGAAGGCTTTAGGTTATATATCATCACGCAAAGATCAATAGGAGCGGAGCACCAATGAAGAATGTTTCGAAATCGGGCACTTTTTTCCTTTTGAGAGATTTCGTTAGCGTTAATATTATATACGTTGCCATGGTAACGTGGTAAGTTTCTATCGCAAACATTGTCAAAGTTTATTTTGTTTTCCTATTCAAAATTTGTTATCTATTACGTATTATAAAAATAAAGTTTGTGTATGTACAATTAAAATAACAACTTTTTGATGAATATATATGGCTACAAATGACCAAAAAAATTATTTTTATATTTTGTCTATATTTTTATATTATTATATTTTACTGGCAGATAGCCGAAATTATAGCGGTTGACATATTGTACTTTATTTGTCCGCGGCTTCGTCCGCATTGCTATTTCCAAAATGGTTGGACCGATTTTGACGGGGTGTTCACTGGTAGATTTTTTTTTTTTATTGTAGCTCGGCAAAGTGACTGTACTGTGCCTGATGGTAAGCACAGTACAATCCAAAAACAATGGCGACCACCGAAAGACATACTATCCATCGCCGGTCGCCGCTGTCATGCCGGCCTGAAAGCGACCCAGTCAGGGACAGCCGCATCCCCCCCCCCTCCCCGGTTGCTGGATATACACCGGCTGATCCCGGAACGCGACACGCCCAAACGTGCCACTATGGCGGGTGTTCCACCTGATATACGGTGGTCGCGATCCAGTCGGGTACAGACACCCTACCACCCCGCGTAGATAGCAGTCCTCATAAAAAGTAATTTAAGTTTTTTTTATTCGCCTTCGGCCGCAGTGCAATATCCGTAATGTTTGAACTGATTTTCACAGGGCTTTCATTGGCAGATAACTCATCTTATAAGAAGTAACTTAGACTATTTTATTTTGTTACTCAAGACTTCGTCCACAATATTCTACTATCTCGAAATTATATACTTCGAAAAAGGAGGAGGTTACTATTTCGGTTGTATGTTTTTTTTATGCATGTTAATCGATATTTTCGTCAATTGTGAACCGATTTTAATAATTCTTTTTGTATTTGAATTGGTACACTATGTAGTGATGAACTGCTACCTGTGCATTCGTCCGTGTGAAATTAATCAAAAATATGTTACAACGGCGTGAGACATGTGCTTTACTGGACTCCAAGAATAAATATATTTGTATGTAATATTAATTATATCATCTTTTTGGTCAATTTGGCGGCCATATTGTTTTAGTTACCGCGTTTGCGTCTACATAACTCAGTGATTATACCAATCTATAAAAATAACTTAAGTATATCGACAATATGGGCATATTATATCTATATAATAAATTAGTTAATAGATTTAAGACATATTGTTCGATAATGTATAACTTAAAATTTTCATTACTTTCTTATATAGTGTTAGTGAGCACTGACTGTGATATATAGTAGGTTGAAGTTCCAGGTATGTTGTTGATGACAAATACCATCCCATTCGATATACTATTAGTATTCATACATCTAATGTACACGTTACATGTTACAGTAGATGGCGTGGGTGTCGTAGTTACAAATGTTTTTGTAAAAGCATTTCTGTAATGTACACACATACTTACAATTTTACAATTCTTTAACACATTTAAAAAAAACGCGTGCGGAGCCGCGGGGCACAGCTAGTGTTATTATATGTGGTATCTAATAATATATCTGAAGACGATGCCAACCCAAATTTCAAATTTATTATAGGTAGAAAAATATACAGCATGACTGGTTAAATAGTTGCAATACTCTCACAAATAACTCACTACTTGCATCTCGTTCTAAATCAATAAAAAAAACATAGGTGTTTAATATTTGACCTAATTATCTCGAGTAACGCAAAAGTGATATACACTCAACATCAGGTGATTTACGCAAAAACGAACTGGGTAATAAATGAATCACGCCCTGTCGCGTACTCCTGCCAGCGTCTCGCACCTCGGCACTCCTACGATATGCGGTTACGTAATGATTAACCTTGAAGATCATCCCTTGAATGTTGTTCATTAAAGCTAGGTGTGATATTTTTACGTTTAAAACAATCGTTCCCATACTTTTAAAAGTTTTATAAAAAACTTCAACTTAGGTTCTGTTTGTTGTTTATTAGTATTTGTTTTGATATTATTATTTTATATGTTACATGTGACCATGAACTACCCCACGATTGAAAAATATTAACCTTTAAGCAGTCACCTGGTATATACTACACTATACGTGGGACGCAGGAGTCAACCTAAACTTTGTACGTAGCTGCTATGAATTTGTATTTGGCATCGACTTAATAAAATATACCTTTGCAAATTAACAGTTGATTCGTAAGCAGTAGGTTGATATTCTCCACTTCATTTGCCACTAGATCAGCCAACACTATCGGAGTGCACATTACAGTAAAATATATGAAAATTAATACACTTATCTGGACATTAACCTGTAAAATATTAATTACATTATTGCTTACAATAATTAGAGCCGTCACAAACGTGAAATGGTATCAAAAATCAGTGCTTTTTCGTAATCGGTTAAGGATCAATATGTTGATTCATTTTCATAAATTAGTAAAGTATATATGCGTTTGAAGTGAATATGACAGTGATAAATTATCATCGTTATTCTTAATCTCTTATTATTTTCTGTAATTATTTGTAACAGTCTTTCTAGATACGATTCTGAAACTAAATTTGGAGAAGGCTCGTCTAAGCTACTTTCGATTAGTAGATACTATACAAACCTCCAGCAATTTTGTTCTCTTTTACACATGTTATAGTTATAATTTACTAAACGTTTCCCGATATATTATTTTAAATATATATTTATATAAAATTAACCATACACATAAGCGACAGTCGTTAAGAAATATAATAAAACTAAGAAGATACTCACAAGAAAAGTATGATTTGCTATCATGTAGGTGGTAGAGCCACGCTGAAGCTATTACTGGTTTCAGCATAAATGGGTCGGCTCTCCTGGGGTAGTACCACCCTCTCATAGAAAACCGACGTGAAGTAACAGTGCTTGCATTGTTGCGTTTCGTTCCGTCAGTGAGAGCGCCGGAGACCCACCTCCCCTCCCTTTCCACTTTCCCCTTCCCCTTCCCTTCCCCCCCCCCCCTCCCCCACACAGGCTGGCAACGCACTTGTGACTCCCCTGGTGTTGCAAATGTCTATGGACAGTGGTGATCACTTACATTAGGTGACCCACCTGTTCGTTTGCCTCCTATGATATAAAAAAAAAAAAAGACATTAACACATATTGATGTAATAAAGTAAGTTACGCTTAGTAGTATCTGTAAGAAGTAGTCGGTTGAATATATTATGTAACTAGCTGTACCCGCAGCTTCGCACGCGTTTTTTTTAAATTGTATTAAAGAAATATAAAATTGTGAGACTGTGTACAATTATAGCAATGCACTTTAAAACAATTGTAAGTACGACACGCACGAAACCTATAGTGACTTGTAACGTATATATTAGATATATAAATACTAACAGTGTGTAAAATGAGGTTTATCATCAGCAACATATTTGAAACCTTAACCCACCACCCACAACTACCTCACTGCTCACTTACACTGTATAAGGAACTAATGAAACAATGACTTAAAGATGTTATTATGATGATATAATACGCCCATATTGTCAATAAGTAATACGTTTATGGTATTTTTATCTTATCTTTTTAGAAATAACCCTTTTATCTTCAAAATTACTATTAATAATTATAATGTTGAATTGTATACAATAAATGAGCGGACATCTTGAAATGTTGCATAAATATAAATCAAGATATAAAATTTTATATCTGTCCAAGCAGTTTTTAATATTCGACAATTTAAGTAGTGCTCATTGACTTGGATACAATATTCTTATATGTTACTATGGTTGCTGAGTTATGTCGACGAAAGCGCGGTAAATAATTCAAAATGACCGAAAAGACAATATAATTCAAATTACATATGAATTTCAATTATATTTATTCTTGGAGTCCAGTACAACGCACATCTTATGCACATGTTTACAATGAACAACATGTTTTTGCTAAATTTCATGCGGACGAAGTCGCGGGTAACAGCTAGTCTAAAATAAAATAATCTAAATTACTTCCTATAAGTTCAGTTATCTGCCAATGAAAGTCCCGTGAAAATCGGTCAAACCATTTTGGACATAGCACTGCGGGTGAAGCCACGGTTAACAGCTAGTCTAAATTAAAATAAACTAAATTACTTTTTATAATGTCCGCTATCTGCCGGTGAAAGCCCCGTAAAAAACGGTCGAACCGTTTTGGAGATAGTACTGCAGGCAGAGCCACGGTTAACAGCTAGTATAAATTAAAATTGCTAAAATTACTTTTTTATATGATCAGCTATTTGCCAGTGAAAGTTCCGTGGAAATCGGTTCAATGGTTTTGGAGGTAGTACTGCAGACGAAGTCACGGTTCACAGCTTGTCTAAATTAGAGTAGCCTGAGTAACTCGCTGTAATTTTAGCTACCTACAAGTGAAATTTCCGTTAAAAACAGTCCAGCCGTTTCGGAGACTACCCGGAACAAACAAACAGACAGACAGACCGACAAAAATTATAAAAATTGCATTTTTGTTATCAGTAGCTTGTATACTTTCGTACCCAATGAGTATTTTTTTTTATTTTGATATTACATAGAGACACTTCATTTTTATTATATGTATAGATTAAAAATAAATAATATATTATAACAGCGGTCCCTGCGGACGTTGCCCTGTCTTGATAATAAAAAAAACTATCTAAAATTCAACCGCAGCGCTCCACTCGAACACGCACATGTACAGAAGAAATTTATATGAATCTTTAAATATACTTCAATAGATTTCAATAGTTCTAAGATATTTCTATACAATTTTAGTAATGTTTTTACATCATCCAAAGCAGGAATGATACCTTGAGTTCTCACTTTAGACTCCAACATCCTTCGTAACATCTTTACATGATTCCCCAACAGTTCAAAACTCATGATTACAATTGTACTTTTCATATAACTCGATAGATGTAGCATATTCCAAGAAATCATGATAAAAATAGGCACTAAGTCATTTGTTAAACCGATCATATTTTGGAACATTATTATAGTGAATGTTATTATAATAACGAAGCTCGTTATAGGTATACTTCGATTGTTATGTTGACTTGCAATACTTAAATGATCCAATCCCTCCAAATATAGAAAAAAATAGTTATCACTGGTGATTAAGAACATAAGACTGCTGACACCGTCACCAAAGAAACTAAACCCTATAATTATAGTTTCAGTTATCTTCCTATTCGGACTACATATAAAGATGAAAACTAGGATTTTTTTTTATAATGTAATAAGATTTTGCTATGAAAGTAATTAATTTATTCTCAGAAACATCGTAGTAGAAGCCGAAAAACAGCCTTATGTTCATAACTTGCTTTATAGAGAAAAACCTGAGCGGCATATTTAAGCACTTGTGGACCAGGACTTGGTTTTTAAAATAATAATATTAATATGATAGTCGTCGATAGACGCAACGTCTATTCCAAAGTCCGAAGGGCCTATGGTCACAACAGCGACGGAATAAAAACAGATCAATAGTTTGCTTACGCTAAACCTTCGTATATTAATAGCAAGGGCTGTCTGTGTATGAAACTAAAATCAATATAATAGACAACACGAATGTACTGAAATTTATAGCCATGAGAGACCTACTTTTTAAAGGTGTATTTGAAACTGTTGAATGTGAAAACAATGTTAGTATTTCAAAGTCAAACTTTGTTTGTTTCTTAGAATAGTTTATGTTGAAAATGTTAAAAATTAATAAAACGTAGATAATAAATGTTACTAAAAATTGAGATACGTTGTGCGCACTAAAAGTTGAAATACGTTGTGCGCACTAAAAGTTGAAATACGTTGTGCGCACTAAAAGTTGAGATATGTTGTGCGCACTAAAAGTTGAAATACGTTGTGCGCACTAAAAGTTGAGATACGTTGTGCGCACTAAAAGTTGAAATACGTTGTGCGCACTAAAAGTTGAGATACGTTGTGCGCACTAAAAGTTGAAATACGTTGTGCGCACTAAAAGTTGAGATACGTTGTGCGCACTAAAAGTTGAAATACGTTGTGCGCACTAAAAGTTGAGATATGTTGTGCGCACTAAAAGTAGAAATACGTTGTGCGCACTAAAAGTTGAGATACGTTGTGCGCACTAAAAGTTGAGATACGTTGTGCGCACTAAAAGTTGAGATACGTTGTGCGCACTAAAAGTTGAGATACGTTGTGCGCACTAAAAGTTGAAATACGTTGTGCGCACTAAAAGTTGAGATACGTTGTGCGCACTAAAAGTTGAAATACGTTGTGCGCACTAAAAGTTGAGATATGTTGTGCGCACTAAAAGTAGAAATACGTTGTGCGCACTAAAAGTTGAGATACGTTGTGCGCACTAAAAGTTGAGATACGTTGTGTGCACTAAAACTTTCCGAAATGACGCAGAAAATACTATGACTGGACATAATAAATTTATTACTTCTCAAAATACTCGCTCTTAGCTTCAATACTCTCTTCATATTAATCCAATTTTGAATACACTTATGCCACTCGTCCGTTCACTCTGCTACCTAACGTCTGTAGCGTCTGATTTTTTGTACGAATAAACATATTAGTGTAATGAATATAAATGCAGTGAAAGAAAATGCGACCATTTAATAATTCGCCAGAAAAAAACTTATTACGAAATCATGGAAAAGAATGTTTTGCTTCTTGTAAGAGCTTTATTAGTCAATTATCTATGTATTTATTGGTTCTTTTAGTGATAATCTATGAGCCCATGTAACATTTTATAATAAAAATAGTGCGTGGAGTCCCTTTGCGCGGAAGAAGTGAAATGATATAAAAATAGGATGGGGTAGAAATTGATTTTTAGTGAAATCCTATTGTTTCTTTAAGACAAACTTTATTAATATTGCTTACAGTTCACAATTGATCGCATGTTTTAATTATTATTTTCGAGTGGAAAAGTATCCAAATCTATAACATTTACAATGGATTATGATAACCATAGTAACATACGAAATGTTTGATTATTTTTCTCGCTCTGTCTCTTTCTATTCCCCCTCCCCAGGAGCGTTGAACGTTTAACGCAACAGTGCATTCTTACCCCCTCCATGGTAGCGTTAAACGTTTAAAGCAACCTTGTTGGAAGTCGCATTAGAAGTTTCACTTCAAAAATAGAAGGACAGAAGATAAAATATTTTTTTGGTTTCTATAGACTTTTTTAAATTTTGTTAATATCTCGAAAACTAAACAAAATTATACTGTAGGTATTTTTGTCAAGTCTTTATCATAACTAGGCTCATCAAATTGATACATAAACCGTACGTGTCGCCAACTCGGCTCTTATAACACACAGTGCCACGGTGACTCCGGAAACATGTTTTTATACTCTTCGACAGCCTTTTCTTCGTTGATTTTTGAAAACAGGAAGAAATCGCATGGAATCAATTCGGAGCTGAATCTAGGCTTATCCATAATGTCTACATTTTTCCTGTTCAAAAGTTCATTTATCTGTTTTTTTTTTTTTTTTTTTTTTTTTTATCGTAGCTCGGCAAAATGACTGTACTGTGCCTGATGGTAAGCACAGTACAATCCAAAAACAATGGCGACTACCGAGAGACATACTATCCCTCGCCGGTCGCCGCTGTCATGCCGGCCTGCGTAAGTATCTCTTCACGTTGCGCTTGAAGGACCCCATGTCATAGGAAGGAGGAAACACACTGGCCGGGAGATTGTTCCACAGCTTCACGGCACGGCAAAGATAAGATGTTGCGAACTTTTTAGTTCGTGTCCAGATAGGATTTACCGTAAAACTGTGGCTCCGAAGACCAGCGCGCGTGGTGCGGTTATGAAAAGGAGAGGAAGGGATCAAGTTGAATAACTCTTCAGAACACTCGCCATGATACAGACGGTAGAACACGCTCAGTGAGGCAATGTCTCTGCGCAACTGAAGCGGCTCTATGAACTCTGTAATGTCTGCATCATTAACCATGCGGACAGCCCGTCTTTGCAACCTGTCCAGGGTATCCAAGAGGTACTTTGCCGAACCGTCCCAGAGGTGCGAGCAGTATTCCACGCAGGGCCGAACTTGTGCCTTATAAAGGAGATATAGCTGTTCAGGCGTGAAAAACCGTCGCACCCTGTTCAGGATTCCGAGTCTCCGAGATGCTGTGGAGATCACGCTCTGTATATAATCCCTGGGATTGAGGTCGCTGCGAATATCTATGCCTAAGATATTAAGACTGTCTCGCATTGCGAGCGAGACATTCTGAAGAGCTGGAAGGGGGGTAAATGGGGATCTCTTGCAGGTAAACGCGCATACCTGTGTTTTGTTGGCATTAAACTCAACCAAATTACTTGCTCCCCATGTTGATATGCGAAGCAAAGATTGGTCGAGCTTAATGACTAGTTCCTGCCGTCTCTTTTCTGTGTCTCCCTGACCGCAAGAAGGCTTGCTGTAATAGGACTCATGGATGGTGCTATCGTCTGCATAGCAATGAATATGGCCTAAAGGCAACATATCATTGATATGCAGAAGAAACAGAGTTGGCGAAAGTACAGAGCCTTGAGGAACTCCAGCATTTACTGACATGAGCTGCGAATCACATCCTTCGACAAGGACACGAATTCTGCGCTCATGTAGAAAGCCAGAAATCCATTTGCATAGATTGTCAGGGAGTCCGTACGCCGGAAGCTTCGAAAGAAGACCACGGTGCCAGACCCTATCAAAGGCCTTGGCAATGTCAAGACTGATCGCCAAGGCTTCGCCGTGCTTGTCAATTGCTTCCCCCCAGCGGTGCAGTACGTAAGCTAGAAGATCACCCGTTGATCGGTTTTGGCGAAAACCATATTGCCGATCGTTAATTAGCGAGTGATCCTCCAGATAGCGGACAAGCTGGGTGTTGATGATCCGCTCCATGATCTTGCACAGCACTGAGGTTACGGCAATTGGACGGTAGTTGTTAGGATCTGATCGATCTCCCTTCTTGGGAATCGGTTGAACATTGGCCTCTTTCCAAGCCCGGGGCACGACACCAGAGACGTAGGACAGGCGGTATAAGCGCGTAAGTATTGGAGCCAACTCGGCTGCACATTTTTTAATAACTACCGCTGGGATACCATCCGGACCACTGGCCTTCCGAACATCGAGTGATCGTAGTTGTTTTAATACGTCACGTTGCCTGAATCGTAATTCCGGCATAGTGACACCGCAGCATGGAATAGTAGGTGGTTGCGCGTTTCGATCATCGAGCCAGGAATTCGCCGCAAAGAGATTGCCTAATAATGTCGCTTTCTCCTGTGGATCATAGGCCAGTGTCCCATCAAAGTACCTCAGTGGCGGTAACGTTGGACGGCAAAAATTGGCTTGCACAGCTTTGGCCAAACTCCAGTAGACTCGACTGTTAGTCGGATGACTTACGAGTTCATGACCTAAGCGTGCAATGCGTTGGGCATCCGCTCTAGTATAGGCCCTCTTACAAGCTTTGGTAGCAGAATTATAGGCTGTTTTGAGGATATTGATATTAGGATCCTTGTTAGCGCGACCCTTGATCCAATCACGATACGTGGCTTGCTTCTTACTGACAGCATCAGCACATTCACGATTGAACCAAGGGCGTCCCCTGCGATTACCGACGATCTTGGAGGAAGGAATATAATACTCCATTGCCATTCCAATCTCGTCAGCAATCGCATCGGCAATCGCTGAAGGATCTTTCCCGTCGAAACAGCGTCGCTGCCAAGGAATGGAAGCGAAATAATCCCGCATCCCGTCCCAATCTGCTGACGAGTAGTGCCAGACTTTGCGCTTAATTCTTGTACTGGGTGGAGGTTGAGCGCGTGGCACAGACGATACAACAAGGCAGTGATCCGATGTGCCCAAAGGAGCACTGACCGACACATCATACCCAGTTGGATGACTCGTCAACAGAAGGTCCAGTAAAGAGGGCGCATGACCTGTGATATCAGGAATCCGGGTATGCTGGATTACTAGTTGAGTCAGGTCATGTGTTAAGGCGAATGCATGGGCTGTTCGTCCTGCATGGTCCGTCCTAGAGGAACCCAACCACATTTCGTGGTGTGCATTAAAGTCCCCTAAGACCACCAATTCCGCAGTAGGGAACTGCTCCTGTGCGTCATCTATTGCCTTACTCATGTATTCAAAGAGCCGAGTAGTCTCATCATCCCCATCATGGGATCTGTAAAGGCACACGTAGATACGGCTTTGAGTGCCCAGGTCCACGTGTAGCCAAAGGATGGAAAAGGAAGGATCCTCCATGCAGCGCAAACGACGACAGCACACCTCCGACCGTACATACACACATACACCGGCTTTAGCTTGAAAGTTGGCCTCAAGCTGGTAGCCGGGATAGTGCAGATAAGATGTATCGGCCGGACGACGTATCTGTGTTTCGGTCAAGAAGAGTATTTCAGGCTGAACCGTCTCAAGGTGTTGATGAACGGCATTTAAGTTAGAATGAAGTCCACGGATGTTGATGAACTCCATCGTAAAAGCGGCGTAGGGGTTGTGCACCGCTGTGGAACCTAGATTTGTTATTTGCGCTGTCATGATTTAAGAAAGAAGGAAACGTGAAGAGCGAGCAACATTCATACAAGCGCAGAAGTATTCAATGTTAATCGCCGACTCACTGTAATACCTGCAAGATTTGCACTGACCCGGCGAACGGAAGGGCCCCCGTACCCCCCCGGAATAGGTCGCCGGAACCCCAAATCCGGTCACCAACCGGCACGACGAACCTACCCAAGATTATGCGCGGCATGGTGGGGCAGCCTCTCATGGTGGTTATTCATAATTGGGCCCCTGTACTGTACCGCGGGCGGCCAGCGGAACAACCGTTTCTACAGGTCTCCCTGTCCGCCGGGTCAATGCAGCTCTCTTAGGCGGTGAGCCATTGGAGAGTCACACTGGTACCTGTGCCAAGACGAAAGTCGCCCGGTAGCTGGATATGCACAGGCTGATCCCGAAACGCGACCCGCAGAAGCGTATCACTATTACGGGCTTTTTCGCCATATACATGGTGGTTGCGACCCAGTCGGGCTGTAAAACCCTACCACCCCGCTTTCGCCATTGCCTCGTTCGTTGTTCAGCAGGGTGCACCACGTGCAGGTGAGGTTGGCTTGGGTATCTCAAGTCTCATGATGTTATTCGACACCCCTTACACCCCAAAAGCTTACTGTTTGCTAAAACTTACTGTTTGTTTGTTTGCTAAAGCAAAGTATGCTTACTGCTTAGCTTGAAATAAAGAGGAAGTTTGTATTCCCATATATCATCTTATATATTAATACGTGAAGCCAAAACTTTGTACCCCTTTTTAAATTTCCCTTAACCCTTAATTTCCCTTAAAATTCCCTTCACCTGAATACCTGTAGCGATATTCACGGCGGAGGTGTAGCGGATTTTTGCTGTTTCCAGCAGACTGGAGATCTCGACCCAGGACGCCTTGTCCTGGATCGTAACAGGCGGAGGTGGGCGGGGCTTCTTGCCCGAAGCTGCAGAACCCGCAGCGTCCGGTGAAGCCGGGCTATCGGGGAGGGGAGCCTTACGGGCCTTTTTAGGCGCACTAGCGCCACCTACTGTGGGACGTTTCTTAGAGGGCAGATGGCCCTCATTATCGGAGGCGACATCCTTCATCCTTTTTACGTTCCAATTACCTTTTAAATATTTTTAACATGACTGACGTTGCATGCCTTACATGGCCTTTGAAATCAACAGGTCAAACTGTAGGTTAATTTTATAATAATATAATATGTAAATTCATAATATACATTAATAATTAATTAATTAATAATTTATCTTTAGTAAATTTATAAAACCACTGAAATAATTATTATTCTCTTTGGTCTTATTGAATGTCAAAATTTTTAGGTGACAGGACTGCTTTCACTTCATGTTGTCATAAGAGTAAAGCAATATTACCAAAGTCAAAGTCAATATTTTAATGTATAGTATTTTTATATGGTGGACTCACTTCAAATTATGATTCAATAAAAAATGAGCCAAAAAATACTAAGTACAATCAAAATAAGAAAATGTGTCTGCTCATGAAAGTAATTAATGGCTTAGATCTCCGCGGTTACAATGATGCAGTTCAACCTGATGTAGCAATTATATTTAGTACAGTTGATGAATTTTCAACAAAAATTAATTCATTTTCAAAAGTTAATGGTAGTATTAAAACATATTTGTTTTGGATTCATCATTTGATTCTATTGTGTATCCATTACTTTTCCAAACGATGATACTGGGCATATCACTATTCCTCATAATCTACAGATTACATTTAATTCAATATCATCCAGAAATACCACCGAACCACCCATGGTGTCGTGTAAAATTAATTGAAAACTGTGTCGTAAATTGTGATAAAATTCTTTATTTTCGTAAAATTATGTTTACTTAGAATTTGAGAGCCTTACCACCTTATGTAAACGCCTATTATTTATTTCAAATTTATAATTAATCTCGATTTATATTTAGTTTAATATTTATATAATTAAAAAAAGTGGCAAATAACTGAGTAACCATGATGAAAACCTTTGATTATAGATTATTGATAAAAGAACCCCAATAAAGTTCAAACTTTAAAAAAATTAATGAACTATGGTCGAATGTCGACCACTGGGCGCCCACTAGTATTGATTATTATGTAAAAGGTAAGAGACATTGTATATTACATTGCGTAAAATTACTTTCAAGTAATAAATTGCCAATTCTAAATGAATTCTTAAAAGGAGATTTTATTAATAAAGCTCTGAATTTAATTTATTATGTATAATTATAACGATCATCATCATCTGCTTACCCTTATCCCACCTAAGTAGGGTCAGCACAACATGTTTTCCTTTTCCACTCTCGTCTATCAGATGTCATCTCAGTATTCACACATTTTACACACATATCATTTTTCACACAATCCATCCATACCTTCCATGGTATATCCATACCAATTTTAATGAGTATGTAAACTACTATTTCTGGATTAAAATTACAAATAAAGCAACTATTGTTTTGTTTAATCTTACAAATCAAATAAACTATATTATAATATAAAATTACTTACTGAAACAGTATGAGATTATATTGCAGTTTAAATAATTGCAAATTTTTATCAGTAATCACTACATATTATAAAACAAAGTTCACTGCCACCCTAACACCTTAGTATCACACTTAACCTTACCATATCAGCATTTGGGATCAATGATTTACGTTTCAGTATTTCAAAACAGAATCTTAAATGAAAAAGCATCAAGTGATATATATAGTTTAATTGTTGTCACCATAAAGAAAATACAATCATTGTTAAAATATTTTAGTGAACATTATAAAAAGTTGCCGGGCGATATGATACGACAATTGTGTTCGGCTCAACTGCAATCAACTTACACTAAATGTAATAATTGCCATATCGGTAGAGTTAGACGTATCGCACTCTGGGATTAGCCAGTATATTTCCCAAATCCAAGCGAGTTGGTATGGATATACTCGACTGAATCCACGTAACCCTGATAATGCTCATGATAGGAATATTGTCACAGTAACCTCTCTCAAATCCATTGCCTACCAAAATTAGCCAGTTTATATCTAAAGGCTACATATATACATCAATGACCGATCTTTCATTGGTCACCATTATTTTTAAATTATGTTTACAATCCAGTGCAGTCTTTTAAATATGCCGTACAAACTAAACAACAAGTGCTGGCGTACAAGTTATATAAAGAAGTATAAAAGATATTCATAAATAGGGAAAAAACACTAAAACCCTGAAAACTAATACTCGCGATGAAGCAATGCTTCATCATGCAAGGCTTAATTGATAGCGTATTCGGACACCGTTTCAATCAAGGTAGATTCAACCCCTTGTGACTGCCTCAGAGCATTCGGTGAAGGAAAACAACGTAATGAAGCAATAGCATAGTGGTAGGGTTTCTGTCTAATTCTGGCTAAAACCCTCAAATTAAAAACCTGTTGGCAATAAATAGCCTGTTAATGTGTTCCGGCAGCTGCAGTTGAGAGCCAAACGTCTGAGTTTACCATAGTTACTGTCTTAGATCACATCGTTATTTAACATCAGATGAAATTGTGCTAAAAAACTAAAACCTATAGCGCATAAAAATTGTAAGTGATATTCATAAATCACAAGAAATAACACTAAAATCCTAAACACGAACATACATCTTGATCAATCTAAGTAAGAAATCGCAAGAAGCTTTAGTATCCTTAGTCGCAGTAAGAAGTCTATTAAATATACGCCGTAATAAACAAATAACACAATATATTCAAGAAGGAACGGTAGTAAATTGCAAAAGCACAATAACGTATGTGATGCAAGTCGAAAGGAATCCGACGAGCAGCGACAAGTCCAGCGCGAAGACTCGGCAAACGATAAATCGGAACGGTCGACGGGTCACATAATCCAGGGCAGTTACCAGCTCGAAACGTAGGGGCTCGTCTAAAAAATGAAGATCTATTATATTGTAAAATTGTTTAAAGTAATTGCGTAGGTGAATCAATATGTAAACGATGTTGATGTCTGGAAATGACGCCCCTCTCTGTGCATCCACTAAAAACGAGTATGACTATCTATGTTTTGTAAAAGTATATATCATGGAAAGATAAACAGATCGAATTTCTTGTCGGTTCTTCGCGATGACTGGACTGTTTTTAGAACCGGTTGTAGTTTTGACATTCATAAGCGTATCAGGGCCTCAAATGAATAAAGTATTTTTGACTTTTTTATACTCCATACACGCAGAGTATGAGCACCTGTGTAAAGTTGAACTATGAGAGCACCACCGCCAAACCTAGTCCTGTCGCATATATACTTGCGCTGGTGTGTTTCGGTTCGGAGGGTATGTTTGCCAATATTCACTGGCACATAAGGCATTTCAACTCAGCCCTCGGAAATATCAACGTATTACGACCAACCTCAGGGCTATGTTCCTGTTGAGATTGGATATTACAGCGACGGCTCAACATCACTTGAAATGCATTCCTATTTGCTTCTTCATAAGATAAAAAAAAACGATGTGAGCAGTAGGCTACCCAAATGCTATTGTTAATTATGCTGTGCTTCTTTCTACACATTGGTAACATATTCAAACCTCTTGTGTGTATAATTTATCAATATAATTGTACGCAATTAAAGATCAAATCAATATTATTAACACCCGTTGGTGTTAGAATAAAGCCAAATTACACTATATTACAAGTAAGTAAAGTGCAAAATGTTATGTTATATATGTTCGAAAAATATTTAATCTACTAGCTGGTGCCGGTGATCTTCTCCTCATAGAAATGGTTTTGTTATTGCATAGAAAATACTGTGTGTTTTATCTGGATTAATTATGGACTGTGCTATTATTTCATAACCATTTTACTGAATTCTGAATTTAGCCCGGATAAACAATAGAATCTGTAATTTCACACATATGTATAGCTTATAAGTTATAACACCGCTTATCTAACTTACTCACTAATATATTTCTATAATGAAGCGTATTTGCTGCCACAAAATGTTAGGGTCGATGACTATTTTAAACAAATATACAAATTTAATACCTGCACATCGCAGTAGTTGCTGTTGTAAAATGTTTTTTATTTTGTCCACTTCATTGCCTATTGACTTGCATAACAAGGCAGGTAAAGATATTAATAGGATAATCTGTATTAAGTCTGTAAGCAATGCGAGTGATAGAGACATATCTGTCTGAAAATAAGATAAAGTATTGAAAATACGTAAAGCGGTGTTCGTTGTTTATTCGAGTGATAAAGGTTCCTTATTCAGTTTTCAGGAATAGGTGTAATTCGTTACATCCCTCTACTAGGTGAAAACTTGTTCTTATTTTATAAATTGGAGGCTATAAGACTCCATTTGTCCTCAGTAAGTGTCAATTTATGCCCTTTTATTAATTTTAAAACAATTAAGTAAAGAACCGTTCACTATTACATTCAGATTGAATTTTTATGGTAAAACAGTACAATGAGGGCAATGTAACTCATGTTGAGCACAGTATAATCGAAAACGGACGGCTAGTACCAAGAGCTAGATAATCCAATTTCGGTCTTCACTATCATAGCGGGTTGCAAGGCTTTTGATTACTGGTAGTATATAGTGGCTGATCTCGAAATGCTCCAAATTAAATAGCCACTTTGATAAATACAGCACCGTATGTGACGTATAGATGCCTACCATATCCCTATCCTGTCAAGTATAGATCTCGGAACTCGACACGCCCAAATATGGTTGCTATCTAATCGGACATAATTAATAAGTTTTGTCACCTCCTAAAACTATTTAAACTCCACACGGAATTCATCAAAAACTAGCTAAAAAAGAACTTCTCAAAAGTTAACTGATCAATCGCAACGCTTGATCGATTTACCCAAACGAGTGACTCATATTGCACCACGCATTTCCAATTTTTATTTAATACGGTCAGTTTCTACAAATTTAGTAGTTAGAACTGCATCGTCTTTATATAAAGGCAGAAAGTTTACACAGTAGCAATATTTATAGAGGATACTCTGCACTCGATTCTCGTTCTAAATCAATTAAAAAAATAGGTGCTTAATATTTGACCTAATTATCTAGACAAATACTAAAGTTATACGCAATTCTCTATGCGTCTATGTTAAAGCACAGTGCCAATGACCGTCGGGTGAAGTGAAAGTGAACGTGGGAACGGCATGAATAAAACAAAAGGATGTATCGTCCATTTTACTCGTATTATAGATGTTTATTAACTCCGGGTCGCCCCCTGCAGCTTTTGGCACCGGTCATTGCACCTAGGTTGATTACATTTGTGTTTATATTTTTGAAAGTCTTAGACCAAACTTTAACTTAGGTTATCTTCGTTGTTCATTAGTATTTGTTTTGATATTATTATTTTATATATTAAATGAGACCATGAACTATCATCTCTTAGAATATTATAAGTGACTAACCTAACACCTGGTTATACATAATTATTTTCTACGTGTATATCACATACATATACACTGAACTCCCCTAAACTGCTGGATCGATTTTAATGATTTTTCTGTGTATGCTTGAGAGGATCCCTGGATGGTTTAGATACATAATTCGACTTGTTAGTTAGCGCTGCGATACGTTTGCACGATTGTTTATTATTTTCAGGACAGAACAGTGTCTGCTGGGTTCGTTAGTTTATGATTAAAATACTAACTAAACTAGCAGCTTCATATTTTAATTATTACGTCTAATACTTACTTCACGGATAGCACTCATTATAGTAGAGTATAAAAAATATACCACTTTCTGGAAATTCATAGCCAGAGATATTGTAAGCTAAAACAAAACAGAAACATTAATTAATTTCTATACATACTAGTGGTCGCCTAGTGGTCGACATTCGATCATAATTCGTTTTGACGTTCAATAAGACCAAAGAGAATAATAATAATTTCAGTGGTTTCATAAATTTATTAAATATATATTATTATCCATTAATTATTTCAGTATTTGTTAATGTATATTATGAATTTACATATTATATTTGATTATTATAAAATTAACCTACAGTTTGACCAGTTAATTTCAAAGGGCATGTAAGGTATGGAACGTAAGCCATGTCAAAAATATTGAATATAGGATACAAAAAGGTTATTGAAACGTAAGAGTGAATGGGAAGATAATAGAATATCACGATGAGAGTGAAATAATAAATAGATAAGAAATTAAATAGCGAGAAAAAGATAGTTTAAATATTATTGTAATTACAGTAAGGGACAAGAAAAAAAAAGCCAGTTTTTTATGTCTTTATGTTCTTCCGAACAACGTGCGGGTTACCTGGCTACCTGTAAGCGTTGCGTTTATTAGTGTACATCGAACCTTTACAGTCAAAAATACTGATTTTTAAATAATTTTCGAATGTTTTGCTTTTCCTTAACTTTAAAACCCTACTAAAACATGAAATTATTATTCCCAGACATTTTTACTATTAACAATAATGTGTCTGATGTTATTTTATTAAATAAAAAAAGTATGTTCAAACCATGTTAAGATAGCTGTAATTTTATTTTATTATATTTAGACATAAGAAAGGGTAAATTATATATAATATGTTTATGGAGGGAATTGCGGCTAGAGGGACCATGAACTGATGGGGATCGAATATGGCCCACTCACTTGATTCTTTTCACCTCCATTGTCTGCGGTTGATTGACTAAGGAGAGATGTAGACTGTATTTTGGCGGTTTGCTTGGGCAAAGGTATCACGGGAAATATGCTCAATCAAAGGATTCAAGAGTATATCGATTGAGCTAGGATAGAATATAAATATACACGCTTACTTGGCAGAGGCTGACCGCTGGTTTCGGCAGGTTTGTGTCCGTATCCAGTCAGTTGGCTGGTCACATTAAATGTATTCACTAATCACTCACGAATTGATCCGCACAGAGAGTTCACTTTCGAGTCTCGAGTGGCCGCGACACAGACATAGCGTAATTTTACACGCGATGCGTCCACGCGTTTGCGGTAATTAATTGCAATTTGCGATGCGTGCGTTAGCGATAATCGCACTCTAATCCAGAAAGGATCGTGGCGGGCGGGAGGAAAGGGGGTAGGGGGAATCCAGGAGCTGCCTTCGCGCGCCACACTGCCCAATATAATAACTACCAGTTTAGAATAACTTAGCTATAAGCTATAGTTCTGCGCAACACTGGCTGTATGATAAAGATTGCGATAATTGTGGCAGCGCCGTTATAGACGCATGTATTTAAGATAGCGTCAATCCCAAGTCATATGTTTACGTTTATCGTTGTTTTTCATTGTTTACGGTGAAATCTTAATATCATAATGGTTATTAAAATGTTATGTTCTTTGCAAAGGATAAAAGAAAATGGTTTGAAATGGATTATTTTTATTTATAAAGAATATTATCTGGCACATTATTGTCAATAATAATATATTGTCAATAACAAAATTGTCTGGCATTGATAAATTCATGTTTTTAATAATGTTTAAAAAGAAAGTTTTACTGAAAAAAAAGTTTCCTAATCAATATTTTTACCTGGAAATGTGTGATGCGCATTAATAAAGACAACGTTTAGCGGCAACTAGGTATCCTGAATCTTGTTTGAAAAAGCATAAAGAAAGATATATTAAAAAAACCAGCTTTTCTAAAATTTTTTTCTTGCAACGTTATCGGCTCTTGTACTAAGGTGTCGCAAATAGTCTTGTTACACTTTTTTCGGTATAGCTCCCATCCGCTCATAACGTGTAACGCGCAATAGGGAACTTCATTCTAATATAGCTTAAATTTATAGCTAATCTGTCTGCTATATATAGCACAAAGAAAATTTACCAAAATCCGTCAACAATTTCACTAACTACAAATTTTTGACTTTCGTCCGTTATTCTGGAGATCCCCTTGCGTTTTATAGGACAAATTCTTAAATGTAACCTTGTAATATTAGTTATCCCTGGGTCAAGTTTTGTCAAAATCGGTCCAGTACTTTCAGAGTGACGCGTGCTCACAGGGACAGACCGACAGACAGACAAAAATTGTAAAAGGATAATCTTTGGCTTCTAAATCGATAACAAAGTCTACCCCGATTATAATTTTCAAAAAATATTTAATTTACAGATTTGGTCTTGTTACAGTAAGCTGAAGAGTTTGTTTGCTTGAACGCTCTTATCTCAGAAATTACTGCTCCTATTTGAAGAGTGTTAGATAGCTCATTTATCGAGGTAGGCTATATACCATATAGCATCAAGCTAAGACCAATGGGGGTGAAGCATCAATGAAGAATGTTCCAAAATAGAGATTTTTCTCGGGTTCGGGAGCCAAATGTAACTATTACACGCGGACGAAGTCGAGGGCAGAAGCTAGTATGTTATATCGATGTATAAACTACTACCTTACAAAGTTTCGTGAAAATCCGTCTAGTAGTTTTTGCGTAAATTTCTTCTCTTTTATGTTTTCTTAAAAGTAAAATAAACAGACATACAAATATGATATATATGTAAAACATAGCCTAAATGTTATACCGGTGTATAAGCTACCACCATACCAAATTTCGTCAAAATCCGTCCAGTAGTTTTTGCGTGAATCCTGTACAAACGACAGACAGACAGACAGACAGACAAAAATTTTAAAAACTGTAGCATTGTGTTCTGTCATTGATTGTAAGTCCTCCCAGAGTATTTTTTCTTTAAAATATTTAATGTACAGATTTCGTCCCGTTAGCCTTTCATTATATATATATATAGATTCTCTATCAGCTGCAATTTATACTATTAACCAGGACCTAAATGCCTTAAGGGATTGGTCTGAGAGATTTGGCTTATCAGTTAATCCTTCCAAATGTCAAGCAATTGTAATAGGGAGCTCTCGTATGATTTCCAGAATAGACTTCAACTCGCTGCCTCAGATTATATTCAGTGGTCTTGTTATACCGTTTAGTACGGATGTAAAGGACCTTGGTTTATATATTGATGCCAAATTGGTTTGGAGATCTCATATTTCCAAGGTTAGCCAGAAAGTGATCGGTACTCTAAAGTCTTTTTATCGCCTGAAAAATTTTCTCCCAGTTAAAACGAAAACCATGCTAGTGCAATCTATAATATTTCCTATAATTGACTATGGTGATGTGTGCTTTTACGATCTGAACGCTGACCTTCTTAACAAACTTGACAGATTACTCAACAATTGCATTCGATTTGTTTTTAATCTTCGTAAGTACGACCATGTATCGAGCCATCGTTCAGAGCTTAATTGGTTGCCCATACGCCAGCGTCGGAATTTGCGGGCTCTGACAACTCTGTATTCTATTCTATTTTCTCCCAACACTCCCTCTTACTTAACTCCACATTTTCAGTTCTTATGCTCTAATCATGACCTTAACCTTCGCTCTTCTAATAATCTTATTCTTTGCTGTCCTGTCCATACTTCCGGTCTAGTACATTCATCTTTCTATATCCAATCTATTCTCCTATGGAACGCGCTTCCTTATGAAATCAGGATGTCATCTAACCGTTTCAGTTTTAAAGTCAGGGTACGTCGGCTTTACCAGTGTCATTTAGCAGAATTATCTGGTTAATGCTGTATTTAGTACTTGATGTTGAATAACTATACTTTTATTTATTGTATTGATATTTATGTATGATGTTATGTGTATGTATTGTATATGTGTAGTATATAGGTATTATATATGTAGTATATTGGTGTTGATATTTTATTTATATATTGTAATATTAAATAGGCTAAACATAATTTCATTGAAACCTCACCTTTTACACCTACCGACATTTATCTCTGCACCACCTAATGGTTGACTGGTAGAGAATGCCTTAGGCATTAAGTCCGCCATTGCGTATTTAACGCATAAAGTGTAAATAAATAAATAAATAAATATATGTATAGACTAGCTGACCCGTGCAACTTCGTTTGCAGCAAATCGTTTGTTACCGGTTTCAATTGTATTTTAAACGCATTAAAAAAAAACATAATCCCCAATTGCAGCTATACCTACCGTTTCCAATTGTGAATCCAAACAACCCAGAGACTCACTCAAACATACCCTGTTAGTATGTGAGAACTCTTTTAAAATACGCCGAGAACCCGTTCGCAGCATCACCTACCGGGTCCAATTAAGATAAAATATAACCTACATATATTGGCGATAAATGTCTTCCGATACCCTTTGAGTTACTCCTGCGCCACTCATCTCCGTACCCATTCACAATTAGCGTAGATCCCGCGACAGCGTCAGGGCAATAATTTTGCAGGCTTATAGATTATATTTCGCATTATCTTCTGACTAACTTACTCAATTAACATTTTCTAGATTAAATTTCTATTTTGATTTAATCGTTTGACCCATAAGAAATTGTAAAGTCTACGTAAAATCTCTATCTCTAATCTCTTCAAATTTATTTTGCTTTTGTCATATAAACCATCTTTTTACCTGAGATATTAAACTTAGATATATGGTGTCGTAGATTTTTTCGTAAAAGTAATGAATATTTTTGCTATAGATTTTATTTTTTTATTCCAAACTCTTCAAGCAGTGCTCGCTATATTATAGATTTTTTTGCCGAGATCAGTTAGATTTCTTGTTATTAATTATTGAAAAAATATATATAATATAATATATATTATTAATTATTTGCCATATTAAAAAAATATATTGCTATAACACAAAGAAAACTTTACCAAAAACCGTTAAGAATTTCATTAACTACAAATTTTTGACTTTTATCCGTTATCTTTGAGAACCCCTTGTGTTTTATGGGACAAAAAGTATCCTAGATGTTACTTTATAATATAAGTTATCACTGTGTCATGATTGGTTCAGTATTTCGGAGTGATATGTGTATACAGAAATAGACAGATCGACAAAAATTCTAAATTAATTATTTTTGGCTTCTATAACGAAAACGAAGTCTACCCCGATTATAATTTTCAAAAAATATTTAATTTACAGATTTGACCTTGTTACAGTTTTATTATATGTATAGATAATATTATAAAGTTTGTTTGCTTGAACTCGCCAATATCAAGAAATACTGGTCCAATTTTTAAAATTTTTGGCTTTTATAATATAAACAAAGTCTACCCCGATTATAATTTTCAAAAAATATTTAATTTACAGATTTGGCCTTGTTGTTTTATTGTACACACATCAAAAAAGTCTAAGCAACATGCGTGATATTACAAATTTTACCATTTATATTAATTAATTTCTAAGTATTTACTCAAACAAAGTGCGTAGGTAAGTAAACTTTTTTGTTATTGATGACATACTGGCTGGTTGTAAAAAAAATTGATTATGTTTTGTTTTTTTCATAAAATTCAAATGACTGCGAATTTGTTTGAATTTAAGTGCGTTTTAATTGCTACGTTTAGTCTTGATTTTATAATTTTACCAACCATTTAAATAAAGTTAGCGACAAAATTGAATTGTTAGATATTCTTTACGTCATGAAGCGATGTCATTTGATGGCAGATGAAATGCAAAGAGCTGTAGGGATGTTGCAAGCGGGAAGTAATCAATCTCAGGTATCTCGACATTTTGGCATTCATAGAAGTGTTATTTGTCGTCTTTGGCAGCGCTACAATAATACAGGAGAACCCGCTGAACAGCATCCAGGCCGTAAAAGGAGTACAACCACTCGGCAAGACCGGTACATACAACTGACTGCAAGACGCCAGCCGATGTTAACCGCTCGAGAGATAAGTTTGAGGCTACAAATTTCAAGTGGTGTTGATGTAAGTCCTCAAACTGTGCGAAATCGACTGCATGAGTACGGCCTACGAGCTCGACGCCCAATCAGGTGCCCACCGATACGTCACGGGAATCGCGCTCGTCGATATGAATGGTGTAGAGAACGCATAACATGGACCCAGGAACAATGGGATAAAATTATGTTTTCCGATGAATCGCGATTCGGGTTTAAGCCTGATACAAGAAGGGTGCGAGTGTATCGTCGGCCCGGAAATACTGAAAGGCTCAGGTGCGTTCAGGAAGTTCATCCATACAGCGGCTCAACAGTTATGTTATGGGCGGGTATTATGAAGAACAGGCGAACTGAGCTCGTTTTTGTAAATGGAAACATGAATGCTGAAAATTACATTGAGGATATTCTCAGACCTTATGTCTACCCATTTGCACAAACCTTTGGCTCCGATTTTAGGTTAATGCATGACAATGCGCGTTCACATACAGCTCGGCGAACCAGTGAATACTATGCAACGGAGAACATCCGGGTATTGCCCTGGCCTGCACAATCGCCAGATCTCAACCCCATCGAGCACGCATGGGACATGCTCCAGAGACGTGTTTTGAAGGACTTGGACGGAGCGACAACAACCCAACAGCTGAAGGATTTGCTACAATTCCGTTGGGAGCGAATACCGCAAGATGACATAAACAGTCTCATTAATTCAATGAATAATCGTTGCCGACAAGTTCTGAATAGCAGAGGAGACCATACTTTGTATTAAATTGTTCTATTCTTTCACAATAAACACATTTTCTTTAGAAATTTCATTTTGTAAGAAAAAAGTTTAGTTTCTTATGTATCTTAGTTTCTACAGTATATTCTAATATTGGTCATTTCTGTTATTAAAAGAACTTATAAAGACAACAGCTGTTATTTTTACATCATAGAACCCTAAAGATATTATTTTAAAAATAAAATACAACGTTATAATGTGAAGTACCATCCTAAAATTTAAATTAGTACATGTTGCTTAGCCTTTTTTGATGAGTGTATGTATAGATAACATTTTAAATTTTTTTTGCTTGAACTCGCTAATCTCAAGAAATACTTGTCCGATTAAAAAAAATGTGGGGTTAGATAGCTCATCCATCGAGGAAGGCTATATATAATATTTATTACCACGCTAAGACCAATGGGGGCGGAGTACCAATGAAGAATGTTCCAAAATAGAGATTTTTCTCGGGTTCGGGGGCCAAATGTAACTATTACACGCGGACGAAGTCGAGGGCAGAAGCTAGTATGTTATATCGATGTATAAACTACTTACCTTACAAAGTTTCGTGAAAATCTGTGTAGTAGTTTTTGCGTAAATTTCTTCTCATTTATGTTTTCTTAAAAGTAAAATAAACAGACGTACAAATATGATATATATGTAAAACATAACTATATTGTATACCGGCGTATAAGCCACTACCATACCAAATTTCATCAAAATCCGTCCAGTAGATTTTGCGTGAATCCTGTACAAACGACAGACAGACAGACCGACAGACAAAAATTTTAAAAACTATAGAAATGTGTTCTGTCTTTGATTGTAAACCCTCCCAGAGTATTTTTTCTTTAAAATATTTAATGTACAGATTTCGTCCCGTTAGCCTTTTATTATATGTATAGATTGTGTTCGAGAATATGATTAAGGATTCGAGAATACATCGTAGTTCGATATAGAAACTTTGTAGATAATTTCTGATGTCTGTACTTTAGGAGTATAAGGGGTGTCGAATAACATCATAAGACTTGAGACACCCAAGCCAACCTCCCCTGCACGTAGTGCACTCTGCTGAATAACGAACGAGGCAATGGCGAAAGCGGGGTGGTAGCGCTTTACAGCCTGACTGGGTCGCAACCACCATGTATATGGCGAAAAAGCCCGCCATAGTGATTCGCTTCTGCGGGTCGCGTTTCGGGATCAGCCTATGCATATCCCGCTTTTCGCAGGCCGGCATGACAGCGGCGACCGGCGACGAATAGTGTGTCACTCAGTGGTCGCCATTGTTTGTAGATTGTACTGTGTTTACCATCAGGAATAGTGCAGTCATTTTGCCGTTCTACAATAAAAAAAATACTTTGAAATCATTCTATGTTTATTTATGTCGATACAAATTCTTTAGCTACTTTCATTAATATTTTTAAAACTCTTTCCGTGCTCCATTGGCGTATATATATTTTTTTAAATATTTTTATAAATTACATACAAATAATGATTCCAACAGGATTGCTGAATATAAAATCTAACTGAATTAACAAAAATAATACTAATATGCACCATAATAACACCATATCACCAGTTTGACATTTGAGAATGATATTGTTCACAGTCTTTGAGAGACAGCTGTGTAAGAAATTATCATACATAAAAAAGTCATTATTTAACAAAAATGATTTACATGGCATAAAAATCAACTGTAGATTCCCACACTAGGAACTGAATCCTGTGACGTGGGTAACCGAACAAAAATTCTTTACAAAATTTATTTCTCGTTAGTGCCGTAAGTGGCTTACTTATTAGACAATTAAGATTAATAAAATTTAGAATATACATATATATCAAACTGTTAATATTACACAAATTTAATACCTAAAGCACACAAACACATACAGTTATTATATTTAAGCAGGAAGTGAAAAAATTTGGGTAGGTTGGTAAATTGACTTTATAATTGTATTCATATTCATTGCTTGTGTCTTTTTAAGAAAGGATATGAAGAATGTTTTCTGTCTCCTCGTATGATAAGGATAATAACCAATTTGTGACACTTGCTTTTACTTCTCTTAATTCTCGGTTAATTAATTCACAGTGTTTGTTCACTTGTCTATATATGAAAGGGAGGGCAAACTTACTAAAACGTTAAACGAAAACAGTATTAACTTTGGGTGTTTTTATATTGAAGCGCTGTGTGTGAGCAACGTCAAAAGAACTCGTAACATGTCTGTTTAATGGTAGGTGTTTTCTAATGTATTCGTGATGAGTAAGGGTCATTTTTAGTATATATAACTGTCGCACTGTAAGGACTTTGGACTCTTCATATAGATTTCTTGTGGAGTAGCGATAAGGTTTTCTAAAAATAACCTTCAAGAGAGACCTTTGGGCCCTTTCTAGTTTTATTAGAACGGTCTTAGAAGCGTTGCCCCAGGATGAGATGCAGTATTGAAGTAAGGATTGACATAAGGCCTTATAAACTAGAATTAAAGTATCGCGACACGCCGTATCCCGTAATAATTTCATAATACTTATTAATTTTGTAATACGCTTCGATAATATTTCTATATGTTCTTTGAATGACAAATTCCCGTCAAGGACGACCCCTAAGTATCTAGTTTGCGATGTTCTTTCTATGCAAGTGCAATTACATATATTTTCGTGATGATTTAAGGAACAGTTATGTGCCTTTACATACAACGGATAAGAAGGTGCAGAAGCTCTTGTTTTATGGAAGCAAATATAGTGGGTTTTAGAGAAATTTATTGTAAGTAAATTGCTTCGTAACCACTTCGTAATTTTTGATAGACCTTGATTTGCCTGCAATATCACATCTTTCCATGATTTGCCAGTACATACATACTTTATAACAAAAATTAACTTAGGCAACTTATCGAACTTGGGAAAAAAAATCTGTTAATAATAAAACAACAATTAATGACGAATGAAAATGATAAAATCAATTTTAAACACCACTTTGTAAAAAGAGAGAGTGATCTAGTGAACATCATAGAACTAGTTTTGGGTTTCATAGTTATTTAACAACTCGTTGTGTACTCAGAAACGCATTGACAGTTTATCTTATTGATAACTTTGTTGAGTCAATAACTATTGGTAGTTTAACCGAGAAACCGGGCATGATTCTATCCTTGAGTTATAGACTGAAAATATGAAGGTGCTGATTAACTGGAAAGAAAAAAACCTAATAAACAAGGGCTACGGGGCAAGGGAAGGATTGTGGGATATTGTAGGTGGTAGAGGCAAGCTGAAGCTATTACTGGTTTCAGCATGAATGGGTCGGTTCGCTCGGGGTACTACCCTCTCATAGAAAACCGATGTGAAGTAACAGAGCTTGTATTGTTGCGTTACGTTCGGTCAGTGAGAGCTCCGGTTGCACACCTCCCTTCCCCTCTCTATCCACGAATCCCAACGATTGACCCTCAAATCGGTGATGAACTTGCAAATAAAAGGCAGAAGGATGCAGATCCACGATAGCGTTTCACATGCTATAGGGGCAATATCCAGACATAACAACACCTTATGATATATGTCTGTTATACCGACGTGACCGACGACGCAATTGGTAGACTCATCCACCGGGCTATGAGCGCTACGGCGCGGGACATTATGGACTACATCCAAAAATGGCAATAACAGATAAGACAACAAAGAAACCTCCATAAAGCCTATTATGTCAACAAATTCGAGTTACTAATTAAAGAAAATAATAATTTAGCTGTTACCACAGGTAACTGTAACTACTTAAGTATAATAATAATATCTTGTCTTGCTCATTTTAATATTGTATAATATGTAAGCTGCACTAGAGTTAAAATGATTACAGAAATAAGATGCGGACCAAGAGTATGCAGGATTTTTTTTTTTAATACTAACTTTTTTATCCTGTGGTGTGCTCAAGTTTCGAGTGATAAACGTATTGGGCCATTAACGGAGATAAACGAAGGTCTCTATCGAGTTGTAGAGGTTTGTGACGTATTGAGACTAGTGTATGAAAAGGCTTATAAAAGAAATTATAATTTCGCTTACCATAAATTGTAAGTATTTATCTGCATCGTTTGTGTTCTCCAACAAAAAGTTGTAGTAGTACAAACTCTTCCTGAGCTGTTTTGTTTGTTTTGCGGTTTTATTTTTATTTATTATATTCACAGGCACCTCACAGGTTTCTAACGACTCTCTCAAAAGTACCATGCGATTACGTAATAGTCCAAGAATTATTATTTCAGTTAAATATGAAAAACACAAACTGCTCAATACCAAAGCGGTAACCAAAAATATCGCTAAGTCAGTGTGAACAAAAGATATACAAAGAATAAAGAGAACAATTCTTGTTAAAAAAATTACTATTGTGATGGCAATTATCTCGGTCGTTACTAATTTCGTATTTTTAAAACCAATAATGGAATCTTTAATTTTAATATTATTGCAATACTCGAATAAGTATTCGTTGGCTGTACACAAATTAAAAATAACATATAAATTGTACTCTATTATTGATACCGTACGTTCGAAGTTGAATTGTAATCCTATAAAACATGAGGCAAACAATCCTATAGAAACTGCTACACAATATACTTTTAGTAACGTTGATATTATTTTAGATGAACGGTAGTTAAAATAAATTCCGAAAAATAGACGAATAAACATAATAATCTTTAATGGTGTCGCTGATTTGGGGTGTTTTTTTAATAATCTTTGAAATGTTGTAACCATGTTTATCACTACAAGATGAAACTTTTATTAATGAATTATACTTTTATATTGACTTAAACTTTGAGAGTTTATCGTTGTCCTACTGCTGTGAAACTTGTGACTGAACTGAAGGGAACATAAGCGTGGAAATTTTAGACGTTTGAAGTTAGCAGCCAATGGATGTTTCTAGAAACTAATTTCCATAATTTCTACATGTGTAATTGTATTACAATGTTAACACCAGAGCAATTTTTAGTACTTGAAAATAACCATTTCTGTAACATTGTTTACTTACATTTTGAACACAAAGAATTGTATTTTAAAAGTTAAAGTCTGGATATTAAAAATAAATTATAGGTAGAAAAGTGAAGTTGGTAATCAATGGATCATTGTAGAAAATCCTTACAATTATTTCTATCTGAATAAACTAAAGAGAAAGCTATGAATTCCATTATATTGTTACTGACAACAGAGCAGCGGCTCAAGCCTACATACATTGATACAAAATCTTACATCACTGCGACAACATTACACGTATCAACTCCACACACGTGCACGCATACACGCTTACACATGCAAGTGGAAGGGTTTTTTTTTTCCTTATCAAACTGAAATAGTTTAGAAAATTATCCGATACAAAATATATATAAGAGTTGTTGAGGTATGTATGCTTGGTACACATATATGTTTCAACAACTCATATAGCTTATTATTAGCTTAGATTAGCTCAGATATGGGGCCGCAATTGCAAGCCCCCCAATGTAAAGGGAAGGGACGCCCCCGCCCCCGCAACGATAAGAGTCCCGAGAGAGGAAGCCGCCAGGCAGGAGGAAGCTGAAATGGAACAGTAATGGACTGCACCCATTTCAGCTTCCTCCAGACTAACCTGAACCACTGCGCCGCTGCACAGGACCTGTTGGTCCAGTCAGTGGCGGAGTGGGGTATTGGGCTGGCGGTTGCCGCGGAGCCCTATTATATCCCAACCCAGCCACACTGGGCTGGGGATAGGAACGGCTCCGTGGTGATCTTGTCTGGTTCGGGTACGTCTCTGGCGGTCCGAGAGTCGGGAGCCGGGTTCGTGGCAGCCGTCTGGGGAGAGTACGCCATTGTGGGGGTGTACTTCTCCCCTAACAGACCTCTGCGGGAGTTCGAAGACTTCCTTGACTCCCTGCAGGGGGCTGTAAGGCGGCTCTCGCCGCTCCCTGTAGTAGTCCTGGGTGACTTAAATGCTAAGTCCAGGACCTGGGGAGCGGCGGCCACAGACCTGCGAGGGATGGCCGTTGAGGAGTGGGCAGCCGAACTGGGGCTATCTCTCCTCAACCAGGGGCACGTGCACACGTGCGTGCGCCAGAACGGGGGATCAATAGTGGATGTCTCTTTCGCTACCCCGACTGTCGCGAGCCGTGTCCGGGGGTGGCGTGTACTGGTGGGGGTGGAGACCCTCTCCGACCATCGGTACATAAGGTTTGAGGTCTCCGCCTCCCAAGCCAGTACTGGTACCCGCCCCCGGAGGGGCGCGAAGTTCCCCTGTTGGGCGATGAGCCGCTTCGACCGCGAACTGGCGGAAGAGGCGGCCATCGTCCAGGCCTGGGCCATGAGACCCCCGACTGTGGAGGATGTCGACGCGTCTGCAGCCCGCCTCCGTGGTGTCCTCACGGAGGTTTGCGACGCGTCGATGCCGCGGAGTGCGCACAGCCCAAACAAACGGGCGGTGTACTGGTGGACGTCGGAGATTGCCGATCTTCGTGCTGCCTGCTCCGCGGCCCGACGGCTATTCGGGCGCAGCCGTCGTAGGCGACACCGAGACCCTGAGGAGGAAGCCCGGCTGTATAGCAGCTACAGGGAGCGCAAGAAGATCTTGCAGGCTGCCATCAGCCGGGCAAAAGAGGAGGCATGGGAGGAATTGCTCCAGACGGTAGAGGAGGATCCGTGGGGGCGCCCGTATCGAATGGTTAGGAAGAAGTTACTGTCCCGGGCGCCCCCAGTGACGGAAACCCTCCGGCCTGAGGTGGTGGTGAGGTTAGTGGGAGAGTTGTTCCCTAACCCTCCGGTGCTGCCACCTCCTCTCATGCTTCCACCTCCTCGGGTAGTAGTTGCGGAGGTGCTTGATGGCCCTCCCCCCCTTATAACGGAGGAAGAGATAGGGAGAGCGCTACAGCGCCTTCGCAATCGAAGGAGAGCCCCCGGTCCGGATGGTGTCCCGGGTCGGGTGCTCGCGGTCTCTTTGGACCATATAGGGGGGTGGTTTCGGGGACTACTCGACCGTTGTCTGGAGGTTGGGCGGTTCCCGAAACCCTGGAAGCAGGGGCGGCTATGCCTGCTGGCAAAGGTGGGCCGCCACCAGGACAGCGCGTCCGCGTATCGGCCCTTGGTGCTGTTGGACGACTCCGGGAAGGTCCTGGAGAGAGTTGTTGCTTTCCGGGTCGTCCAGCACCTGAAGGAAGTTGGGCCGAACGTGGCGGACGCGCAGTTTGGCTTCCGGGCAGGGCGTTCCACAGTGGACGCCCTGACCCTCCTTAAGTCGCTGTCTATGGAGGCGACCTCCCAAGGGGAGAGACTTCTGGCGGTGTCCTTGGACATCGCCAACGCCTTCAACAGCCTACCGCACAGTGTGATACGGGAGGCATTCCGGTATTTCGGTCTGCCTCCGTATCTGCGGCGGCTGTTGGAGGCGTATTTGGTCGATAGGGAGATCGCTTACATAGATGGCGACGGTCGTATGGTCCGGCGAGTCACGCGGCGGGGAGTTCCACAGGGGTCGGCCTTGGGCCCACTCCTGTGGAACATGGGCTACGACTGGGTGCTCCGCGGCGTGCTCCCGTTCGGAGCGCGCATAATTTGTTACGCGGATGACACCCTAGTCGTAGCCCGGGGGGAAAGTTGGCAGGAGGTGGAGCGCCTGGCCACGATGGCCACAACCCTCGTGGTCGGGCGCATTCGGCGTTTGGGTCTCAGAGTGGCCCTCGAGAAGACCGAGCCCCTACTATTTCATGGGCCTCGGCGAGGGCCACCACCTGGGGCCCACATAATGGTGGAGGGTGCCCGAATCAGGGTGGGGACCCAGATGAAGTATCTGGGCCTCACCCTGGACGGGCGCTGGCAGTTTGAGCCCCATTTTGAGGGGCTCAGACCGCGAATTGTGGGGGTGGCGGCGGCACTCGGCCGGCTGCTCCCCAACATAGGGGGCCCGAATGCTGGGTGCCGCCGACTATATATGAGGGTCGTACAGGCGATGGCCGTCTACGGTGCCCCGGTGTGGGCCGACGCTCTTGGTGCCGCTAATGTGCGGGCGCTGCGCGCTGCGCAGCGCATAGTGGCACTGAGAGCGATCAGGGGGTACCGCACCGTGGCCTCCGCGGCGGCCTTTGCACTCGCCGGCTCCCTGCCCTGGGAGCTGGAGGCGGGAGTTCTTGCCGCCGTCTACGAATTTACGGCGGCAAGAAAGAGTATCGGGGAGCCTCCGGCTCCCAGTGAGATTGAGGCCAAGAGAAGGGAGGGCCGGGAGGAGGCGAAAGGACGGTGGAGGCGGGACCTGGCGGACGAGCGGTATGGGCGTTACACTATTGACGCCGTCCGCCCGGTCCTGCCGGATTGGATAGGGAGACGTTGGGGCTCCCTGTCGTTCAGACTGGTGCAGGTACTCACCGGGCATGGTTGCTTCGGGTGGTACTTGCACCAGATCGCTCGTAGGGAGCCAACCGCCGCATGCCATGAATGCGGCGCTGCGGAGGATACCGCGCAGCACACCCTGTCTGAGTGTGCTGCGTGGGAGGGACAGCGCCGCGTTCTGGCTGCGGCGGTGGGTACAGATCTGTCGCTGCCGAGTGTGGTTTCGGCCATGCTCGGCAGCGAGGAGGCGTGGAGAGCGATGGCCTCCTTCTGCGAGGACGTCATCTCGCAGAAGGAGGCGGCGGAGAGGGTTCGCGAGGATGACCCTCTGAGCGGCCCTCTCCGCCAACGGAGGACCGGAGGGAGGAGGCGGCGTTTTGCCCGCCTTCTCCCGCCACCGTAGCCGGACCTGAGGGGATGGGCCGGGGGGCCCATCTCCTCATTGCACGGGTCCGGCGGACGAGGGGAGGCAACTGGTGTGTACCCAGCCTGCCTCCCTATTAGGAAGGAGCTCGGCGGACGCCTTCCGCCGAGCGGACCGTTGGGGCGGCTATCCAAGGGGACTAGCATAGTTCGATCCCTTGCCGCCTCAACAATACGGTCGGACGGTACACCGTGGGGTTTTAGTCCGTGCGAGTCGGACATAACCCACTCTCTCCCCCGAGAGGGTGGTGTATCCATAAGGGATTTCCCCACGTTAATAAAAAAAAAAAAAAAAAAAAAAAAAAAGATATGTCGCGAATTGCATGTATCAAGCAACAGCCCAAGCCGAGGTGTGCCGTGCACCTTTGAGCTAGTTGTCAAATAAAATCGGCTGAGTGCCTTAAGCGCTCGCCTTAGTAATCCGGTGAAACTGTTAAGACATTGCTAGGTCAATAGCGTAGTCAGTTCGAGAAAAAAAAATTACTGACAGTAAAGCAATTACAAAGTCAGTAAAATTGTTTAAAGTTATATTTTGTATATACAGTACGAATGATAATTATAAAGATACCTTTACAGTAATAGAATGAACATAAAAAACCTCAATATGAAGTTAGCAATGAATGGGTCAGTGTAGAAAGTTATCTAGTTTGTGAGTAAAGTAATGAGATAATATAGTACATTACATTGTCACTCACACCAGAGCAATTCGATTATTTATATAAATAACTTTATTTGTACCATTATTTATGAATACTTTTAAAGTTAAAGAGCAATAGATAGATGGATGCGTTAAATTGTTTAAATTATTCCTATTACATTGTAGCAATTATAATATCGGTGAAAGTAATCACCGAAGTTACGTTTTCTACGTTGTATGCAAATTGACAAAGGATTAAAGATATACAGACTTTATTTAAATTAAGCGTACAAAGTACTTTTATGTCAATTTATGTATTCTTATTGAATGTAAAAATAATTATGGTCGAATTTCGACCACTAGGCGACCACTAGTTATTTTTATTTCTCAAATACTGGTCACTTCTATACTCCGTATATTTCGATTAATTTTGAAAATGGAATATTCGCGCATTCCGGATTTCAAAAAAATTGTGAGGCTTATAGGTTGTCGACGGCGAGGATTTTCGATTTTCATCTGTTGTCTGCGTTATTGTTGTTATTGCACTGTTCTTCCCGCCTCTTACATTAACGTAAGTGAAGCGGCGAGTAAAACCTAGTACGCTGTAAAGCTGAATAATAAGACAAAATGACATACATTTCCAAAAAAAAATGATGATTTTAATTATCCATATACGGCTTTTGTTTCGATTTACAGTTCTTGTAACTGCGTTTATTTTGACAACTTCATACATAATATGTATTACATATATACAGTACTAGCGGACCGGGCGGACGTTGTCCTGCCTTGAAAACAAAAAAATCCTAAAAGTCGACCGCAGCGCCACCTACCGGGTCCAATTGTGAATCTAAACCATTCTCGGATCCACTCGAACACGCACACAAAATTTCATCAAAATCGGTCCAGTCGTTTAGGAGGAGTTCAGTCACATACACACGCACACAAGAAATATATATATTAAGATGTATACAGTTTATTCAACAGTTATTAATTCCAGTTAGGTACAAGCGAGAATAATTACCTCGATGCTATTTTGTTATGGAACCCATTAATCATACTTAGCTCATCGTGCTTGTTTTATGGGCGTCGACTTACCGCTTGCACCATGATATGGATACACTCACTTAACTGTCGATAAATGGATGATAATAGGATACAATATAGTCATTCGAAAAGTAATTTTGATCCATTTTACAAATACTTAGAAAAAATTATGATCCCTCGCGGGACGCCTGGCAGATGTATAATATCGAAATTCTTTTGTACAGGACGTAATATGTATAAAAAGATAGTATACGACAGGAAATAAATATGGCATAATCAAAAATAATATATATTTCCAAGAAAAAGATGGCTGTTTCGTTAATAAACATTTATATTTATTTAATACAAAAAAAAAAACAAAATAATATAGCGTAGCGACGCATACCGTGGCGACGCGTTGCCACGCCAACAATCGGTCTGGTCCGCCGCTATAGATGTTTCAGAACAAAAACTCACAAAAAACAAATTTATCTAGAACGATTAACAAATTAAGGAATACATACGGAATATATATTCATTATTATAAATGAAAATGAATTCTGCTTTATTTTTGATCACAGTCTCACCCCATGTGGTCTAAGATGCTAAACACGCTAAACCTAGAATCTAGAGTCTTAAGTACAGCTGCCGAAGCACACGTATAGGTGTTTGGCAACAGACTTTCGACTTGAGGGTGATAACTAGCCAGGTGGACCTAAAAAGAGCCCTAACATCATGCTATTGCTTCGTTACTATGTCTTCCTTCACCAAAAGCTGCGACACACTCGTAATCATTCGAACAAATGACAATTGACGCAGTGTCGGAACACTCTAACCGCTGTCCCATGATCACCTTCAGTAAATCAAATTTATACATATAATGTACATACAAAAACAAAAGTGTAATAGAGTCACTATTTGGACAGTACTCTCTGCTAATACTTACAACTTACATTACCCCGAGATTGTAGTCGTCTTATAGATTTCTTCCAATTGTCGCTCGTAGTTCGTTAAAGCTGTCAAAGCCAGTCAAGCTAATAGCGTAGTCAGTTCTAAAAAAAACTTGTCGCTCGGTGTATTATCCTCTATGTCCAAAATAGAATGCCACTCCTATCTGTCTGTCTGTTCGTGATAAACTTAAAAACTACTGAACAGATTTTCATGCCGTTTTCACCAGTAGAAAGAGTGATTCATGAGGAAGGGTTAGGTATATAATTTGTAAAAACAAAAATATTATCAGGGTAGATCAACGTCCGTCGGGCTTGCTAGTCTTCTATCTTCTATACATATAATAACAATGTAAATCTAACGTGTCTCTCCTCTTTCGATTTCGTGAAAAAAGTTATTACAGGTGTCTAGGAGTAAGTAATAGAATATATTTTAATCATTTTTAGAAATCTCTGTGTGTCTGTCTGTTTGTATAAACACGTATCACTGCTAAAGTATTGGGTTAACAATAAAAGCTCAAAAAGAAGATTTTAAAGCATATTCTTGAGAGTAACTTAGTTTTTGTTTCATTAAAATCGGTCCACTCTATTAAAAGTTATTGTAATTTTAATGACGATGCGGCGTAAGTACGAGAGAAAAGTAGATAAGTAATTGGACTTAATTCATTCAGATGTCTTTATTAATCACTGTTTTTTTACATAAAGTTCCACGCGGATGCAGTCGCGGGTACAGCTATTATTTAATAAAAATGTGGGGGGTTTAAAATCTCTAGAACGCAATTACAATTTCATTTATGACGCTGATAACTTTTAAAGGAAAAGTTGGTTGCGTGCTATTTTTTATGTGTTTGTTAGTGTACAAACGTCGTATATAGCTATAAGATTTCAATGTATGCGCGCTTCGCGCAAAGATGCGTCATCAAGTATTATAAGTTTACTCGCGATATTTGTAGGTAATTCTAGATCTTTTCTAATATTTCTTTAGTGTTCAGATATACATACATACAATAGAGCTAACTATTAGAGTTGTTTATTTAAACGAAACGTCATAAAGTAAACAATGGAATTTATGATTTTTTTTTCGAACTGGCAACACTGTTTGTCTTGCAAGGCCTTTACAGTTTCACCGGACTACAGAATTTATGAATAAAATAGGTCTTACATAATAGTCGCTTGTAACTTACCTTATAAACAGCTGCAATTGGGTCTTAGACCAATAAAGAAGAATCAATAAAGACCAATGTGGCAATACTGTTTTTTTTTTTGACATTTCGACGTTTCTTTCTTAACAATACATGCATTTTATTCGGACGTGTTCTAGATATATCAATTATAATCTCATTGGTGTTTGCATTTTCGCCCGCAATCGATCATTAATTAGCAACTGGATACATGTTAAATACAAAGACAAAATTAAAAAAATATCAAACATCTAAAATATCTATCAATAGCAATAAAGTACGATGAGTGAGCGAATAGATGGCGCTTAAAACAAATCTATGGTTACGCGATAACAAATAAAAAAAAATTAATCACATTATTATTATATTGTTATTCTAGTGCCCAGATAAACAAATATTTTTAAATATTTATTGTAGCATACACTTTATAAGTCATTAACGTCAGTCAATCATAAGGAAGCGAGAAAATTCAACACGAGTACTTCATTTTATCTAGTTTCATTAGTCGAAAGCGAATGATTAATGCGCTCGCTATCTCCGCCTCGGCGGATTTACTATTTAGCTACGGAACCCTTTCAGTTAAGTTCACGTATTGTTAAGATTTTAAATTGATGAAACCAGACTGAGTTCTTTGTTTCTGTAACAATGGAACGTAATAAATTAATACTCAGTTTTTAAGCTTGTTTCGTTCTTAGGAACCATTAATATTTCATCTCTGAAATGTGTCTACGTTGTTTTTTGTCATTTTTGGAGCAAAAAGTATGACATCGTACCTATAATCTTTTTATATCTATACTTTTATACTAATAATAGGTATTTACCTATGAAATTGCCGTTCTGCAGTACTGGCCATTTCAAATCAAAATAATTTTTGTTTGGCTAAGAATTCTAATTTCAAATTAATTTTATTTTAAAAATATGGAATTCTTTTTCCCAAAGTAGTCATTTGTTTATTGATTAGTGTTACATTTTCATCGCATTTCAATCTTTTTTGTCATCATGGATACGTTAAAAATTCGAGTAATTATGGAATATGAGTACCGTCGTGGCAGCAACGCGGCACAAGCGGCACGCAACATCAACGACGTTTACGGAGCTAACACTACAAACCAACGCATCACCTGTTATTGGTTTGCTCGCTTCCGTTCTGGGAATTTCGACCTGAAAAATGAACCTCGCGGTCGTCCGAAGACTTTGGTCGACAATGACGAATTAAAGGCGATTGTGGAAGCTCATGATCTACGGCTACGGCAATCTACGGCTGAATTAGCAGCAGCTTTCGACGTTAGCGTCAAAACAATATTGGTCCATTTGCGTCAAATTCGCAAGGTAAAAAAGCTTGAGAAATGGGTGCCCCACGAACTCAATGATCGCCAGCGCAAAGTACGCGTCGAGACGTGCCTTGCACTGCTCAACAGACACACAAATGAAGGAATTTTGAACCGCATTGTTACCTGCGATGAAAAATGGATTCTGTTTGATAACCGCAAGCGCTCAGCAAGTTGGTTGGATCCTGGTTCAGCACCTAAACAATGCCCTAAACGAAAACTTACCCCTAGAAAAGTGATGGTCACTGTTTGGTGGTCTAGCGCCGGTGTGATTCATCACAGCTTCTTACCAAACGGGGTGAGCATTACTGCAGATGTGTACTGTGAAGAACTGAACACAATGATGGAGAAGCTGGCACATCTCCAACCAGCATTGGTCAATCGCTCGTCTCCGCTGCTCCTTCACGACAACGCGCGACCTCAAACTGCACAGCAGACGGTCTCCAAGTTGCAAGAACTGGGGTTGGAAGTTCTCCGTCATCCGCCCTACTCACCAGACCTTGCGCCTACAGACTATTACTTTTTCCAGAATTTGGATAACTCCGTGGCGGGAAAAAAATTCAATACCCGAGAGCTAGTACAAAATGCCTTTGAAGAATTTGTTGCCTCCCGTCCAGCTGATTTCTTTAAGAAGGGCATCAATAAACAGCCACTGCGTTGGCAAAGATGCATTGATTGCATGGGTGATTACTTCGATTAATACAAATAAAAAATAACATGAAAAAAATTCGTTTAAATTTTTTCATACAAAACGGCAATTTCATAGGTAAAGACCTAATATTATAAAGGCGAAGAGTTTATTTGCTTGAACGCGTTAATCTCAGAAAATAGTTATCCGATTTGTAAAATTCTTTCAGTGTTATATAGCTCATTTATCGAGAAAGGCTATAGGTTATATAGCATTACGCTAATACCAATAGGAGTGGAGTACCAATGAAGAATGTTTCAATTTTTTTTCCTTCTGAGAGTTTCCGCTGTGTGTTAGCGTTAGCCCAAAGTAACTATTCCACCTGGGCGAAGTCGCGGGCAGTAGCTAGTAACACATAATAGAAAGCTACTCCTGGCTTCTTTTTAATCAACTTATTACTTGTTATTCATATAAATAATTCTTCTGTATACCCGGGCTAATTTGAAAGGTTAAAAAAAAATTGGCAAGATTTTTTACAATCAGATGGAGAACTTTCCAGATAATTATCTAAACTGTTTATCACTACGCTTTTCCATGGGGGCCAAGCAGCAATGATAAAATTTATAGGCATTAAATAGGTACTCAAAATTTAGTGTATGATGTTTGGAATAATTGAAGTTTATATGAAGCGAAACGGTAAAATGTATGTAGCATTTATTAGTGTAAGCATTTATTGTTTGCAATCATACCGAATGTGAAATGTTAAAAATTAAACGCACACTAGTATTATCTGTGGTGAAACAGTTGCTCTGAGTAGAGATTATTCTTATAAAAAAGTCATATATAAACTACAAAATGAGACCAAATCTTTCCTTAACAATCATCAATTCGTACGGCTTAATTACAATATAAAAATCAATGAATCAGTTACTACTACCATACACACCCCGATAATTTTAACATGTATCTTATACTTATTCATTTTCGGTATTCAATGCAGTTGTTTGCAAACAGATTGCGAAATGAGTTTCAATAGCAGTTTCCCATTTCCATTATACATATTATTATAGAAAATCCGTAAACACCCACTACAATACAAAATGTAACTAAACGTTGTCAACAAATCCAGCACAATACATCCAGTCCGGTCTGAATGAAGTAATTACACGTCAAACAAAGGGACGTGTGTAAATAAAGAAGATATTACGCGGACAGACAGACCGATGTGAAAATTATACGATAGTATCGGGTGTTGGTTACTCTCGTTAATGTTTACGCATACAACGCCTTATAATACATTTGTTTTTACATAAGTCACGGATCACGTGTTTAATTGGCGCATAGAACTGTTTTCTGAGTAGCGAATACTATATAATGCAATTCATACAGGAAACGATTTTTCTGATTCTCTCGACCTGTTGACTTCTTTGAAGTATAACTACCGCTAACGATTTTTGACAAGAATATTCCCTTACTGTTAATATCAGATGTATAGCATAAGATTTTATTAGTCGAAACACACTCAAGCGGTATAAAATAAGACATCATAAATAATATTATAAATGGAAATGTTTATTTATTTATTCTGGCTCAACAACAGAACACAAATTAAATTTGTCTCCATATAAATTAATAAAAAAATTATAGAAAAAAAAGTTACCAGAAACAAAACAATTAAGTGTAAATTTTATGATATGCAAATATCATTTTTTATGTCATCTAAATATTATTAATTGTTGTTAGTCAGGTCGTCTTTTTTTACACTGACACACCTTAAACATTCAGCCGATGATTATGATTACACGTTACCAGCGGTACAGGAAATGATGTAGAGCACCTTTCGTTCAGTAAAAAGGACTGTTATACGTTAATGCGAACAGAGCTGCAGGCAAAAGCTAATACATTTTTAGTAATTCCTAATATACTAATATTATTCAGCTCAAGACATTATTTTCTTGTTTAAAAACGTTAATCTCTGCAACTCAAATTTGAAGAAACATATCTTACAGTTTGCAGCCTATTTATTGAGGAAGGTTATAGTCATCATGGGGAGGGTTATCTAAAACCGCGCTACAAGTGTAGTAATTACTGTATTGTATATAGATCAGAAAATACGCTGAGAACTAAATAATATTGGGGATGGGGACTGTGTTACTTATGGCAGGATATCAGAGTCCAAGAACGTCTAGGCCATTAGACGAAAACCGAGCATTACCGAGAACAACCGAACTGTAATTTCTGTATCAGAGAGCTAGAGGTACCAGTTCAGTCGCGTGGTCGGCTTCCCACATAACTGTCGCGTTATATAGATAACTTATTTAAACTTATCTAACAACTTTAAAAGCAATTTAATATTTTTAAAAGCAGGAGCAGAAAGGCGTACCATAACCAATGTATAAGTAAGGAAAAAAATATAATCATCGTAAAGCTACTATGCGTTATTAATTGATTTTTGTGCAGAAATAAAAAACTTCTTTAACCGTCTTCAACTTCAACCGTCAACCTAGGACGCGTTTTTATTCACTTTCTGTACTTTTAGTTACTAAAATTTTGCTATTCTGTTGCTTTCAGATTTATTTTTTTTAGATACGTCGCGTAAATGTTTTTTGTTATAGTGGAACCTGGCAGCGGCCAATCAGTACCAGGCGGAAGTCCAAAGTAACACCCGCTATAATATTTAATGATATATTTCCACAAAGAAACGTCGTCTACAATCAACAAAACTTCTGGCTCAATAAACAATATTTATTTTTTGTATAGGAATATAACAGTATATAATTCGATGACATCAACGGACATACCAAAATAGAGGCCGGTCATTAAACAGGGATTTGAAGGGTAGAATAGACCGAAATAAAGTTAGCTCCGGCACTACGAGCAGGGTTAACGTATATCACCGGAGATCTAGTGTGCAGGTAATTAAAGACACGTTTAAGGGTTAATAATCTTTAGTGATGTGCGGATGAGGAGGGTTTAGCTCGGGCTGACTGGGTTTATCTGTAATTATTTACGTATTGTAGTGGATCGAAATGATTATTTAAAAAGTGGGGAAATTAGCAAAAATAAACGTAGGATGTTTTTAACAACAGCTGTAACATTTAACAAAAATCTAGAAGGTTACATTTAAGAAGGTGGTAGAGCCCCGCTGCAGCTATTACTGGTTTCAGCATGAATGGGTCGGCTCGTCCTCTCCTCTCATAGAAAACCGACGTGAAGTAACAGTGCTTGCAATGTTGCGTTTCGTTCGGTCAGTGAGAGTGCCGACGGCCCACCTCCCCTCCTCTCCCTCCCCTTACCCCAAACACAAGCTGACAACGCACTTGCGACTCCCCTGGTGTTGTTAGTGTCTATGGACGGTGGGATCACTTAACACACGACAAAAAATACGTAGCATGATGCTTGAAGTTACTGTCCGGCAAATCTTTAATGTGATTTGAACTACATCCTAGAACTTAATATTATTATCTAAAAATCAATCTTTGTATCTTTGTCCGCTATGCATGCCGTAACTACTTAACAGATTGGGATAATAATTTAGGGGGGTATTCTGGGGACGCTCGAGAGTGTTACTTTATCAAAAAATTTATATACATAAATGTTTTTTAAAATGTGTTAATGAAATTGTTTGCCTTAAGGAAATCAAGGATATTCGTCCTTATTGGAACCTTTGACGCTACATTCAATATTATTTTGACATATTTCAACTGAATATAATTAATTAGCTGTTAACCCATCGGCTTCCGAATTAGTCACAATAGGTCAAAATGGCATATTCTAAGTTTTTAATTATATTTTAAAATTTCACGACATTCAGCAATAACATTTATGTACCCGTATGCTTGCAGTAATAAATATATTTACATATGTATATCATTTTTATCTACTTTGTCAATACTCTGGCTAATCTTATATGTTTTAACAAAATCAAACTTTAACGTAACACAAAATCTAACTGTAATTATTATGTAAATACATATTTCTTTAAGACATGATGCTGTATGTGTTGTATCTATCTTTGTGTATTTCAATGACCTAATCTGGAAGAACTAAAAATAAAAATTTAATACAACTTATAAAGCGACTCTCCCATTACTGACTTGACACTGGCAGATTTCGTATCTATGAAACTCCAATCTTAAAAAGTTGAAGTTTGTGATTTTGGGTGTTTGGGGTACGACTCTGGTACTACTGATCCAATTTAGATAATCATTTCGTTATTAGAAAGGTATATTAGATAAATTCGATACATCATATATCTGATCTCAACATCTCAGACAAAAAAAATGTTTTTATGTGAAAAAGAAAATAATTGTTACAATTACTAATTACAAATTACTAAAGTTAATAGATACAGAATATGTGTATACTATACAAATTCTTATTAAAACAAATACCTAAATCAAAATGAAAACTTCATGGACATAAAGTTTACATGTTACAGCATGATAATTGATGAAGTTGGTTAAAAGGTAATGGGAAATAAAAACTATAAGCCGGTAAAATTATTGCGTTGTTGCGAGGATAGTCAGAGGTGAGGGCCCGAGGAGCAGCCCAGGAGATACCGGGATGACATTTCTTGCCAATCTAGGATAGTTGGGAGTCACAATTGGACCCGATAAGTTTCGCTACAATCGGGTTCTAGATTTTTTAAGATTTTTCGCGGTTGGAAATAAAATTGGAACCGGTAATAACCTATTTGGTGCGGACGAAGTTTTGTAATTTATAAATCTTATACGGTGTTATTACAAAAAAGTTAAATACGCATTAAATACTTGCTTTAAAAAGGTTTCGAATTAAGTGCATCGCGGTCATTCGCCATCTTGCTCTTTCATCTCGCTTTGGTTACGTTAGGTTAGACTTGCGAAAAAGGATAACACGAACTTGCCTCGGGCGAGCGCGGTGCATTTAATCCGGAACGTTTTAAAAGCAAGTATTCAATACGTATTTAACTTTTTTGTAATAACACCGGTTGAGTCTAAAACATGGGATGGCTAGATTATTTCTAGTATTAAAATTATGCCAATTATTTAGAAAGTTTTTTTATCCAAGCGTTTGCGAACATACAACAAATTTAAGAAGGATGTATTGGGACGGCAGAATTATGATATGAACATGCAATAAATATTAACTCATTTCTCGACATTTCAGCTTAAATGACCATCAACGGGATTATAGTTTTTTTATTTTCTTTATTTAAAATTTAAATTCAAACGTTGAAAAGAATTGTCTAATAAGTTTTTACGATTCCAGCAATAAGATAGCTTTTCCAAAGTTACCTACAAGCTTCGTAATTCGTACATATACGATATAATGATGAATTATTAAACTATTCTATACCGACAATACACTATAGTTTATGAATAAAACATGCCGTAAATTTAGCTATAAAACCGAGTCACCTGTGTGCACCGATTCTGGAATATATAATTTACGAGATCGTCTGTAACGTTGAGATAGCCACGGGCGACTGTTAAACTGGACGCTTGTACATAACCGAGGTTTAAGTTAGGACAGCTAACTAATATAGCAGACCGGCTTCATTTAAACGTGCCAATGAACTATTGTTTTATACTCGTATACTTAGTCTGGCCATAAATACTGTTACAATAAAAAATAAACAAAATATTACATTTAAATTTGGAATCTGTCATTTTTATATGATTATTCATTGAGTTTTCTCATTTTAGCGCCAATACATTGTACAATATTTTGCGATATTAAAATGGAGTGGGGTGATAAAGAGAACCGAATCGCTGTGATTGCATTACACAAAGTAGGTATGGAGCCAAATGCAATATTTAAAAGTCTCCATACGCTTGGTATTAATAAAATGTTTGTGAACCGGGCTAGTGATAGGTACAATGAGACCTCATCTGTTTGTGACAGAAAAAGATCTATCCGTATACGTAGTGTTCGTGCGGAAAAGGTGGTCGAAGCAGTAAGGGAAAGAATTCGAAGAAATCTTGTCCGAAAGCAAAAGATTTTATCTCGGGAGATGAAGATAGCACCTAGAACCATGTCGCGTATTTTAAAAGATGACTTAGGACTTGCAGCCTATAAGAGACGTACTGGTCATTTCTTAACTGATAATTTAAAAGAATAGTGTGGTAAAATCGAAACAACTACTGAAGCGGTACGCAAAGGCAGGTCACAGAAAAATTTTGTTTACGGATGAGAAAATTTTTACAATTGAAGAACATTTTAACAAACAAAATGACCGTGTTTATGCTCAAAGCTCTAAGGAAGCTTCCCAATTAGTCGAAAGAGCGGAACGTGGGCACTATCCGACTTCAGTGATGGTTTGCTGGGGTATGGGCTATAAAGGAGTGAATGAGCCATACTTTTGTGAGAAAGGTATCAAAACATCGGCACAAGTGTATCAAGATACGATTCTTGAGAAGTTAGTGAAGCCCCTTAACAACACCATGTTCAATAACTAAGGATGACAGCAAGCAAGCAAGACTCGGCGCCGGGTCATAAAGCTCGGTCTACGCAGTCTTGGTTGGAAACGAACGTTTCGGACTTCATCAGAGCTGAAGACTGGCCGTCGTCTAGTCCCGATCTTAATCCGCTGGATTATGATTTAGAGAGTATGGCTTGCTTTAAACGCCATGATAATTTGGAGTCCCTAAAACAATCCGTACGATTGGCAGTGAAGAATTTTCCCATGGAAAGAGTGCGTGTTTCTATTGATAACTGAGCTCAACGTTTAAAGGTCTGTATTGCAGCCAATGGGGACCACTTCGAATATGCTTTTTATATTTTAAATCGTTTTATATTTATGTATTAAACTAACACACTGTAAAAGTAATAAATGCTATTTGCAATAGAAAATTCTTTTTTCTTCGTTTCAGTATTTATGGCAAGACTAGGTATATATTTTAATTTGGCATCACGTAAACGTAGATTTGTTTTAAGCGCCATCTATTCCCTCATTCATCGTACTACATTGCTATTCATAGATGTTTTAAGTGTTTGATTTTCTTTTATGTTACTACCAAGTTTTGTTTTTAATTCAGTTCAATTCTTCTCATTCTTCGAGAAAGAATATTTTGTTAATTATGAATACGAATTGATCCGATAACTCTTGTGTCTCGATCGACTGTTATTTAAGTGACGTCACTTGAGTTGTAGGGACAAATTAGAAGATTATTATTTACATAGCAGCTTTATTATATTATTTTGAATTGATGATGTCATCCAGAAAAAAGGACCCATTCCGTGTATATTAAATGTAAATTAACGCGGGTTCATTCAAACAAAAACTAGTATTGAAATAAAGCCTTTATAATAAACCAATTCTAATAAAAGTAACAAAACCTACTATATGTCCCCGAGCGAGTTGAGAATTACACGGTCAGCCGATCACTATCAAAAGGCCTGCTGACTTTTCTATTAGCGATTTGCTGGAGGCAATTAGTGCTACAGACAAGTCAATCATGCGACTAATTAGATGTCAGGATGAACACGAGGACGAACATATGTCATTATGTTTATTACATGACAGAATATTTCGCTTTAATGTAGGAGTAGATTTATCTATATACAGTACTAGCTGTTCCCGCGACTTCGTCCGCGAGGAATAGTTACTTTGGGCTAACGAGCATGCAGCGAAAGATCTGAAAAGAAAAAAAAAACTATTTATAAAAATATAAAAATGTTTTATTGACGCTCCGCTCCTGTTGGTCTTAGCGTGATGATAGATAGCCTTCCTCGATAAATGAGCTATCAGACACTGAGAGAATTTTTCAAATCGGACCAGTAGTTCCAGAGATTAGCGCGTTCAACCAAACAAACAAACCCTCTAGCTTTATAATATTAGTATAGATGATTTGAGAAACGGAGTTGCAAAGATAAGGTATCTTAACTATTGTAAACAGTAATGGTTCTAGAAGACTAGCAATAAGTTTTTGAGATATTACGCTCTGCATTCACAGATTTTGAAAAATACAAACAACAAGAAAATTGCCATGGAACTTTTTTGTTTATAATCTTTTGTAGGTGGTAGAGCCACGCTGAAGCTATTACTGGTACATGACTGGGTTGGCTCGCCCGGGGTACTAAAACCCTCTCATAGAAAACCGACGTAAAGCAACAATATTTGCATTGTTGCGTTTCGTTCGGTCAGTGAGAGCGGCGGAGGCTCACTTCTCTTCTCCTCTTCCCCTCTCTCCCCTTCCCCCAAACACAGGCTGGCAGCGCACTTGCGACTCTCCTGATGTTGCAAGTGTCTATGGACGGTGGTGATCACTTAACATCAGGTGACCTGCCTGTTCGTTTGCGTGCTATGATATAAAAAAATATCTTTCTCTCTTTAATTTTCATTCAACTAACATTCCAGATTACTACTGCCATTGTCGAATAAGTAGTAATTTTACTTAGGTAACATCTATACCGTTCAACTGATCGTCATGTATGTAAAGTAGTTATTTCAATACGGGGTATATTAACAAAATATCCACTTAAATATTTGTTTTTGCTCGTAGCTCTGATCGCTTTGGTTTAAATTTGACCTATCCCTCAGGAATAAAACCTTTTCTCTATAAAAAGTACCCTTTGCTTGTTATTTTAACCCTAACAATACCTATGTAAGCAAAATTTAATGATATTAGAGTAGATAAGACGTAAAAGCGTAACAGACAAACAAACGCACTATCGCATTTATAATATTACTGAGATAATATACTTTGGAGAAAAAAACAACTAAACTATATAAAATAATGTCTTATTCATATTTTATGTCATAAAAAACATGAATATATCATATTTTATGATTTTATAAATCGTGTAACAGGTAGCTACGTCCGTCTATCGAAGGGTTATGGCACACGGGTTGCTCGTAAAGGACGCTATCATTATAGGGTGCAGTTGCTGTGTCAGTTATATTTTATTCAGTTTACCTTGCCAATATATTCCCTACCTATTTAACTGTTTGACCTTATATGTGGATAACTGATACTATTTTTTGAACTAAAACTTCTTGTGGGCTTTAAAATTCTGGTCCGCAACCTTTTTATGTGACAAAAAGTGGTGTTTACTGTGTCGGGTAGAGTGTTGAAAACACCGGTTCTGGACCGATCACCAAAGTTGAGTAACATTCGCAGGTGACCTCCTAGGAACACCACATGATTGCCTTTTTAACCGACTTCAAAAAAAGGAGGAGGTTATCAATTCGACTGTATTTTTTTTTTTTTTATGTTTATTACCTCATAACTTTGGACTGGGTGAACCGATTTTGATTATTCTTTTTTTATTTGAAAGCTGGTACTTTTAATTATGTAAACGACAAATAGACGAATAACTCAATATCACGCTAACCGATTTCGATGATTCATTTTTTATTGGAAAGGATGTACTTCAAGGGTAGTTTGATGAGAATTTGGTTAGGTTCTGATCATGGGATTCGTGACAAAGTAAAAAAACTTTCATGAAACGAGCCTACTCCTTTCTTAAGGGCCGGCAACGCATCTGTGTTACCTCTCGTGTCGCAGGTGTCCATGGGCGGCCGTGATCACTTACCATCAGGTGACCCGTATGTTCGTTTGCCACCAATATTATAAAAAAAAAACTCTTCAATTCTTAGGAGCCTATTGTGCTTATGTTCGTTGCTGTGTTGCAACATGACGCAAGCATTGTAATTACATTACTTAAGGTGTATTATGTGTGAAGCGATGGTAGCCGAGTTGGTGGTAAAAACTATCGCGGATTATTGATAAGGTTGCGTTCGTACCAAACGTTACTTATTGTACAACCAATTGAAACCATATCGCATACCATACCGATAGATACCATACCGCAAAAATGCGCATATTTTAATATACTTAAGGCGGAACGGAGTTCGCGGGCACTGCTAGTAAAATATATTTATGTACACTAAAAATGGAAAAATAAAGTAAATTTTCAAAAAAAAGTATTAACCGACTTCAATATCAATCAAAACCCATAAGGCACTAAAAAGTGGAAAATAAATAGTTTATCAAATTAACCAAATTTACAGTTTAAGTTTAAGTCCACTCTCGTGTCTCTGTAATACATTTCTACCTGGAACAAATTTGAAATTTCGGTTGGCACCGACTTCCAATACATCTCTAGGTAGCACACATATTCATGTTTTATTTAATTTGGTTAATTTGATAAACTATTTATTTTCCGCTTTTTAGTGAATTATGGGTTTTTGATTGATATTGAAGTCGGTTAATACTTTTTTTTGAAAATTTACTTTTTATACAAACTAATCTTTTCTGCTGACGCAAACACCAGATCGATAAAATAAAACATTTATTTTTCGAACTGACAACACTATTGGCCTGACGTGTCTTCACAGCTTCACCAGGCTAAGACAAAACATCAAGATGTAAGCAAGTACGGAAGGACAACGTGTGCAAAAAGTGCAGTTCTCGTATATAATATAAATTTACTGCATTTAGCTATATTAATGACCAGTTGATACTTGCTACTTCATCTGTGTCATTTGTTATCTTGACAATATATATATATATATATATATATATATATATATATATATAAATATTATATATATATATATATATATATATTTTACGTATAAAAGAAAATACGTACGAATTGTATGTACTGTTTGCCACACTTCTCCACAGCAAGCAAACACATTGCTGAATCCGTAGTGCTTAGAAAACTCTTAGTAACCTTAATAACGTTTTATTAAACAAAGATATCGTGATAATTATTTTTTTAAATAAGGACCAAGCGTCTAAGAACTACTAAGATGTGATCGAAAATTATTCAATAGTTTTTAATTGATGACGCACAGAAGCAGCCCTCAGACATTTTTATTTATATAGAAGATTAATAAACACTATTCTCTATGTATTTGCGCCTTAAAGGACAGTTATCCTGGTTACATATTTCTCACTTGCACTGAAGACAGATTATCCCTTTATAAAGTAGAATATCGCCCTATTCCCTTCCTACTACCTCTCGTTTCCTGTCCTAGTAATCTAATTTGTCGCTTAGTTTTAAATAATAACCCTTCAATTGAGTTTTGGCGGGACTTTAGTATGTCATGTAGTGGCTTTTATTCATAATACTAGCCTCTGCCCGCGACTTCGTCAGCGTGGAATAATTACTTTGGGCTAACGCTAACACGCAGCGGAAGCTCTCAAGAAGAAAAAGAAACCCGATTTTGAAACATTCTTCATTAGTGCTCCGCTCCTATTGGTCTTAGCGTGATGATATATAGCCTATAATCTTCCTCGATAAATGAGCTATATAACGCTAAAATAATTTTTCAAATCGGACTCAAGCTGAAGAACTATGCCGGACCATCATGAAGGATTACCAGCAAGACTGATGGCCATTATGGAACGGCAGACACCCCGGCTCAACCCTCGTGGAAGCCCGACCTCAATCACCGCGCGCTAGACACCTCGAAAAGCACACATATGTGCTACCTAAGGACAGGCCTGTATTCACAGGTCTCGTGGAATGGCCACTGAAAGAGTCAATACGACTCGGCACAGTATCCTCACCCGCCCAGAAAGGGCAGGCCGAGATGACCTCGTCAGTTCAGTTCAAATCAGACTTGTCACAACGTCACAAACTTTACTCTTTATAATATTAGTATAGATTATCTTATTTGACTCTAATTTTATAACATTGGTGGCATTTTACATAATATAGTTCGGTTATTGTGCACAAGCGAGTTTGATGGAAAAGACTTCTTGATATGTTTTTTCACTAAGTTTAAGTGACTAGTCTGTTATCTTTTGTAAGGAAAATAAAATACATTAAAAAATAAATAACCACGTAGGTACTAAGCTTCACTGAAATAGGTATTATGATAAAACGAAATATACGTAAGGGAATATATCAAATAAATAACTTAGGAATCAAGTTTCTTCAAGCACCTCGAGCGGTGTGAAATCTAGAAACACTACAATCCGATAAGTCAACCGTTCCGAGTCTCGGCTACCGTCCGCTATCTTTGTTTTATACTCGCCTTCGAGTGATTACTAATGGTTTAAGATTCTTTCTGAAATTCACAAACTCTCTTGGATTTCGATTACTAAAACTTTCGTAAGCAAATCGTCCAGGGGTTTTTTACCTTTACGGAGAATTTAATTTTCTTTTTTGTCTTATTTAAGGACTAATCTCATGATAGAAAAATATATCCAATAAGTAATACTATAAATTATTATAAATTATTTGTGTGGTAAATGTCTGAAAGACATAAATCTGAAAATAATTATAAAAAAGAAAGTAAAAGGGAATGATAGTAACTAAAACTATACAAAATAGGGTGTATCATAAAGATACGCGATAGAAGAGACACTTTATATTACAGGGAAATCCCAGTCCTCTAGTGGTATCCGCCGCAAAATACGAACCCGTACCGAACGCTGCGCGTTGTAAAGGACGTCCGCGACATATTTTTACCGACCCTCCCGATGAAATAACGGCAGTGAACGATCAGTACCAGCCTGTCTCTCCAAACAGAGCGTGCTCACGCCCACGCCCGCGTAACCACATTTCGCTCCCGCACACCAGACTAGGCCCCCTCGGCAGCGACTCAAGCCTAGGTCCGTTCCCTCGGCGTGGAGCCATTGAGTACGCTGCTCGCACGATACAGTGACACAAAATCTTACATCACTGCGACAACATTACATATATCACCTCTACACACGTGCACGCATACACGCTGACACATGCAAGTGGAAGGGTTCTATTTTTTCCCTTATCAAACTGAAATAGTTAAGAAAATTATCCGATACGAAATATATATAAGAGTTGTTACATACCTCATGTATGCTTGGTACACATATATGTTTCAACAACTCATATATGTATGAATAGTTAGATTAGCTTAGGTTAGCTCAGATAGGTCGCGAATTGCATGAATCAGGCAACAGCCCAAGCCGAGGTGTGCCGCGCACCCTTGAACTAGTTGTCAAAATAAAATCTTAGTAGTCCAGTGAAGCTGTTAAGAGCTTGCTAGGTCAATAGAGTAGTCAGTTCGAAAAAAAAAAAAAGACTGGACCGACGTTACTTAACTTCGGTGATCGGACGAAACCCGGTATTTTCAACACTCTACCCGACACAGTGTTTTCCCCCACCACTTCTTGATACACAAAAAGGTTGTCGATAAGAATTTTAAAGACCTCCCATAAGAAATTTGACTTCAAAAAAGACGTGTTAACATCCGTAAAACAAATCGTACGACGTCATTATAAAAATGTTGAACATTTGTTAAAACAATCAAAATATATATTTATCGAAAACCCTACCCTTGTTTGTTGCAGTTACACGCGACATTTGTTAATAAGTTCCCGTCAAACGTAACACAATGTATAAATAAAATTTTGCGACAAATACATTTTTCAGCCAAGAACTAATTAGTTTTATAAAATATTTAATTGTATAGTACATACTTATTATGTACAATAATTATATATTTTCGTCTTTTTTTTTTCTTCCCCCCCTTCCCTTGCCTTTTTTTAATTTTTTTTTTTTTTTCTTGGTTCCATTGTTTTGATTCCAATTGCCCGCGTGCGCTCGTCCTTTTTGGATTTTTTTTTTTTTTCAAGGCAGGCAACTCCCCCTCCCTTTTTATATAGAACAAAATGTTTATAAAATAGAGACCGTTTTCACTTCCAAGTTCCATTCGACTTTTACATATTTATTTTCATAGTAAGAACTTCCTTTTAGCCGGCTGCAGGCAATAGATGCATTATGTATAACTTTTTATAAAGCCCGTCAGAAAATGCAATTTGAAACAGAGTATCAAGTTTAATGCGATCCTAGATTAAAAATAACGAGAATATTGTGGAGTGGTATTATATATGTATGTAGTTGTACACGATACATTGATTCTGCACTTAATTAGAATTTGTTTGCTATGTAATAATGTCATGCATCCCTGTGATCTTAATGATTATGTAATTTTATGTTGCAACTGTGTATTTGTGGTTTTATGTATGTGTAATCCTTATGTTGGTTTGCTAAATATACAATGTAAAATAAATAAAATATTTATATTCTGATAGTCTTAGTAATATTAATCAAATACTTAAATGTATATTTAGCAGGAATTTAGCATATATTTATAGTCTGTTGCGAATGGTTGACGTTTCCAAATTCCTCTTTATTTTTACTCTGTGTCCTTATCCAACTGACATTTGTACGCACAACGTAAATAAATATGCCTCAATAGATATTATTAATATTTAGTGATGAAAAAACAGCACCATTAAAATATTTAATTACGTTAAATTAGCACAAAATCGTATAAAACTAGTAAAGTAAGATCATAAAAAAAAAGAGAATGCAATATCATATCATTTTAAAAACAAAGCACAAAAAAAAACTAATTAAAGCATAATCCGGAAGAGCATTCTTCCTAATTGCATCCATTAACTAATCACTCAAATAATTACAGACTTCAGAGGGAAAATATTATGATATTCTCGTATTAAAATCCTTTGTAATCCGTCAGGCGTACCGTAAGTCATCGAGAACGAAATGGACGGAAAAAATACAAAATGGCGGACGCAGGTGCAACGGAACATGAGGATTAGGTTAGACTTTGTTTTATAGTTTTTTCATCTTTTTAACCGACTGCCCAAAAGGTAGGATAATATTTTTAGTTTGTATTACATGTACTTCTAATTTTTGTCTCGCATCGTAGGCGAAACTGCAAGATGTATTTTAATAATGAAGATTTATCTTAATTATTGGAGTAACGTAAGCAATACAATAAGGTTCGGAAGTAAATATAAAAAAATCGCGGACCACGTGTTATACTTTTTATATAATTTTTATATATTTAGTCCTACGTGCTATTAGACATTAGTTTACACAATATCATCCATGTTATATAAATTATATCAGAATGTTTTAGTATTTGCTGGAGTAAGTACCTACCTATATATGTAAGTAAAATAACATATGAAATATACCCATTGCATTGTTGAAACAATTATTTATGGTTTATAAATCTTATGTTTTCTTTTCGTTGGTATATCAAATATTTTTTTCTATTTGTTTTGTTTTTAATAATCGAGTTTATTGAATGTGATAATAATAAAAGGTTCTACTGCTACAAAACCGATCACACGATTTGGTTATATCTAAAAGGAAATATTTTGAAGAAATATTTACGCAGGCCGGCATGACAGTGGCGACTGACGATGGATAGTTAATTTCTCAGTGGTCGCCAATGTTTTTGGATTGTACTATGTTTACCATCAGGTATAGTGCAGTCCCGCCCCAATTTCGCATGAATGTAATGTTCTAACATGGCGTTAAATATTAAACGATTTAGATAACTTAGGTGTTAAGTTTCCAAAATCCCTCCTGAGTGTTCACATACATTGTAAAAAGAACTCGCATACAATTTTTTATGACCCTAGCAGCAGTAATTTGGGCTGTCTGTTGATATGTCAGTCAGACAGTCACTTATGCTTTTATATAATATACTAGTGGTTGAAATTCCACCATAATTAATTATGACATTTGGCGACGCCGCGGCGTTGTCGACGTCACCGGAGGGCGTGCGGGTGCGGGGTTATCTATGTTCAATTTAAGTGGACTGTATTTGCGGGGGTGCTATATTTGATATTCAACTATTGCGATCAGTTACGATTAGGGAGAGAAGGGCAGGATGGAAACTTGGCACATACCTCGCGGCGATGCAGTCTCCACGTGACTAGCCGGCTAGGTGTTTCTCATTTCTTTCCACCGAGTCTTCTCTCACACAACACTTATTATTTATAATAAATGTCGGCACGTATGTAGCGATGCGTTTATTTCTCACTCGAGCATGCAAAACTCAAAATGTAAGCATGCGGCGCGGCTTGGCGCGGTACGACACAACACACTGTGCGAGCCGCGTAAACTACTCGACGACAGCAGACGAAGTAACACAACACAATGGCCGCCCCGCGTCCATCGCGCGCGGCGCGGCCCACCACAATCGAAACTAGCGGCGCGGCTCGGCGCGCTACCGAATTAGCATGTGCCAGGAAGGATGATTGGGCTAGATAGATGGCGTGACCTGATAGCAATTAATTGGTCGGGCTTCAAAGTGACGCGATTTAAACCATAATGCGGGAATTTTCAAACATACGACGGTTTTTCACGCCTGAACAGCTATATCTCCTTTATAAGGCACAAGTTCGGCCCTACGTGGAATACTGCTCGCACCTCTGGGACGGTTCGGCAAAGTACCTCTTGGATACCCTGGACAGGTTGCAAAGACGGGCTGTCCGCATGGTTAATGATGCAGACATTACAGAGTTCATAGAGCCGCTTCAGTTGCGCAGAGACATTGCCTCACTGAGCGTGTTCTACCGTCTGTATCATGGCGAGTGTTCTGAAGAGTTATTCAACTTGATCCCTTCCTCTCCTTTTCATAACCGCACCACGCCCGCTGGTCTTCGGAGCCACAGTTTTACGGTAAATCCTATCTGGGCACGAACTAAAAAGTTCGCAACATAAAAAAAACATAAAGCGGCGCAACCAACATTCAATAAGACCAAAGAGAATAATAATTATTTCAGTGGTTTCGTAAATTTATTAAAGACTAACGGTACCCGCAGCTCCACACGCGTTTTTAAAAATTAATTTAAAGAAATATAAAATTGTGAGACCATGTACAATTATAGAAACTAGTGGGCGCCCAGTGGTCGACATTCGACCATAGTTCATTGATTTTTTTTAAAGTTTGAACTTTATTGGGGTTCTTTTGTCAATAATCTATAATCAAAGGTTTTCATCATTTTTTTTAATTATAAAAATATTAAACTAAATGAAAATTGAAATGAATTATAAATTTGAAATAAAAGGCGTTTACCTAAGGTGGTAAGGCTCTCAAATTCTAAGTAAATATAACTTTACGCAAATAAAGAATTTTATCGCAACTTACGACACAGTTTTCAATTAATTTTACACGACACCATGGGTGGGTGGGTGGTATTTCTGGATGATATTGAATTAAATGTAGTCTGTATCATGTTTGTCATGTAATTGTCATTGTCATTGTCATGTTAGTCACTATCATCGTTTGGAAAAGTAATAATACACAATAGAATCAAATTATGAATCCAAAACAAAGATGTTTTAATACTACCATTATCTTTTGAAAATGAATTAATTTTTGTTCAAAATTCATCATCAACTGTACTAAATATAATTGCTACATCAGGTTGAACTGTATCATGGTAACCGCGGATATCTAAGTCATAGATTACTTTCATGATCAAACAAATTTTCTTATTTTGATTTTACATAGTATTTTTGGCTCATTTTTTTTAAAATCATTATTCGTAGTAAGTTCGCCATATAAAAATATTAAACATTAAAATATTGACATGGACTTTGGTAATATTGCTTTACTCTTATGGCAACATGAAGTGAAAGCAGTCCTGTCACCTAAAAAATTTGATATTCAATAAGACCAATGAGAACAATAATTATTTCAGTAGTTCCATAAATTTATTATATTATTATCAATTAATTATTAATGTATAATACGAATTTACATATTATATTATTATAAAATTAACCCACAGTTTGACCAGTTCATTTCAAAGGGCATGTAAGGCATGCAACGTCAGTCATGTTAAAAATATTGAAAAGGTAATTGGAATGTAAAACTAAAATGAAGTGAAACTTCGTAATGTGGAAATGAAAATAGGAAGGGGTAGAAATTGATTTTTAGTGAAATCATATTGCTTCTTTAAGACAAACTTTATTAGCATTGCTTACAATGCACAATTGATCGCATCTTTTAATTATCATTCTCGAGTGGAGAAATATCCAAATCTATAATATTTACAATGGGATTATGATTACTAAAATACGAAATGTTTGATTATTTTTCTTGCTCTGTCTCTTTCTATTCCCCCTCCCCAGGAGCGTTGAACGTTTAACGCAACAGTGCTTTCATACCCCCTCCATGATAGCGTTAAACGTTTAACGTAACCTTTTTGGAAGTCGCATTAGAAGTTTCACTTCAAAGAAAGGAAGGCTGTTGCGACGTCTTTTTCATTTACATGTGTGTATATGTTGTGTGTCATTCAAACAGTACTGTGTGCAATGTTTATTTTAGTTAATTTAATGTATTTCTAATGCATTTTATATATAAAAAATATATTTATGCACTTCCCCTCCATATAAACTTTAACTACGTCAAATCTCATGTACATCCGCCGCGCAATTCGCTTAAATAGAGGTAAAAAGGTTTCACGTATTAATATATAGATTTAGCCCGACGAAGCTATGGAGGTCCATAAGGCAAATAAACATAGTAGGTTCGAAAAAAAAACATAGATAAGGCACATTATATAAATTGATGTAAGAGCCATAGTAAATCTTCACATATACTTTCAAATCTTAAAGACTTAGCGCGTATTATATGGAGCTTAACAAGCAGAAACCATAAAACCCGTCGAGCGTGGCAATCGTAAAGTGCGAATTTTCAGCACAAATGCACATCTCTCTATCTATACGAGAAGTTTTATTGCGTTCACTCGCTTCACTGAGTATCGATTACCGTTGTGTATTGTTCTCACATTACGGGTTTATTACTGGCATATAATAAACTAGAGACACGCCCGGCTTCATATGGGTGATATATGTGCTCCCTGTGATATAGATCATTTTTTTGGTGTTTTGATATTAAATCTTATCGTGTTAAAAGCTACGAACTAATAACTTTTTTGCAGTCCACTGAAGATGTTAAGGCTTTGCTAGGCTAATAGCGTAGTCAGTTCGAAAAAAAAAGAAACTTTTTGATTTTGCGCCTAAATTTAAATCTGTGATATCTGTTAACATAGTCATTTTTTGTAGGTGGTAGAGCCACGCTGTAGCTATTACCAGTTTCAGCATAAATGGGTCGACTCGCCCGGGGTAGTACCACCCTCTCACAGAATACCGACGTGAAGTAGCAGTGCTTGGATTATTGCGTTTCGTTCGGTCAGTGAGAGCGCCGAAGGCCCACCTCCTTTCACTCTTTCCCTACCCCTCCCCCATACACAGGCTGGCAACGCACTTGCGACTCCCCTGGTGTTGCTAGTGTCTATAGACGGTGGTGATCACTTAACATCAGGTGACCCACCTGTTCGTTTGCCTGCTTTTGACATAAAAAAAAAAAATGATATGCAATAAAGGACAGTTTTGACCTAAATTCATATCTCCGATATTTTTAAGAGCCAGGTCTCAAAATGGCTGATAACGTTTTTAAATATCTAGCCAATTTTTCCATAATTTGTTATTATTCAATTTTGTAATGAATACGGTTTTTTTATTTATTTATACTGCTGCAAGATTGTTGACCAGTGTACCATAAGGTCTAAATAAATGTTTTATAAAATATAATCGTTTAGAAAACAAATTATAATAGTAATAAAAATATTTAAATGATTAAATCACGCGAAAAATGGAAGAATCCATAGCTAGAAATTTGATTTTTACCTCGAATAACCTTTGAACTAGTCAAGTTACCAAAAAATCACCTTTTTGTAGAGAAAGAATAATATCTTGACTTCTATTCTATATTATTGGTAAAATATATCAAGTAAACTAATCAGTTTAAAAAGTACTGGTTTTATGTAATGTGTAACGCTATTATAACATAGTTATTCAACACCAAACCACATCGACCCCGACATTTGAACCCGCTCCGACTTATTAATCAAAACATCTTCACCCAGTGAACCATCGCCGCGGGCTACGTTCTAACGAGATCATATCAAATTACCTAATGGATGTTGTATTTAAATAATTTATAACATGCAATTTATAATTATTTCAGTCATATTTCTATATCTTGTTTTCTTTTTTCCTAATATTAAACCATAAGACCTAGATACCTTTAACAAGTATTAAAACTGCCAAACTATATCGCCGTTTTGAGACAATCAGTAAATAAATTTGACGAAACAATACATAAAAGAAAAACACACAGACGAATTACTTGATATATTTATTTGGGAAAAATGACTAAAGTCGCTTCACTTTTAAAAGAGGGAACAGGGTATTGCGAAATCTTGATTTTATCTATTTTATTTAGACATACTCAGCCCGTGATGGAAGTGTCTCTCTCATGCTTTATTTCTTGTTTTAACCTATTCTACAAATCCTTACAGATCTGCTTTTCCTATTATTTTTATTCCAAAAGGCAGCAAACAGGCAGACAGCCTGATAGCCTGATGGTAAATTGTTAACGTCGCCTATGGACAATTGCAACACCAAGGGCATCACTTTTGTGTTGCTGAACTTAAAGGGCGCGTTTCAGTCTCTTCTTGTAAAGTTTCGTGTGACATCCCTGAGATAAACCATGCTGGATGACCCATTCCACAACGCTAGCGTCAGCACAATGAAGGTTGTAAAGAACCTCATGGTTGTCGCCATTTTGCTAGGTTTTAATTTGTGCGGTTGAGCAGACATCTAGCGGCGGAAATACAAGTTTGAAACGATGAAGAGATTACCATATCAAAGAGTTCTTCAGAACACTCTGTTTTGTATATGGGGAGGAGAAGATAAACACCCAATGTCTCGACAAAGTTCTAAAGCTCACATTTTAATTCGAGATCGTCTACGATTCGAATAACTCGCCTTTGCACGGAAACAAAAGAAGAAAGTTGGTAGGCAGAAGTGCCATTCCAAATGTGTACGCAATTCTCCATATAAGGGCGTATTTGGGCTTTGTAGAGCATAAGTCGTTACCTTGTTGTGAAATACTGCTTGAGCCAGTTGAGAATACCAAGGTTTTAGATGCCAACTTGGTCTTGCTTTCTAAATGTCTCCAGAATTGCACATTGCATCGCTAGATATTAACATACTAACATGTCATCAATATGGTTGCCACTTGTACTTTATTCAATCACGCATTGTATAACCAATTAATTCCGTCAAATAAAGCCTTTTTCTCATGAATGTTAAATCAAAGCAAATCAAAAACACTTTATTCAATTTAGGCCCTAAGAATGCACTTATGAACGTCAAAGCTACCGCCGGTTCGGAAAACAACCCAGTCATCGAGAAGAACCGGCAAGAAATTCGATCTGGTTTATCATTTTAACAAATATATATAATATTTAGAATATATTAGGTACATGTCACAAACGTTTTTAATGGATGCACAGAGATGAGACAATTCCAGACATCGCCATCGTTCACATATTGATCCACTTTATAATAGCCTTTTGACACCAAAACCCGCTTGACATGGCGCTTAAATTCGCAATCCGTCAAATCGGTAATATCCTTTGGGACTTTGTTGTAAAATCTAACACTACTTCCCAAAAAACTGTTACTGTTACTAAGTCTAAAACATGGGACAACCAGTTTGTCACAGTTTCTAGTATTTAGATTGTGCCGGTTTTTTACGAAATCTAGCTTTCAGGGTTCTTACGGACATACATTAAATTGTCAAGAATATATTGGGAGAGCAGAGTTAAGATTGAACTTTGAACTTGGTCTTTAAGGATTACCTATGCATACTGATTATTATTTTCATATACAATACCAAGGAGCGAGCAAATAGTAGGTAGTTACAGTTCAAAGCGTCTCCCGGAATGATGTTGCGTAGCCTTAGGACACAATTACACTAATGTATTCAGGTAATACGATACTACTATATCTACTGCAAACATACGGTTTGTATCCTAACTAATATATAAATGAGAAAAGAACTTTATTTGTTTGTTTAGTGTTCGTCATGAAATTTTACATACACGTTGTCAGGAGTAAGGGAGGTATTTTAACTCTGAACAAAATTGCTGTTCCAAAAGAATAGGTCAATTTTTGAAGTGAAAACTTCTTTCGGCGCGTTGAGCGGAGATTGTGCAGGAGAAAAACATTTGATTTCGTATCTGCGACATGCTAGTTAAGCGTGACCGACATACTCGTGACGTTTTGCGCTTGCGTCAGACTACGAACGCGTAGAATAACGGTGTCTATACAGTCTGAGAGATCGAGGGTAGTCACTCTAATGAACTGGTAGAAGGCGCATCAAACGCGAGTATGTCTCAACCTTTAAGCACAGTATAACTATGAGATACAGTACGGAAACTACCTACAAACGCTCGAAAACGGCACACTTACACAAACATGCGCATCGACGTGAGATTTTAAAAGGTATTCTGTGGACAGCACCGCGAAAACCGCTTAGCGGTTTCGTGTCGGTACACGCGTTAGTAGATAGTTTCCATACTGTATCTTATATTTATACTGTGCTTTAAGGGTCTGTGCATTTCTACTAGGGCAAGGATACGTTCAATTTACAACAACGGGAGCTAGTACGTATTTATCATGTATACTTTTAAGAAACTTAGCAATAACTTATTTTTACTATAATATAAAAAAATAATAAATATATATATATATATATATATATATATATATATATATATGTACCATAATAAAACGAAATAAAAATGCTAACCGTAGAAGTCTTAACTCTAACTAATATTATAAAAGTTTGTTTGTTTGAATCCAAAAGATAAGTAGCCTTGAACTGTCATAGTACTATACCAATAAGTTCAGCAGTTTAGAGTGAACCTCAAGAGTACCATATTTTTATTTATTAAACATTTACAGTCAATTCTTTAAGCATTTACATTCAAAATGTATATATACTATGGAAACAGAATACATACTCTATTACCCTCTAACTAACTCTCTCTAACTCTTATATTCCAATAATATTAAAACAGTAAAACTTATTACATTTACTTGTTATAATATGTTACATGGCAAATAATTCAATTTCATACTTGGAAAACGCTCCAGGTCATCAGTAAAAATGATGCGTCGCCTTCCCCGGGTATTCAGTAGACAATACGTCCGATACAAATGGCATCGAACCCCGGGCGCCGGGGAATGAAAGCCTAATGTGTATCATCACATTTGCACACGAGTTTCAATTCCATCACTATACATTGATGTAGAAAACATTGGATACGTTATAAAACTAATACTTTTTAATATGAATCAGTAAAATACACAAAATTAAGATTTATATGTTTTTTTTTTTATTTGGTCTACAAACCAGGCGTCACATTTTACACGGCGTCACGTTTACATTAGGTAACATACATTAAATACAAATCTGGGTGTGAGTCCTAAGAGCCTGTCCAGATGAGACACTCGCGCGTACTCGAGATACTAGAGCTACATATATCCCGTCCAGATGGTGCGGCGCGTTACCTAACTAGCGTGCAATGAGCGAGACTCTCGACTCGCTAGTCGTACGCGCGAGCGCCGCGCGCCTCGAGATACTCAGGCCACATTGCTGCGTCCAGTACTACGCGCGAGTCGTGGCGAATCGACATAGTCGTCGGTCGTCTATCCGTACGACGTATGCTACGTTTCCTAGGGTAGAAACGCGCGTAAAACGCGGTATCTGGACGCAATATATTTTGAAGCGCGCGAGTCGACTCGCGCGTAAATCGCTTCATCTGGACAGGCTCTTAAACAATAAACACAGCTTACTTACAAAATTATCATGCTTAGAAATATAGTTATAATAACATAGTTTTAGTTTAAATTGAAATGCACGCAAGGAACAACTAAATATATAAACAAATTGATTTATCCCATTATATTCCGAAAGCATACGATATAGAGGAGAGTGTTGACCAACATTGGTTCTGCAATAAGGTGTCATGAAAGTTTTTCTATTCACTATACGACTCCCATAACGTGGCACTAAAATCGTAACCTGTTGAAGTAAGTAATCGCAGTCAACCAGACCAATACATAATGCATTTTTACTGTTAAATGAACCAAATAGCGGGTCTTTTTTATCATATGATTTACCCATAATATAGTATTTTGCGTGAAAGAGTAATTTATTAATTTAACTTAGTATTTTTTTTTTTAATTAAAGCCACAAACTTTGTTAACGTTAATCCTCTTAAAAAGATATTTAATTCCTTTTATTTCTAATAGATGAGAAGATGCAGCGAACAAAACCCAGACAAATACCGTATCCATTCTCGTAATTTTAGTTACAACATCCGCAACAATTTTATACCAAACAAATACCCGTTCATATTTCATACGTGTATCTCGCTAAATTATTTATTTCCATCGACTCAATGCAGCCGTCATCATTTCACCCGTTATTTGTCTCCTTTCTGTCGTTTATTAAATTATGTTCTATACGAATACTGTATATGTTAGAAATATATTGCAATAAATTCAAGGGTCTTAATAATATGTTGATGACAAAAATGGTATTAGCACGCAAAAACATTATGTAAATGTTATAATATACTTAAATGTTTTGTATCTAGTTATACCAGTATCAAGTAACTTTCATATTTTTTTCAATAATTTTGTGTATTGTTGTGCCTAACATTAAAAACAAATTTAGTTTTGAAAACTTCTAGGTTCTGTCCGCGACTTCGTCGGCGTGGAATAGTTACTTTGGACTAACTAACACGCAGGGGAAGATTTCAAAAGGAAAAAACCCGATTTTGAAACATTCTTCACTGGTGCTCCGTTTCTATTCATTTTACCGTGATGATATATAGTCTTCCTCGATAAATTAGCTCTCTAACACTGACAGAATTTTTCAAGTCTGATCAGTAGTTCCTTTTTTTTTTTTTAACGTGGGGTAATCCCTTATGGATACCCACCCTCCCTGGGGAGAGAGTTTTCTCCTCCCCCCCCCCCCCACCCCCCACCCTCCCTACCTCCCCCCGGGCGCGGGGCGGGCCCGTCCATGCTACCCATCCTTCCTCCTCCCCCCCCCCCCCCCCCCCCCCCCCCGCCCGGCGGCCGCCCCCCCCCCCCCCCCCCACCCACCCACCGACCCCCCCCCCCCCCCCCCCCCCCCCCCCCCCCCCCCCCCCCCCACCAGCACCCCCCCCCCCCCCCCCCCCCCCCCCCCCCCCGCCCCGGCCGGCGGGGCAGGGCGGGGCGGCCCCCCCCCCCCCCCCCCCCCCCCCCCCCCCCCGCCCCCCCTCCCCGCTCCCCCGCGCCCCCCCCCCCCCCCCCCCCCCCCCCCCCCCCGCCCCCCCCCCCCCACAGAGGGCACCCCCCCCCCCCCCCCCCCCCCCCCCCCCACGCCCCCCACCCCCCCCCCCCCCCACAAACCTCCCCCCCCCCCCCCCCCCCCAAAACGCGGCCCCCCCCCCCCCATCAGTAGTTCCTCAGATTACCCCCTATAACCTCACAAACTTTACCTCTTTATGAGTATAGATTTAATACATAAAGAAATTTAGTTCTGCAAGCTATTATTAATAATGTGCAGTTTGTGTAATTTGTTTTCTATTGTACCATAAATCAAACGTTCGGTATAAAAAGAAGTTGAATTCACGACACGTATCATAACACTATTATAACAACGTCGTAAGCAATAATAGAGAACATTATATTGAGTTATTGAATTACCTACGAAACAGGGATCGTGATCTTTGGCTTGTTATCTGTTATATTTCATTTTTTTATCAATATTTATAAGAGAAATCGATCATTTGTAACGGCCATAGGAGATATTCATTTTCTTCTCGACTGTTTTAAGGTAATGTTATAAGGGACGAACAAGACTACAGGTTACTACAGACAAGTATTACTTGTCTCAGCATGAATGGGTCGGTTCGCCCGGGGTAGTACCAACATCTCACAGGAAACCGATTTGAAGTAACAGTGCTTGCATTGTTGCGTTTCATTTGGTCAGTGAGAGCGGATAGCCACCTCCTCTACCCTTCCCCGTTCTTCCCTCCTCCATCCCCCACTTCCCCACTCCCCTCTTCCCTAAACATGGCTGGCAACACACTTGCGACTCGCCTGGTGTTGCAAGTGTCTATGGACGGTGGTGATCACTTAATATCAGGTGACCCACCTGTTCTTTTGGTCCTATGGTATAAAAAAAGACATTATTAGTGGTCCGTCTAAAAATATTATTATGTTATGAAGTACTCAAAGCTAGGATAGAATACATATCTACACATATAATAAGAATGTAAATCAAAAATGTCTGTACTTCTTACATTTTGGTAAAAAAAATTGTCTGTCTGTTAATTTAACACGCGTCACTCGTGAAGTATTGCGTTCATGATAAAACCATTTCAAAACAATCATAAATTATATCTTCGAGTAACATTTAGTATTTGTTTCATTAGAATCGCTTCGGTCTTTCAAAAGTAAGAGAGAAAAGTAGATAGTCATTAGACTTAATACATTCAGATGACTTTGTTGGTCATCTGTTTTGTACATCAGGTTCCACGCGGACGAAGTCGCGAGAACAGCTAGTATGCGGAATAAAAGTGGAATTTTCAGTACAGAAATAATATTGTGTTCCACATAATTACACTAACACTATGAGCATTTAATAATACTGGAAAGTAACACCGAAGGTACAAACACGGTATAAATAATGTATTATTTGATCATAACTCGAATGATATATTAGCTAGCTTTGTGTCGCTATAATTTAAAATCTTTCGTACGCGATGTCAATCCTTACATAGGGTGTTTCTTATTTAATCGCATAAAACTTTTGGAAGGTTACTATAGCACTTATAACACCCGTGTATTTATATAAAGTAGAAAAATTTAACGCACTCTTGTGAAATCGTAAGAAGTTTTACGGCGCTTACACTGATAAACCTTACGAGATATAGGACATTTGAAAAAAATCTAAAGAAAATTCTATGATGACGTAAAGATAACTCATAGTAATTATTTTTATCTTTTATATACTACTTTTACTAGCGGTCCCGTCCTGATTATAAAAAAAATCCTCGATAAATTGTATACCAAAACCATCCTCATTAATCACTTTATCTACTGGTGAAAACCGCAAGAAAATCCGTTCAGTAGTTTTCGAGTTTATCGCGAACAGACAGACAGACAGACGCGGTAGGGGACTTTGTTTTATACTATGTAATGATTGTAAAGTAATTTATTATCAGTGACGCTATTATGACCAATATAACTGCAACTCTTATGCAATTAAATATCATAGTGACGTTGAGCATTTAATGTATTTAAAAATTAATATCTCAGAGTATTTTTATTATGGCACGGCATAGTGAATGCACTGTTCCTAATGGTAAGTACAGTACAATCCAAAAACAACAAAAAAATCCAGAAACGTACTATCCGTCGCCGGTCGCCGCTGTCATGCCGGCCTGCGTAAATATCCCTTTACGTCACGCTTGAAGGACCCCATGTCATAAGAAGGAGGGAACACACTAGTCAGGAGATTGTTCCATGGTTTCACGGTACGGCAAAGATAAGACGTTGTGAACTTTTCTGTTCGTACTCAGATGGTAGTTACCGTAAAACTGTGGCTCTGAAGTCCAGTGCGCGTGGTTCGGTTATGAAAAGGAAAGGAAGGAATTAAATTGAATAGCTCTATAGACACCTTTAAGTAATATTTTTAATAAATTAAATGTGCGAGATGGTCGCAATCACGAAAACCAAACTACCGCTAGGTCCTATGATAAATACAATTTGGGATCGTGACCAACCCTTGTTAAACTGTGATACACAGCACACTTCAATGAATACAATTACTGCAAAACCTTACCTTACCTCAATGTTCCTGTTGCGCTTCCCAGCGTGTAGTAATATGTTTATTGTAAATTTATGTCGAAGTGAGTCTACGATATGGAAGCTTTACAAAAACGAACAGTTTGAGCAATTTATAACGCGGGGCCTCGGGAATCATTAAAGACTAAGTTTCAGGAATTCGGTATTTTAACTCTGCCCTCCCAATATATTCTCGAAAATTTGATGTATGCCCGCAAAAACTTAGATAATCTGGATTAATTAAAAGACCGACATAATGTAAATACTGGAAACAATAACAAACTGGTCACTCCATGTTTCAGGCTTACTAAGACCAGTAATAGTTTTTTAGATAATAATGTTAGATTTTATAACAAAGTCCCAAAACACATTACCGATTTGCCAGATAGTAAGTTCAAGTGTTATGTCAAGCGGGTCTTAATACATATAGGCAGGGTACAAGGGTGGATCAATATGTGAACGATGGTGACGTCTGGAAGCGACGCCTCTCTCTGTGCACCCATCAAAAACAAAAGTACTTCCCCCCCCCCCCCCCCTTCCCCCCCCTTTCCCTTTCCCCCCCCCCCCCTTTTTTCCCTTTTTTTGCGAAACCCCCCCCGCCCCGTTTCCTTTCCTTCCTCCCTTCCCCCTCTTCTTCCATGTTAATATCAATATATCCCCCCAATCCCCTTATTTATAAAATCCCCCCCCCCCCTTCTCTCCCTCCCAGTAACTCTATATGTCTATTATGTTGTAATAATGAAAAATTATGTTATATATTATGAAAAGATAAACCAGATCGAGTTATTTGCCGGTTCTTCTCGATGGCTGGGTTGTTCTCCGAATCATTGTTAATTTTGACGTTCATAAGTGCCTTCTCAGGACATAAATTTAATAAAGAGTATTTTGATATTTGATGGCTGAAGCGTCACCCGTTTAGTCATAAACACTCGTCACAACAAATAACGTTACCAATGACCTTTTATAATAGTTTCATACAATACATTTGCAAATCCAAAATTACAAATAATTATTGCACGTCAAACGACGTAACGCATCAAAATCCGCAAAAAAGAAGATACGATACAATATAAATTAACGTAGACCTTTTCCTTCTAATATTTTTTTGTGCCACTCATTAGGGTCGCCTACCAAATTTTCCCAACATCAAAGATAGCAAAAATAAGTTGCTCGTATGAAGATTCTTGAATAGTTGCTATGATTTTGATGGAATGTATGTATGTCAGAACCCCGAAAAATGAATCTAAACCATTTAGATAATTATGACGCTCCATAATAGTACATTAATTCATCCACATGATTCCAAGGCGAATTGTTAGTCATTTATAAGTATACAAACGCAGACGAAGACGCCGGTGGCCGTGAGTATACTATATTTTTATACTTGAGATTTTAATCGTAATCAAACGAGTATTTTTTTACAAAATAAAAAAACATTTTCCTACAACAGCCTGTAGTTGAAACAGGTAGCGATTTCGCTGACAAAAGACTACGGGTGTATGAAGAAGCTCTGTCGCCTCCGGCGCCGTATAATATGCTAATACTTACCCAAATAACATGGTAGTAGGACGTAACATCACACTCGTACATAATATTATCTATACATGTAATTAGAAATACTTGTACTAAGAATGTAAATCTAACGTGTCTGTACTTTTTAGATTTTGGTAAAATAAATTGTTGCAGGTATATAGGAATAAGTAATAAAAACATTTCAATCATTTTTTTAAATATCTGTATGTCTGTTTGTATGAACACGCATAATTGCTAAATTACTGCGTTCATGATAGAACCTTTTCACGTAAATCATAAAGCATATCTTCGAGTAACATTCAGTCTTTGTGTCATTAAAATCAGCTCGGTATATTAAAACCTATTGTCATTTGAATGACGACGCGAATTAAGTACGAGAGAAAAGTAGACAGTAATTAGACTAAATTCATTCAGATGACGAAGTCGCGTGCACAGCTAGTGTGCACTATAATTCGATACCAATTCTATAAAAATATAAAAACATCGATTAATGTATAATTATTGAAGAAAGACAAGTAAGAATATTACACCTTTATCTCTCTGTGACTGGTTTTAATGAGATTTTGTATATAAAATGCATGTCATATCAAAATTTTATAGCGTAAAAAATATCGATATTACTTTTAGAAAGCATAAATTCATTTTCAGCAAGAATATATTTATTTGCAAACGAATTTAATGAAATTTGTATAAGTTGGGTATTTTTTTTTCGAAAATTGTTAAATAATTATCAATAACTATTTTAGAAATCATAGAATATAAGTAAAAATACTATTACGAAACGAAAGTAATTACTGTACGATACATAAACACGCAAAAAGCCGTGTGCATAGCTAGTTCATTATATAATCAATTATCAAATTTTATAATAAATAAAACAGAAAGATCAGACGGATTATTAATAACATTTTTAAGTTATTGTAACGTTAATTCCTTTACAAAAAATATTAAAGTAATAAGAAATGCATAAACAAATGATAACATAAGAAGTTAACATTGGTTAACTATTTATCAAAAAATAAGACAAGGGAGTTGTCCTTCCTTAAAAAAAAAAAAAACATAAAAATCAACCGCAGCGCCCCCCCCCGGGTCCAATTGTGAATCTAAACCATTCTCGGATCCACTCGAACACGCACACAAAATTTCATCAAAATCGGTCCAGTCGTTTAGGAGGAGTTCAGTCACATACACACGCACACAAGAAATATATATATTAAGATATCAAACGTAAAAAAGGACGTTACCATTTACCTTCTCAGTCTACTACGAAGCTATTTTATTCACCCTCAAACGAACGAAATCCGTATAACAATATTCTTATATGATAGGAAGCAAATAAAAAATAATCCATATTATTTGAATCGCAACAATGCACCTCGGATCGCTTGCGGCGAACTGTGCTTTTTATCTATTCGCTTTGTACAAGGAAATCCGATTCTAAGGTTTTATATTATTATAGAAACTTACCTTTCTGTATGTACATATTAATTTACGATTGAAAAATAATAAATATATTCTCAATCCAGTGTCCTCGCTGGTCTTAATGGGGTGCCCTTATTATTTCTTGGTGTACTAGCTGTGCTCGCGACTCCGTCCGCTTAGAACCTAATATAAAAAACTAATAAAATCATCTGAATGTATTAAGTCCATTTACTCATCTACTCTTCACTCGTACTTGACCCGAGCCGTCATTCAAATTACAATAACTTTTTATAGAGAGGACCGATTTTAATGAAATAAAGACTAAGTTACTCTCGAGGATATGCTTTATGAGGTTTTATTTACTTTAGCAGTGATGCGTGTTCATACAAACAGACATACAGACATTTCTAGAAATGATTGAATTGTGTTTTATTATTTATTCCAAGACACCTGCAACAATTTGTTTCACAAAAATGTAACAAGTACATACACGTTAGATTTAGATTCTTATTATATGTACCTATAGACAGGAGAAGATATTTCCGTACCTAAAACAAATTCTACATACTATTGTAAACCATATAATTTAAACTTGAACCAAAAACATACGTTTACGGACAATTACCTTCCAAGTTTAGGTAAAGCGTTTAAATGTATCTACATATATATAACAGTATCGCAGTAAAAGCTACCATAAAAGCTCGATTAAAGTATTGGAATCGTAAAATTTAAAAATGCCCGATTGGCATGCATTCTATTCTATTGGAGGGTGTGTTTTATGAGTTCCAGAAGTGAGGATAAAATATCGATTCCCTTGTTTATTTTTACGACCACATAATACTACGTGAATTGTTGTGTTTACTTATGTATTATATTATCCAATGTAGTTTGTTCTATTCATATCATTGATTAAATATTTGAGTAGAATACCACCACCTTAATACAAGAAAATTGTATTGATTTTGATAGCAATAATATTCATTTATACGGTACATTGTATATTGATATGGCAGTTGAGAATCGCTACTCATACGAACACCTCAAAACATAGTAAAACAACGACAACTGTAAGGTTCTCTAGAAAATTTATTATGTATTCGCTAACGTATAGCGCAGGTTTCCCTCAGGGCTATGACATTGGGTTCTTCAAAAACTGGAACACGCTTTTCACGGTCGTTAACCCAACAGTGATGCCCTCGGTGTTGCATTTGTAGAGCCACGCCGAAGCTATTACTAGTTTTAGCATGAATGGATCGGCTCGCCCGGGGTAGTACCACCCTCTCATAGAAAACCGACGTAAAGTAACAGTGCTTGCATTGTTGTGTTTCGTTCGATCAGTGAGAGCGCCAGGGGCCCACCTCCTCTTTCCCCCTCCCTCCCTCTCCTTTCCCCCACACAGACTGGCAACGCACATACGACTACCCTGGTGTTACTAGTGTCTATGGACGGTGGTGATCACTTAACATCAGGTTACCCACCTGTTCGTTCGCCTCCTATGACATAAAAAAAAACAAAGAAGTATCATTTCCTCCGATTGTACACACTCATACACTCACTGTTTTTTTATTAAGTGTAATTGGCAACATTTAAAGAGAACCACAGAAATATACCTTAAGTGCCAGAGAACATGCGGGGTTTTAGGCTTTTGTAGGGAGGATCAATATGTGAACGATGATGACATCTCGAAATGACGCCCATCTCTATGCGTCCACCAAAAACAAATGTAACTATACGTTTATATACATATGTCTTGTTATGTATGATGAAAAGATAAACCAAATCGAGTTTTTTGTCGGTTCTTCTCGAGGACTGGGTTGTTATATAACTAACGGTCATAAGTGCCTTTTCATGGTCTAAATTTAATAAGGTACTTTTAAATTGACTTGGCATGGTTATTTTACTGAGCATCCGTGTTGCTCATATTACAAAATTAGCTTTAATTTGAATAACAGTGTAGCCATAAATATTAAAATTAGTTTTCATTTAATACGAAGCTTCGGTCTGACGTGCAGACGTTAGTTTCAGACACTGAAGAATTGCGTTTCATTTAACGTAAGCTTTTTCAATTTGTATCCATGAACGAAGACTGCGTTTAATATCAAACTTTACACTTATTATAACACCAAACTAAAATGGAAACATGTCACGTATCATAAGTTTTAAAGTAAACTAGCTTTTGCCCGTATCTTCGCTTGCATTAATGTGGTAAAAGATATTCTTCTATCCCATGGGAACAGTGTTTTTTCTAGATAAAAAGTATCCTGTCTTTTTCTGTGGCACTGTCAAGTTGTATGCAAAATTTTACAATTATTGATTAAGTAGTTATTAACTCACATTGGCTTAGGATTAGGATATCCAGTTTTTAATTATTCTTATTTACGAAATGAATATTTGTGAATTTAAATCCTATAATCAGAGTAAAATTTCGGTGAAGCCAACACGCCGCACCGCTTTCGAGCCACGCGGTATTATTACAAGTCGGGAGGTGAGTGTAAGCGAGCGCTATATATATTCATTATCTGGGCTCATATTAGACTCTTGAACTTTATAATAGTAGTAAGGAATATGGATACCCTTGCAGTATGTATACGAACTCATTACATATAAACAAAAAATTACTCATCAACGCATTTCATATCTCTACTCTTCTTTGTTGACATTTACACTCACAGCGATCCATCGGCTATCTGTTCTTTATATCGGAACGAAACTAAAAAGAAGGAATCGTTAAGCAGACCCCGACTTCAGCATTATGAGGAGTAGTTGTGATTAGAGCTGGCGATCTGAGATCGAATAATCGATATCAAACATGTGCATCAATCTCTGACATAATATAATCGTGCTCCGATTTTTTTCACCGTGGATAAAAATAAAATCATACAAAAATGTATAATTTAGAAAATAATCTAAACAAAGCTCATCAAAAGAAAAAAATTCAAGACATCGATTTTTTGGACAAGCGATCCTCTAGACCTCGATTTTTTTATGAATCGACTCTACTTATGCGTAGTTTGAAATCCTGAGTTGACAATAGAGTTGTACTAACGATTATCGATTATTATTATTTTGTTGTTCTACTGTTACAGAATAATTTAGATGTAATAATCATGTAAGGATATAATACCATTATATATTACATCAATTGCCCGGTCAGGTATGTGTTGGTATACAGGATCAATTCGTGTAAGTTTTAAAATGTAAATGCCTTGTGGAGTTGGTCGCCGAGATATGTTTTGTAATTTTGCTTATTTCTTTTATATGCGCGTTATATAATCACACTAATATAATAAACGAAAGTTTGGATGTTTGTTCCTCTATAACTCGATAACCACTGTACCATTTACTATTTATTCCGGAAGAACTTTAAATTTCGATGGGAATACCAAAAAATGATAGTCAACGCGGACGATAGCTGGTGAAGAATATAATTGTGTGAAATAGAATATTTATTTATTTAAATGGTATAATGAACTAACATTTACATTTATTACTAATTTTTACTTAAGGGCAAATGCACGAAGAGGAAGTTGGAGAAGATGACTTCGACGAAATATTGAATTTTGTTTAAAATAATTAGGTAAATTACCTACTCTTTTTCTTTAATAAAACTAGATTTCTATAATTCCTTTGTATTATTTTTTAGTTTTATTCATTTAGCTATTATAAATTCGACTGTTGATGGTATATACCCTGATTTCGCCAATACCACATCCCTAATGTTAATAGCATTTTTTAAATTCAGATAAATCCAGATGTATTAAATCAAAAGTGTATAAATCCACACCGAGTTTTTTCAAAGATGGATAAGTTGCATTCCATTTTATCGAATCCAATCTAAATATTAGTTTTTTTAAAGAATGGACGGTTTTAACACTGTGTTTGCTGAACAGGATCGTTTTTCTCAATACTGTTTTCATAACAAACAAATATTGCCTTTTAAAATCATCAAATTAAGATTATTATCACTTTTTTTTAAATATCTCTTAAGAGAGTAGAATGGATTTATCCAAGTTTGAAGTTAAGCGACTCAATTGTGTGATAGTGCGTCTATTTCTATCTACGAGTAGAAAATAAAATTCGTCTTAACGCAAGCTGCTTTTAATTTTCCAATGGACGTAACAACATTCATTTTTTTATCTGAATTATTTTTATCCATAATGACATCCGGTTATTGACCCTTGTCTCTGGAAGAGTCTTTGCCCAGCAATGGGTCAAGTACAGATTTGTATAGTGATAACATTTTCTTAACTTTATATGCCTGTTGTGTATGTGTAGGTAGGTATGTAGGTGGTAAAGCCACGCTGAAGCTACTACTGGTTTCACCACGACTGGGTCGGCTCGCCCGGGGTACTAACATCCTCTCACAGAAAACCGACGTGAAGTAAAAGTGCTTGCATTGTTGCGTTTCGTTCGGTCAGTGAGAGCGCCGGATACCCACCTTCCCTCCTCCTCCCCCTCTCCAAACACAGGCTGGCAACACACTTGCGACTCCCCTGGTGTTGCAAGTGTCTATGGACGGTGGTGATCATTTAACATCAGGTGACCCACCCGTTCGTTTGCCTCCTATGATATAAAAAGAAACGTGTGCGTTATAAATAAGAGTCAAATTATAAATAAAAAACATTAAAAGAGAAAATAATATACAATTTTATTAGCTTACATACATACATCGTCGCATGCACTAACAAATAACAAAATTTCCCTACTTATAATTATTACCGACGTATCGACCAATTCATACAAAATACATGCTAAATATTATATTGGAATCAAAATAATACGTTTTATCTCCAGTATCTGATCCATAGTTATTACAAACATATAGTAAACAATAGGTTCGTTCATACCAGCCGACATGTGTAACGTCATCGAAACGGCATTTCGTTTTCTCAAGGCACCCGGTTACAAGTCCTTTAGGTGCCTTATTTGCACGTTGCCTTATGTGCTAATACTTATTATGTGCTAATATCGTAATAAATATTAGCACATAAGGCAACATGCAAATAAGGCACCCAAAGAACTTGTAACCGGGTGCCTAAATATGTAAAAAAAACCAACGCGCTACCCAGACATCTGTTACTATCACCCGGGACGCGTAGGAACGTAATGTAAGAAGATATATATTAAGAATATTATATTTGTATAACAGTGTGATGTGTACCAATGATATTCGCATAAAGGACAGTCAGCAGAACGCCTTCTGTATTTCATTTCGCTCGACACCCAACACGAACCCTCGAGCTACAAAACGCCAAAGTGTTAAGAAATAAGAGGATGCCTAAATTCTACATTTAATTACCTCAAAAAATAGACGAGGAATATAGGAAGGTCATAAAGATTTATATGGGTACGGTATAAGGGTCTACATAGGAAGGACATAAGGGCTTACATAGGAAGAGTTTAAGGGTCTATATAAGAAGGGCACAAAACCAGTAAACTGTTGTCTCTGCCACATGATTATTTTTAATCCAAAAAAATAAATTGAAATGCCTCTTTCAAACATTGTTTTACGGAAAAAAGTGATTGTTGTACTCTATCTGGCATAATATGTAATAAAAATATTTAAGCCATAATTTGAGTACATTTAACCAAATTAAAAGGCCGAGCCATCTTATCAAACCTAAAATAGGCCGATTTTTTAAAAATACAACAATATAACGGGCACCAAGTATTTTTTCTTATTATAATTTGGCACATCATCGAATTAATACCTAACAATTAATTATCGTTACGGTGACGTTACGTGCCGGCACGTGACATGCAAACGAACCTTACAAGGACGCTAAACAATTAAGTTTTATTTACAGTCGTATTAATATACAATGGTTATACTAAAAATAATATAATTGCATTGTTTTTTTTAAACATAAACCTTAATAAAATAATAAAGGAGACGGTTGATTCACCCAGTACTTATTTTTATGTATATTTGAATAGAACTCTAATATCATACTTAATGTAATAACCTAACTTCAAAAAATGAAACACCACGAAGGTCTATTGCAATCCTTAATCACGTATTTCGCAAAGACAAAGCGATAGCTGAACTGGCGAAATGTCGAGTTTTAATGTAAAATGATACATAATTTGTCATTTTGGAGAAAATAACTACTTCTGATATTGCTTTGTTTCTGCGAAATAACGGTAATTATACAGTAAACTTAACCACAGTTTTTTGTTTATTTTTCAATAACAATATTTCAAAATGACCACATAGCAATAAACTAATATTTAAAAAAAATGAGTGCGTGTAACCGTCACACGCGATTGAAGTAAAACTTCTTTGGCGTTATAAGAGTAGCTGATAAATGGGACTACATATAATGTAGCTTTGATTTAAACTGTTACTTACTTATATTGAAACCAGATGGCAGCACGGTCGCCCGCCAATATATAAATACATAATTAATTCTATTGTATGTTTTTTCATTATTATTCAATTTAATACTTTTTATTAAATTTTTGATTGATTTGTTTATAAACTATTTATTGACAAAATCAAAAATATTTAAAAACCGGATGGTACAGAAACGTGACCCCATGTTGCCGTAACGGACTTCCGTTGCATTGTCGTTCAGTTACCTCATAGTCGCGCCTAAAGAAGTTTTAGTTCAAAAATATACAAATAAAAAATTGGATCTGATACACAAAGCTAAGAAATCGCTTCTGTCAGGTGCCATACGACACCTCATACTTTTGTTATGTCGTTTAACTATACTATACACCTAAATTGTTACACTTTTACCGCAACACCTGTTAAAAATAATTAAAATCACTTAACCAAAAAATACTTATTACAAAAATAGAGAATTGTAAAATCTAATATTTAACGCATAATTTATATTATAACTTTTAATACACATAAAAAAATAATTAAGCAACAACACACGTTATGTTATTTTATCGCATACATCTATCTCTCTCGGTTTATAGTATAAGTTTATTTTCTCTCTCTTGCCAATTACAATACCTATTTTCCGTCCCTTTGCATTAAAAAGGCCGCCTATAAAACAAATTAAATCTTAAAATTTTCCGAGTAGACTACTTACGGATAGAAGTATAACATTTATTATTATACTTACACATTTCATGAAAAAATATAGTTATAGCATAATAAAACTAGTCAAATCAACAATGTAAAGAACCTGGGGTCGGGGTGTTAAATTTAAAAGTGACAGCAAAATACTTCTACAGAAAGTGTAAGATATTTTTACAATAAACTACTGTAGTTTGGCGGAAAATAAATAATGCGCTCCTCATTTATTTTAATTTCTAGCCTAACGAATTAAATATATTTTTTTAAATGTTAGCTAGTTATTTATTTATAATGCAGTCACTGTGCTAGATGACATGGAGACACTGCAATATGTATCAATATTGAAATTGAGTTAGTAAATGGCTCAGCACTATTTTTACAATCATTATAGTAGCGGCACGCTGTGTTGGTCGTTTTGACATTTGTCCGTTCCTGAAGTATCGTATAATTTAATTTCTACGTTTGAAGGGGCAAATTGTTATTATTTATTATCAATAGTGACGTGCTAAATTTGTCATTAAATTTATCGAATACTTATGCTAATACTATTATTAGGACATAAAATTAATTTAGTACACCGATTACTTAATCATATAAATGTATAACTATATATCTATCTAACTATATAAGATTTCATGAACAATTCTTTTCACGTTTTTACTAACAAAAACCAATGCAGAATGGCAGAATCCTTTATCGATTATAATTAATCAATTAATGTAATATATATTTATAACCTAAATATAATTATAAAGATAAAATCGCTGGCCAGCACAATCACTACCTCCGACAAACTCGCGTCAATGCTCAATACAAAACAAAGCAGCATTCGATTACATTTTTTTCGAAAATAAATTGACTATTCATGTCACTATTGTAATGTGTCACAACGGCCATCACAGGGTGCTGCTATTATAGTGTATTTTGTTTTTAGTGTCACTTTAATTAAATCCGACTTGTCATTAAATAATAATAAATTTCAACGTTTCACATCTGTCAGGCGTCTCTCAAAATTCGGTTTAATTTCTAAGTACAAAGTTCCTTATATAAGAAAATAAACTAATTCTAATAACATAACCGACCTGATTTAACGTTAGTTTTCATTGCAAATACTCATTTATTCTACCAGGATGTCATAAATACAATGGGCCACCGCTACCGTCATAATAAAGACTTCCCAGGTTAGGTTACTCACACGAACGTAGTTTCTACAAAAGAGTAAGAGAGATAGGGATAACAAGATATTTTCATAGTAGCCATATACGTTTATTTACAACAAATAAGTCGTATAAGATCAAAAGAGAGTAAATAGGGCGGAACAATAAAAATAGTGCGTGGAATCCCTCCGCGCGGAAGAAGTGAAACTTCGTAATGTGGAAATGAAAATAGGAAGGGGTAGATATTGATGTTTAGTGAAATCATATTGTTTCTTTAAGACGATCTTTATTAACATTACTTACAATTCATAATTGATCGCATCTTTTAATTATCATTTTCTAGTGGAGAAATATCCAAATCTATAACATTTACAATGGGATTATGATAACTAAAGTAAGATACGAAATGTTTGATTATTTTTCTCGCTCTGTCTCTTTCTATTCCCCCTCTCCAGGAGCGTTGAACGTTTAACGCAACAGTGCTTTCATACCCCCTCCATGGTAGCGTTAAACGTTTAATGCAACCTTCTTGGAAGTCGCATTAGAAGTTTCACTTCAATAATGTGATAATCGAAAAACATTTTTTTTATTCATCAGTATATAATTTATGTTCGCGACAATTTCTAGTGCTTTGTGTTAATTAGTGATGTATATTTAATTGTGCTTAGTTTTATAGTGATTTGTACAAATAGTGTATAGCTTTGATAGTAGTTAGATAGTTTTGTCCACAATAAATTATTGGATCGTGTTTTATTTTACAACATAAAATAGTTATACGTATATCTTGTTATTATAGTTATATGTGGTGTAGTTATACATACTTATAGTGTAACTATCTAGAAATAGTATAGTTTAAAGTATTATAAGATGTTAGCTGTAAGAATAATTGTAAAACATTTTATTAAATAAAGAGCAAGCGAAGGGAACTCGTCGCGCCCCCGCCCCGCCCTGTATAGTAGGTTTAGACGAACCCTGACGCTGTGCGCGGGGCTATTAAGTGTTCCGATTGGCGGAGCACCGCCAGCTTCGGGCGAGCGACCCCGGTGCCGTATAGGCAAGGCCCGGAACGTGATCATTCAGGCGCGGGCGGCATAGAGAGCAGTTGTCATAGTAATAGTAACCGCGTAATAGAGTAATCAAATAGATAGATAGTCATCGTTAGTACTAGTAGATAGTGAATAGTAATCTGAATAGGCTATTTTGATCGAGTCTGTATACGCGAGCACATCCTTCGCTGCTTCACTAATAACAAATCTTTTATTGCGAGAAAACCTCAATGTTCTTCAAGTTCAACTTCGGAATCAGCAAATCATCGCTATAGTTGTGAGTCATTCGGAGGTGGCTCACAATTTATTTACAAACAAATTTATATTTTCATGTATTTACCTCTTTTTTTACCATCTCCCTACTTTGCAATCTTTAATGTTACACGACTTAAACATTATTTCGTAAAAAAATGTTTTTTTTTTCAATTCCATCGATGATTGAACCTGATTAATAGCACGCCTACGCATGGGGGCGGTCATTAGCTAATAGATATATAAATATGGGAATTAATAAGCTTAACACAGATTATAATAATAAAAAATGTTATATTCGCTATGCAGTCTATGGCGCCTTAAAAGACTTGTATCTAGTTGTTTTATTAAAAAGTATAAGACAAGTGACATTTCCATTTGAGAATTTCATTAAGACCTGAAAAGACGATTGTTATTGTGTATTATTAATTCCCTAAAGAAATTCCAATATGAAACGACGAAGCATCATACAAAAATGTAGACTTTTAATGACACTGCTCAATACATAGTGTCGGCAAGAAAAACTTTAAAAAATTGCAGCATTTATTACAAAAATTGGAAAACTTGAATAATAACCAAAATATGTTATATACAATTGTAATGTTTATGTAGAATGTATTCTTAATTTAATTACGATTTATTTCATACGGAATACGTATAGAAAGATCAATTTCTTGTGCAGCAAAAAACAATTAATCAACAATTGAGTTGTTATATTTCAAAATTAGGTAAATCCAATTTTAGCTGTTCCTAATATTCTACTTTATTTTTCAAGATTTTCAAATTTTGTACATGTCAAATATGAAGATCATAGAAAAAAACTAAAAACCTTATGAACGGCAAAATTTGAACTTCGTTCTGGGTGTAAAAAAACTGGAAATCTTAAAAAAATTAAACGTGTTATAAGAACATTCAAAATTAAATTTAGCTCATTTTGAAATTTAACGACACATTGTCTATTCGGACACGTAAAAAAAGGAATTTATAAGTATTTATTCTCTATTTCACTGCATTATCACTTCCCATATAAATACATCGAGATAGGTTAGTCGGTCGCAATATTTACACAGGTTATTCAGTACTCGCTTCTCGTTCTAAATCAATTAAATGGGTGCTTATATTTAACCTAATTATCTAGAAAAACAATAATTATACTCAAGTATTTGTTTCGATTTTATTATTTTGTAAGTTAAATGTGACTATGAAGTACCATCTCTTTGAATATTGCAAGCAAATAACCTGTCAACTGGTATATTTTACACGATACATATATTATACAATACATTATAACACTACCGTTACAAGAGCCATGTCAAATTTAACCGCCCGTTAATTGTATTCAAATTCAGGTCCCTCTTGCTGCCTCGAATTATTCGAAGACGATTCCGCGTTAACGTTATGAGCGGACGTCGAAATCGGTACCCTACCTCCCTGGACCCTGGACAAGTCCAAGACCGGGAGTCTGAGCACGTAATCATTATCCCAAGCCCTGGGAGGCTGTTCAGACCAGGGTATAACCCTGAACTCCGAGGCTGAGGATGACGAGCTCTGACCGTTGGTCGCGAGTCGCGGGATCCTTTGCGCTAGCATCCTCAACCTTGAGTTCTCCGGCCTATCCTGCCTCGTTTCCGGTACCGAGGTCTGCGTTTCCGATCGTCTCTCTCTGTTCGACGCGAACATGTGCTTGTAACGTGCTATCTCGCTCGGTTGGAGCGGTCTCGCGTCCCTGCCGATCCGTTGCACGGTTATCTGCCTCTGTTGCGAGGACAGGGACGTCGTATCGACGGTCGTGTGTGTCGGGTGGATTATTATACTGTTCTGTTGGACCCGAGTCGGTGATGGGAAGTTTAACGCGAGGAAGTCGGGTAGAGGTACGCAGTATACCCCCAGTTCGTCCTGTTATACAGGTAAATTAATATATATTTGGGGACACCGACGTAGGTTTTAAATCGCAGCTTTCGATCATTGAATACGTCGTGATAAAACCATTGAAATATAATAACCCAAGACGCACAGTTTTGAATAAGAGTAACGCGCGAAATCGTCGCCAAAAACTCACCGATATACCTAAGTAGTTATAGTTATACAATAAACTTATGGTTTTGGAAGTTCAACCTTACGCGAATTATTTAAAGTTGTTTTCAGAAGTCAGACGTTGACTGTGCGTCTCGGGTTTTTATATATCAGTGGATAAAACCATAAATTAATAGCGTATTCAGACACGGAGGTAGGTTCAAAATCGCAGCTTTCGGTTAACGAAAACGTTGTAATAAAACCATAGCACGGATATGGTTTAGTCAGCTACCACCCTCAAGTAGAAAATCTGTCGGCAAGCACCTGTTGGTGTGTTTCGGCAGCTGTACTTGAGAGTCAGACCCTCTAGGTTTGGAGTGCTTAGCATCGTAGGGACCGTATTACTCTGGCCAGCAAAATTAAACAATGGTCTCTCCCTACCATGCCTACGTAAACATTTATATAAGTATTTTTAAATCTGTTCTCGTTAAATATATAAATATTGCTGGCAGAATCACCACCCAGACTCCCCCGTTCCTAATGTTATCAAATGTAAGAAAATAAAGGACTCCCCCGACCCTCATCAGCTTTTACGTAATACAAGATTGACCTCTTGGACCACATCAACATTTAACATCAGATAGGATTGTGATAAAGGTAAAATATATTTAACAACATATAACCAAAGTCGGCACTACCGTATCGACCTGTAACTACCTAAGTTTAGACTTTCTTAAGCTGAGCTCGATACACGATAAACTAAAAAAGTCACTGTGACAGATTTACCAGCATGTTTATAATGTTCGTGATCCAATCGGACATAGCTGAGACGTCCCACCATAATTCGACACTAACAATGACTAAGTGAAATTCATTTAAACATATTTAATAATTCTCTGTAATATGGAACGCTACCACCAAATAAGTGACGCTTAATCCGTCACAGTGACTCTCTCTCTCTGGTTCATTGGATTTCGGAATCAGCAACTACGTACATCTACCGAGAAATTCGTTACTACCAAACAGGTGACGACACAGTCGTAAACCAGTCACTCTGACTCAATTCCTCGTTTCTGCGTTTCGAGATCAACAACTGTTTATAGATCGCTACCGAAAGATTCGTTACTGGCAAGCAGATGCCGACACAGTCTTACTACTGTGTCCCAGTCACAGTGACTTTTCTTGTTTGTCACATTTCAAGATCAGCCACTGTGTATAGCTATCGAGAAACTCGCTACTATCAAGCAAGCGATGACACCGTCGTAATCCAGTCACAGTGACTCTCTTCTCGTCTACCGCATTTCGGGATCAGCTATTGTGTATAGCTACTTAGAGGCTTACTACTACCAAGCAAGTAACGCTACAGTCGTAAATCAGTCACAGAGACTCTCTTCTCATTTGTCGCTTTTCGGAATCAGCCACTGTATATATCTACTGAGAGGCCAAGATGTTCGCAATTCGATGTATTGTAAATCTCTCGAAATAGTCGCCGTCGCTTTAGGATCACAATGTGTTTACCATCAAGTACTGTCACACAATAGATCATTAAACCAGAATCCCTAATTTAACATATTAATACTCACATTAGTGTTTGGAGTTCTCTCAGTACCGCTGTCCGCCATTGAAGATGAAGATTTCTTATCGACCTCTGATGACGTTTGATTAGACTTTTCCTTATTTTCCTCGTCTAACGATACGTCGGGGACCACCTGTAAGTCTTCCGGGGGGTTTGGTACGATCACGTAACTCGCTATAATGCTCGACAATTGATCTAAGACCTGTATAATAGATAGGTGAAAAAAATATAAGTGAAACAGGCAATAAACTAATCAATTGACACTAATAAACTCGACAACTAACACTGATGAACTAATTAAGTAACACGAATAAACTCAAAATCTAGCCCTAAAAATTCAATAACTAATACTAAGAAACTCTGTGCCTGAAAGAAATAAATTCTGCATCTAACACAAATATAATTCAACGACTAATCAAACTCTCTATGATTATATCTAATAAATTCAACAGTTAACACTAATAAACTCAACAAATAACTCTAATAAACTCAACGACTAACCCCAATAAACTCAGTAACGAATACTAATAAACACTGTGACTAGCACTAATAAATTCAACAAGTAACACTTATAAATTCAGCAATAAGCACCAATAAACTCAACAAATATCACTAATAAACTCAATAACTTGTCAGTTATATTGTCATAAAACTCAGTAAAATTCGCTAAGTAAGTAGTGTAAGCCATACATTGGTAACGTATATACGAGTTTATAGCTAGACACATAAAAATAGTATTTAAACATTTCGACATATTCTGAATCAAATGTGGCCTGGACCTATTACAAAATATTAAGTATATGTTTTCACTTAGTAATAGTTCATTTTTACTAAAAATGATATCTTTATTAACAGCTACTTACATCATCAGCGAGTAATCTATGTTTGGGATCTTTCACCAACAATCTCTGTATTAGAAAAACTGTGTTATCCGATACTTGGACTGAATTACCATCTCTGGAAATAACATTAAAAACAATGTTTTAAGTGAAAATTTGAACAGAGCTTTAAGAAAAAAAATCAAAAGGAAATCTGGTTTTATTCTGTTTTCAATTTATATAGTAACTAGCTGTCCCCCGCGACTCCACACGCGTTTTTTTTAAATGAATGAAAGAAAAGTAAAATTGTAAGTAGGTGTGTACATTACAGAAATGCTTTTTCAAAAACATTTGTAACTACGACACGCATGCCATCTTCTGTATTATGTTACGTGTACATTAGATATGTGAATACGAATAGTATATCGAATGGGAAGGGATTTATCATCAGCAACATACCTGGAACGTTAACCACTATATACCACCCTCGGTGCTCACTAACACTATATAAGAAAGTAATGAAAATTTTAAACTATACATTATCGAACAATTTGTGTTAAATTGTTTATTATATAGATATAACATGCCTATATTGTCAATATAATTGTGTTATTCTTATACGTTGCTATAATCACTGTATTATGTAGATGCAAACGCGGTAAATAAAACAAAATTGCCGCCAAATTGACCAAAATGATAATATAATTCAAATTACATACATTTATTCTTGAGTCCAGTACAGCGCACGTCTCACACGCTTTTTACATTAAACAAATTATTTTTATCAATTTCACACAAAAATGCATACGTAACAGTTCATCACTACATAGTGTAAAACAAAGTCCTCTATCTGTCTTTTATCTGTTCGCGATAAAGTCAAAAACTCAGATTTTCATGCTGTTTCCACCAGTAGGAGAACGGTCACGGGGAAGGTTTAGGTATAATTTGTCAAGGTTTTCTGTTTATTATTAGGGCGGGACAACGTCTGCCAGCCCACTACCTTAAAATAAAATACCATTAGTAGTTGAAAGCCCGTAAAATTAATTCAACATTTCATTTCACTGCGGCTAAAAAAACCTAAATTACTTTTTATATCTGCAATCTACCAGTGAATATCTCGTGAAAATCGGTCCAACCATTTTGAAATAGCAATGCGACGAACCGCACAAATAAAAAAATATGTCAACCGCTATAATTTCGGCTTTCTGCAGAAAAAAAAATTCCCGTAAGTAGTCTAGCCGTTTTAAGATACCCGAACAAACAAACAAACAGACAAAATATAATATTCTAAAAATATAACAAAGAAAAAAAATTTTTTTTGTCATTTTTTTTTTAACTTTATTTTTGGCAACCAATCTTTTAATTATTACTCCATTCCAGTAGTTAATAGTATTACAAGTTCTTCTTCTATTCCATTTTCGGCAACCAGTCTTCTAGTAACCATTACCGCCATTTCAAGTGAGTGCGATATTACAAGTTTCTTCATATAATTTCAATGAATGCCATTGTCGAGTAGTTAATAGTATTTCAAGTTCTTCTTCTATTCCATTTTGGCAACCAGTCTTCTAGTAGACTATTACTGCCATTGTAAAGTGATTATCAATGTTACAAGTTTCTTGATATAATTTCAATGAACTAACAAGATGGTGGCCATCTTGTAAGAACCTTCCATGGAATTTTTGTGGCATCTCAGAATTCATGGTCCGTGGCATTATTTTCCATTCACTTCACTTATGCACAATAAACAAACTATATCACATAAAACACCACCAATTTTACACAATATAGAGTCAAGTAACACAAGATTATGAATAAAAAATAAAATACACTACATGACAGACCAACATCACGCCAAAAAAAATAAACCTTTTGGTCATTTGTAGCCATATCCATTCATCAAAAAGTTGTTATTTTAATTGTACATACACAAACTTTATTTTTATAATACGTAATAGAGAACAAATAAAAAATTGGAAATAAAAGTAGTATAAACTTTTTGCATAGGAAAACAAAATAAACTTTGAAAATGTTGCGATAGAAACTTACCACGTTACCATGGCAACGTATATAACACTAACGCTAACGAAATCTCTCAAAAGGAAAAGTGCCCGATTTTGAAACATTTTTCATTGGTGCTCTGCTTCTATTAGTCTTAGCGTAGATGATATATAGCCTAAAGCCTTCCTCGATAAATGAGCTATCTAAAACCGAAGGATTTTCTCAAATCGGACTGGTAGTTCCTGAGATCATAGCGTTCAACCAAACAAACAAACTCTTCAGTTTTATATATTAGTATAGATTAATAATCACTACATATTATAAAACAAAGTCCTTTGCCACGTCCGTGTGTTCGCGTTTAACTCAAAAACTACTGAACTGGTTTTCATGAGGTTTTCACAAATATATAGAATTGTTCATCAGGAAGGTTTAGGTATATCATTTGTCAAGGTTTTTGAAGTAAAACATCTTTAGGCGCAACTAGGAGGTAACTGAACTACAATGCAACGGAAGTCCGTTACGGCAATATAGTGTCACGTTTCTGGACCATCAGGTTTTTAAATATTTTTGATTTCGTCAATAAATAGTTTATAAAGAAATAAATAAATAATTAAAAAAAAAAATAATTAATAAAAAATATTGAATTGAATAATAATAAAAATCATACAATAAGATTAATTATGTATATATAGGCGCGCGACCGTGCTGCCATCTGGTTTCAATGTAAGTAACAGATTAACAGATCAAAGCTACATTATCTGTAGTGCCATCCACAGAGTACGTTATATAAATAGAGGTCGCACTCGTCCATTTCGTAAAATACCGGCACAATCTAAATACTAGAAACTGTGACAAACTGGTTGTCCCACGTTTTAGACTTAGTAAAACCAGTAACAGTTTTTTGGGAAATAGTGTTAGATTTTACAACAAAGTCCCAAAGGATATTACCGATTTGCCGGATTGTGAATTTAAGCGCCATGTCAAGCGGGTTTTGGTGTCAAAAGGCTATTATAGAGTGGATCAATATGTGAACGATGGTGATGTCTGGAATTGACTCATCTCTGTGCATCCATTAAAAACGTTTGTGAAATTTACTTTTATATAGAATATATTATTATTCTAAATATTATATATATTTGTTAAAAAGATAAACCAGATCGAGTTTCTTGCCGGTTCTTCTCGATGACTGGGTTGTTTTCCGAACCGGTGGTAGTTTTGACGTTCATGAGTGCCTTCTTAGGGCCTAAATTGAATAAAGTGTTTTGAATTTGAATTTGAATTTGAATCCATTCCAATCAGCGCCTCTATAATACGAGTTTCGAACTAATATCTCTTGGTTATAAATGTACATTTATAGCTATGTATGTATGCATACAGCGGCACTGCGTAAATCGTATACAAGTTTTTGATCGTTTTTATTTGTAATGAATATGTTCATAGAAAGGCAAATCTAAATCCAAGTATGTATATGCAGGAGTAAATTTTTATAAGTAGATACGGAAATAGATAAAATTGTTTGTGGGAGGCAAGAAAATTTAAGGTTGCAACTCTCGTAACAGATACGTAAACAAATTGAATGAAAACAAATATTTGAAAGTTGTCAGTTTGAATTTTTTTATTAACAATTAATTGTCGTCCATCTTCTTTTGTTATCAAACTTGTAAAAAAATTATATAACAGCGCCATCTAGAGAGTGGATAGATAACCAAAAATAGATGAGCCTTTTCCATACAAATCCGATTCCGAGACGTGAAAATAGCGTGGTGCCATCTATCAGCTACTCTTGTAACGCCGAAGAAGTTTTTGTTCAACCGCGTGTGACCACTACACGCACTAATTTTTTTTTTATTATCAGGTCGGGATAACGTGCCCTAGGCCCGCTAGTAAAATAATATTTAGGCATTGTATAGATGGCCGATTTTCTAACGCAAGTGTCCTAAATCCCTTTTTGTTTCAATACTTTTTAGTCTTTATATAGCTTTTTCGCAATATTATTTGACAGTGTGACCTGTCAAATAAGTTTATAGTGTAATCTTATGTGACCTGAACTCAGCTGTGGAAACACATCAATAAGTGTTTGACAACTCTGAACTCGAGAGTGATAGGTAACCAGGTAAGCTTTAGAAAATACCCTACCAGCATACTATGGATTCATTACGAGGTAATACTTACGGTGGTATATTATAATTGGCAGCCTGTATCCTACTGAAGAGTTGGGCAAGACTTGAATCGCAGAAGGGAAACTGTCCATACAGCATCGTATATAAAACAACACCTAAAGCCCACATGTCAGACGGTTTACCGAGATACGGTTTACACATTAACACATCTGGTGAAATGTATGCTGGAGAACCTGCAAAACAATCGAGACGTAGTCAAAAGAATTGTCGACAGAAGTGAAAACTCAATGCAATACAATAACTGTGTTCTGTTTTGAATTATTAAATTTCATAATTGTAAATTGAAATATTATATATCATGTATAGTAATAACTCACGGCGATATAACAATGTACATATATACACAGGATACATATAACTCATGAAAAGCGTTCGGTGACGATGACGAGTTCTATGATTTTTGTTCATCCAAAAAATGTGGTCAAGGCGAATAAACGAAATTTCACTTCAAAAAAAAATTGAGCCGTCACGGGACGCCTGGCAGATGTGAAACATCGAAATTGTTTTGTATAAGTTATATGCCTAAAAGAACAAATTACGACAGGAAACAGCGATAGCCATCTTTTCATTAGAAAAGATAAAGCATTATAAGTTTGTTCCATAAAATAATGACTGTTTATTTATTTCATGACATAAATATTCATTTTTATTAAATACAAAAATTCAACTAGGTGCATGCGCAGTGTGTTAGGCGGCATTTATCAAAGAGGACTAGGTCGTCGGCGCGTGTCACGTAACACTAGTATAACAAGTGGCCGACAAAACAATTTGAAACATATGTTTATACAAATAGGGTTGCAGATGTTTTTGAGTATTTCGTTAATAGTGCAAAGTTTGTGATTTGTGTCGCCACGTCGCCAAGCCAAAATCAGGTTTACCCACGCCTATACATGTTTCACATCAATTTTTTTTATGATTGCCATATATATTATTTACCCTTCCAAAATATGCGACTTTCAACTAATAATGTTGTTACCTAAACACATTGGTATGTTTATAATTTATAAAAGATATAATACCCATTGTCCAACATTAATAAACTCTGTAGAACAATCTGGAAATCCCTACAAACAACGCGATTAACTCTGAGAGATACGTTAGTCCTGTGATTGTCGATTCACGCACAAATTGAGACCTTGTCCTTCAGAGTATTGTAAAGGAATAAACAAGTTTAAAAAAATAACATTCTTTCGAAATTTCTCCCTAGAAACATCATCTCACTGTCATAAAATCTGTCATTACATTCTAGAAATTTCGACCCCTTGTTTTATCGACAACAGTTCTACTTTGATAATTTGAGCGAATACAAGAACAGGACTTTTGTTTTTCCGTATGAGTGAGTTATTTTACTCCAAAGGATATGTTATTAACCACAAGTATGAAAATAATATCCAAATAATACCAGAAGAATAACCGTATTCCGTTTTATTTTCAAAACATTGGTTATTAGGTTTTTGAATGATTTATTCCAATTGTTTTTAAATGTCAAAAAATAGACAACATTCCTCATGAATTATTTACACTTTATTTACATTACATAATTTATTACATAATTTAATCGGTATTGATAATCTACGCTTTTCAAATAAATAGACCATAGATATATTTAAAAAAAAAAAAAAAAAAGTATTCTATGATCTCTTGCTAATGAGGAATATTTCTGCCCAATGATTAAAATTATTTAGTTATTAGTATATTTATTACTTGTGCTAAAAATTATATTAATATAAGTAGAGTATTAGATTGTCTAATACTGATTTATAGCTAAGGTATTGTAATATGACGTACCTCGTTGATCTTTCAACAAATCCCTGTCGCTTCCAAGGTGAGTACCCAAACAAAAATTTGTAATGATCACACGACCAGTTCTTTGGTTTAAGACTATATTACCTAACTTTAAATCTCTGTGGACTATATTTCTCTGAAATATAAATTCATGACATCAAATTCACTATAAACATTAAGTACTTCTAATGTAATTTATTTATATTAAATTTAATTTTCCCTTATTGAGCTGAAGCAGTTTAGAAAAAGTATCCAACACATAATACATATAAGAGTTGTTGCGGTATGTACGCTTGGTACACATATATGTTTCAATAACTCATATAAGTATGAATATGTAGCTAAGCTTAGGTTAGCTCAGATAGGTCGCGAATTGCATGAATCAGGCAACAGCCCAAGCCGAGGTGTGCCGTGCACCCTTGAGCTAGTTGTCAACATAAAATCGGCTGAGTGCCTTAAGCGCTCGCCTTTGCAGTCCGGTGTAGCTGTTAAAACCTTGCTAGGTCAATAGCGTAGTCAGTTCGAAAAAATTAAATTTAAATTTCATACATTTAATGGAGTTAAGAAAGGAATAATTCTTAATTTCATTATTCAATTAAAAATTATCTGTAAGATTATTTAATACAACTTGTTATTTTTCTTTGAAGACTGTAATTCAAATAAATATATAAGTTCTAGTGTAGCATATCCTTTCTACTATTGCATCAGAAGAGTCGCTGAAAAGACAGCGTTTCTAAGTCATATAACATATTGGCATGCCCATTTATTATTATGCCCATACCTTTCTTTAATAAGAGGCCTATGACCCTGCAGTGGGTCTTTTACAGGCTGATCATAAGGCATCTGTACTTGAATGGATGAAACCAGACACAGTGACTCCATTTTTGTTTACCGCATTTTGGGATTCAGCTACCAAGTGGCACGTGATTTGGCATATGACCGAAATATGGCACTCTCAGATCCATTTGCCTAATTCAGCTCGGAAGGAGTAGGTAACGAATGATACCCACTGAAGGACCTTCCTCAAGGACCCTCTGCAGAATTTCCATTTGTGTCATCACAAAATTAGTAGATAATTTCCTCTCCTCACTGCCGAATGTAACATTTCTGATACTTTATACCAGACACAGAGCTAGAATTATGCACATGGACGTTTTTTCTTATTTATAGCAGTGTTTTTCAACTTTGTTTATGATACGATTCCCTTAGAATGTAAAATTATTTAGCGTCCTTCTACCCTAGTGTCTCTAACCTGTATTTTTATGTTAGCAACATCAAATCCGTATCTGCCGGAACACTCGGAACACTCCGGGTGCCTGACCACAGATTTTCAACCTGAGGGTTGTCAACTAGTCAAGCATGTATGACATCACATTCATCTCATATGACTTTCCAACAAACTTTTATCTAAGTAAACACAACATACTCCTATTATGGTACAATGAAAATTACCTTATGCAAGTTAGCAACAACCCTGACAATATCGTAAAATATCAATACTGCTTCCTTTTCCGGTACTTTCTTCACTTTAGTCACATACTGTTGGAGGTTGATCAGCTCGCTTCCTTTCTCACTGAACTGGTGGGGTGTGACACAGTCCAAAACTAAGAAGAGACGCTGTCGAACCCGACCCGTGTACATGAATCCAGGTCCAGTCGGATTTGGCACTTCCTCTAATGCGTGATCCTGGAATGTTATTTCGTAATGTGAATTCAAACATCTATCTAGTGTTGACATAGTTTCAAATAATCCTGCTTTATCTTAAAGTAATCATTCAAAGTTTTTTTTGTTTTGAAAGAAACATAAATACAAATAAAAAAGATAATAAAACACAATTAAAATACAAATATAAAATAAAAAAACACAAATAAACACAAATAAAAAAGAAAGTCTTTGACACAAGTATCCTTCCAGTCATCACCTATGAGTGCGAAACTTGGTCACTCACGAAACTTCATAGAGAAAAGCTACAACGTTGCCAAAGAGCCGTGGAGAGAAGCCTAACAGGATTAAAGAAGCTAGACAAAGTAAAGAGCAGCTCGATAAGAAAAAAAACTAAACTAGTCGATGTGATCAATAGAATAGATCAACAGAAGTGGAGATGGACAAGACACATGACCAGAGATTGCCAAAGTAAATGGAGCAAAATGGTCACAGACTGGTACCCCAGAGATGGCAAACGAAACAGAGGATGTCAACTAACAAGATGGGAAGATGACATAAAACTTACAGACTTACTTATCACTGGAGAAGGGTAGCGCAAGACAGAACCCAATGGAAAATGTTAGAGGAGGCCTATGCCAAGAGGCACACTGAACTATGCGATATATTATAATAAGAAAAAAAAAAAAAAAAAAACAATGTATAAAAGTTCAAAATAAAAGGCTTATTATTATATATTATATAATCATTCAAACTATACTACAAGTAGCAAGTACAGAGCTATATGTATAAACTAAAAATTCTAAGAGTTTTAAGGTACAGTGTAGGTAAAGATAAAGATAGCGACATGATATACCACAAACTTCACTGATATTAAGCTAAATTGTATCTATTTCTCGGGTATCGTTCATTTTATTTCTGGACGAAATGTATGTACTTTTCTATACTCCTGACAATGTGTATGCAAAATTTCATCATGCTGTATTGAGTAGTTAAACAACAACAAACATGTAAGAAGGGCTTTTACATGTTTAAATTTCTCCTGGAAAAGGATACTCCTAATTCAAACAAATTAGGCATATAGGTAGACTGTTGAGAGATGACCTCATGATAGAGCCGTACCCCACGTCTCGTCATAGGCCTCACATACTATTATTTCGACTTACTTACTTAGAGTACTTTCTAACTTACAATATACATATAATTGCTTTGCTAAAGTTACAACATACCTACAAACTTCTTCAATTAATAGGCACTAGAATACAAAAATAGTTTTTTAAATCAAACTGGTACTTTCAGAGATTAATACAGGCTGAAAGGTTAGACAGTAGCAATATTTATGGAGAATAGTCTACACTTGATTTGCGTCCTAAATCAATAAAAAAAATATTTGACTTAATTATCTAGAAAAATACAAAAATTATATGCAATCCTCTATGCTTCTGTGTTAAAGCAGTGTCAATTACCGTAGGATGATTCCACTTTCTTGCATAATTTTTTGCAATATTGACTGGTTCTTTGTTCATCTATGTGCTTCTATTCTAGAATTACACTTTATAAAAAAAAACGAGTTACACATACTTTTCTTAAGGCACAGATTATACATTTTTCGCAAATTTATGTTTTTGTTAGACCTAGCACCTCTTTTCATTAGAGCGACAGTCATGAGCTTTATAAAAAGTATTAGTGTAGATAACAGACATAAACTTACTTTGAACAAACCATGATGGTGTATAACACCCTCTTGATCTTTCAACAAGGACAGAAGTGAATATTCAGTGTGTAACAACATTTTCCCTTGTCTATCATCTTGAGTTTCAGTTTGACCTTCATTCCTTAATGTTAAAATCTTTACCTGTGTAGAAAAATTGGTATCTTATAACAACTAAATATGTATAACTGAGTAAAAAGTAAACAGAAATGGTGATGATCCCCACATCAGGTAATCACATTGATTGACATTAACAACAACAGAGATCATTGTTTTGAAATAATATCTAATGTTTTGACATCTTCTAAGACACTAGTTGAAAATCTGTATAAAATAACCTAGAGGTGCATTCCATTAGTTCAGCTATACTCAAACTGCGGCCAGTCTTTGTAGTTGGCCCACCGGATTATATTTTATTTTCAATTATATTAAATTTCGTGGCCCATCAGAAAAACTATGAGCACTCTGAGTAAATTAAATAGATGCCAGATAACCCAATAGGTGATGCGTTCCTTATGATACAAGGGTTATGCCAAGCTTGTTTTTTGGCCAACCATTTTTCACTACATTAATACATTGTTAATTTGAAATTACTTTTTTTTATTTAATACCCGAATATCTGAAGTTTGTGTCCCGCTACAACATGAGTGAAATGTGTTTGTGGCCCGTTTAAAAAATGGTTGATTACCACTGCATTCGTTCAACATAAGAGCCACTCTCTCTATGCTTAATATGTTCGGTCACAATGTCTCATTAGCAGTTGAATCAATCAATTATTATTGAGGTAAAATTATAGTGTATAATATGAAAACCTCAAATAGTTATTTATAATGACGAGAATTATACATACTGTATAATTTGGCCATGTTACCACCACAGTCAAGAAAATAATATTCATGTCATCTTTATTTTGTCTAACTCATTGATCCTCAATAAAACCAAGGTCCATTAATTTATTACAGAGTTTTTGTTCCAAACAAAAATCTAATATGCTAGCAGTATGAATTCAGTTGGATATAACAAGACGATAAATTGGGATCTCTATATATAGTTTCACAAAATAATGATTTTTAATCCAAAGCAACAATCATAGATAAGATTCAAATATTGATGTCGTATGATTGTATTCATAAAAGTTATTTATTTGATTTAAAAGACAGATAAACTTATAGGAAAAATGTTTACAAAATCATTCTAAGAATCACATGTTCTTTGAGATAATAAGATTACATATGCAATCATAGTGTGGGTACTTTAAAAGAGGGTGTGTTTTTAAATATAAAATGTAGTGAGTGCATCAATAGAAAGGGGAGAGACAAAATTAGTGAAAATATTTTTTATTACATATTAATTTTTTATTTCTACAGAATTTTTAATTCTACCCATTGAATGTAATTAATGTGTTATTGTGATTGATGAATGATATTACTCGTAATACAGAGATAAAAAGCAAAAATAAAAGAGTTTTACTCAATTAGATCTGTACCCCAAAAATAAATTATTGATTAACAATACTCTAAATGTGTAGGAACTTGTTTATCAATGGTTAATACTATACTATACTATCAATACTATGTTAATAACAAATTTTTAAGGAGTCAACAGAATAAATAGTCTTTATTATAATAGTAATGGAAAGTATACCTATTAATCATAATTAAAAATAATCCCTTTCTTGGAATTATCAGCATTTGAATAAAAAATATTTATCATATCTATTTATAAAAAACTTTAGCAAGAAGTAAATAAATATCTATATACTTATTGGTATGGCATCTAGTAAGAGTTTATGTATATACATATATTATAATGATGGATACTTATCATGCTGATAAATTGAAGAAATACACACCTGATAAAAATCATCTGTTTTTTCCTTCCTTGCTAAGCACTGTACTATGCTTTTCACAGGACTAGGACCTAATTTAGGTCCTAGTAAGTAGGGTCCCGCCTTCCTTACATGTTTATCAGGTACAGGAGAGCCAGGCACTGGTACATCACTTTTATTATAAGTTATTTTACTCCTTTTAGGTGAACTAGGACTGTATTTCTTAGAATTTTTCAAAACTCCACTCGACGTTGAACTAGCATACGCGGACACTCTAGCAATCTTTGGACTCGGTTGCAAAAGCAAAGGTCGTGTCCTCTTTCCATTATTCCTGCTAGATTCTGGCCTGTCTTGTTCCATAATGTTGCAACTTCAACACCTTATTTAGCCAAATTCTGACTTTCTAGTAAGTTTCAAATTCCAGCAAATATTTCTGCAAATTTAATAATATATATCAATGCACTACTTTGCTTTTAAAGACACAATGAAAGCTATTCAAAAAGGCAAAGGGAAATTCATTTATTTACTTGAGACACGAAAATGTCTGATTTGTCGTTCAGAAATACACACTAGTTCGCAATTTATATTTAAACTAAATCATTGAAAATATCGTAATACTTATTTGATACCAAAAAATAATATATTATAATCTATTTTTCTTAAACATTATATTATTCTGTAGATTCACAATATGATTAAGGTATTAAAAAGTAAACAATTTCAATCGCTCCCTCTATTTTTAAACGATCACTATGCTGTCAATTATGACCTTATAGATCTTATAACCTTACTGTATGGAAATCAACAGATGTCAATAAAATAAGATGTGCATAGCTATAATAGTAATAATAGCTATGAAGATGCTATAATTTTCTAATACTTAGTACCTAATTAATAAAAGCACCAAATATAAATAATACATTTTTTATGTAGGCTGTATTCCATATTGAAAATTTAGAAACAAGTATAACATACAATTTTATTTTGAAACAAATCATTTTAAATATTGTATAAAATATTAGTAAATTGTTTTAAATATTTGTAAATTAAATTGTTAACAACAATCATCGTTATATCTTAAAGCAAATTAATTTTTACTTCAGATTTCAATAGTAGCCCAACACTAGTAGCCGTAAGTCTGTGGCCGTAAGATAGCTAGAATGTATAGCAGAACAGAAATCATTTTCATATCCACGTAATTTTCAACTAAATTATTAGTAACAAATATCTAATAATTAAAAAAAACAGGGTAATTGTAATATCATTTTATAATGTATAATATGTAATATATGGTCAACCTTTTTATTGTGGAAAAATAGAGGCAATCTCTTCTTTATTCCGTGGTTTTTATAGCTTTAATGACTACTAAACTAAAATACATCTATACAAAGTGTAGCGACACACCTGACATACCACATTTCTGTGCGCACTACCACAATTAGCGTGAGAAACCAAACGCACTTTCAAAAGATCAAGTGTTCTGGGAATGGGAATGCAAATTAGCCAGATTAAGGACGCACCTGTGACGCGCCAACCTGTGACACGCCAACTACAAGCGTACAACAACTACAACAACTACAACTACAAAGCGCGTACTACCAGACAACTACCACTAATCCCGTCTCATTACCGTTTCAATTATTTTATTGCTCAGATATTGTTGTTAATTCCCACTTTTAATTTTACTTTATGAGGGCATTATTTGTGTATTTTAAATACTTATATATTTTATTTTGTAATTTTTACAAGTACTCTATTTTATACTATTTAAATATGCCTGCGCGACCAATAGAGAATAGATTCGTAAACTTGCTGCTAAACTACCAAAGCGTGTGTAGTACAGGTCAACACAAAGAGTCAGATATTTTATTTAATCGAAACACCTTATTTAACCTGAAAGTAGCAAAGTGGGAATTACACTGCCATATTTACGATTTACTTACTATATATGACAATATTTATTTTTATTTATATATCCTACTATGTATAAGCTTAAGTTGTCATTGTCTTTTTTTAAGGGTGGTTATCTGTCAACTTCTATTTAAATTTACGTTTTTTCATGTACCTACCTATCAACATTTTTTTTATAATCCATTTGTTAATCGGATTATCATACGCACAATATGGAATAGCGGCTATAGCGGCACTATAACGGTTGACTTATGGATAAAGACTACAGATTACCTTTCAACAACATAATTCGCTATAAAAGTATCGTACATACTAAGAAATTACATGAGCCTAATTTAAAATAAAATGTAATGAAACGCAATCAAAATTTTATACCTATTTATTCAAGTTTCAAAATGTTGAGTATAATTTGTAAGCAAACTTTAATAAAACACTTAAATAAAAAGTCCGTTTTGGTAAGCTTTGCCAAAAAAGCAATTATTCCTTGTGTATTATTACCAAATTCAACTATGACAGATGGCCTCATAAAAGCCGCTTGTAAGCAATGTTACTTACACGTTGCGGTCGATGTTCAATCTCAAAAGTAATCGCTATTGAAACAGAGTATCGAGATCATAGTTGAGTTTACTTCACGTGAATATTACAATATGGGCCGCATTATCAATTGTCATTTGTCAATATGATTTTGACAGATATTTCTAACCATGTTTGTCACAATTCTCGATGATTTTTTGTGATCTAATTCCTAATCGAATTGTGCAACAATATTAAATATAATAATTAATTTTTTTTAAATCCGGTCACAATGTGGAAGGGTCTGAGGCTAACACATTCACAATTATCTAAATTACATTTCAACAGTTATAAATTGCAGACCGTCGGCGTACCTGCGTTAGATTCTGTATTAAATCAATGGTACGAGTTTTGTAAGAAACCTCCTAAAGGTTTCGAGAAGTATTTTCAACCGGGCGGTGCTCCGAAACCGTCCAAGACTTCAGAAAAAGATGGATCTCCAGCACCGTCGAAAACGTCACCTCCGCAGCCGAAATCTTCATCAGCTGATAAATGGAATATGAATATGTTCTCAAACACAGGTGGAGGTGGTGGTAGCCGCGGTGGGTACGAAGGCCAAGATAGAGAGAAATGGATGATGTTTGGTGCATTGGGAATTGTTACTTTGCTTGCATCAATAGCATACTTCGAGTTAAGATATAGAGAAATTAGCTGGAGGGATTTCGTAAATCTATATTTGAACAAGGGTGTGGTGGAAAAGCTTGAAGTTATTAATAAAAAATGGGTGCGAGTGAGATTACAAGGGAATGCACTTGAAGGGAAGGTCATTTGGTTTGCAATTGGCAGTGTCGATTCGTTCGAACGTAACTTAGAAAATGCTCAGATTGAAATGAATATTGATCCACCGAATTTTGTCCCTGTTATTTATAAATCTGAAGTTGAAGCTGCTAGTTTATCTGGGATGTTACCTACAATCCTTATAATCGGTTTCCTGATCTACATGATGAGAAGGTCAGCTGATATGATGGGTCGAGGAGGCCGGAAAGGTGGTGGACTGTTTGGTGGTGTGATGGAATCAACTGCTAAACTAATGAACCCCACAGATATTGGTGTTAAATTTCAAGATGTCGCTGGTTGTGAAGAAGCTAAAATTGAAATTATGGAGTTTGTCAACTTTTTAAAAAATCCACAGCAATACATTGACTTGGGAGCTAAAATTCCAAAAGGGGCATTACTGACAGGACCTCCTGGAACCGGTAAAACACTTTTAGCAAAAGCCACTGCAGGAGAAGCCAATGTGCCTTTTATCACTGTCTCTGGATCAGAATTCTTGGAGATGTTTGTTGGTGTTGGTCCCTCTAGAGTTCGAGATATGTTCTCTATGGCCCGAAAACATGCACCATGCATTCTATTTATTGATGAAATAGATGCAGTTGGTAGAAAAAGGGGTGGACGTAGTTTCGGAGGGCATTCTGAACAAGAAAATACATTGAATCAACTTTTAGTAGAGATGGATGGGTTCAATACCACAACAAATGTTGTTGTTTTAGCGGCTACAAATAGGGTGGATATCTTGGATAAGGCATTACTTAGACCTGGAAGATTTGACAGACAAATATTTGTAGGGGCACCAGACATTAAGGGCAGAGCATCTATATTCAAAGTACATCTGGGTCCTCTTAAAACAACTTTAAATAAGGAGAACCTAGCTCGTAAGATGGCTGCGTTAACTCCAGGTAATATTCATTATTTGGTGCAATTTAAATTAAAATTATCAAACAGACATAAAAGAGAATCCAAATGTCATTATTTTTTTAAATTCCACTTAGAAACTAAAGATGCATGACCACTGAAATTAAATATGAAGTTTTTCAATGGATTTTAATGTTACAGATGTATAATCGTTAAATGTCCTAGTTCTATTGTAGTCCGGTGAAGCTGTTAAGACCTTGCTTGGTCAATAGCGTAGTCAGTTCGAAGAAAAAAAAAAAAAAAATCCTAGTTCTATTTTTTAACCACTTAGAAAAATATCTCAGGTTATCTTCATGTAATATAGAATAATAAAAGTTTTAAGAAACTATGACTTCTTTTAAGCAATGCAAAAGATAAAAAAAAGTTATAAGCAAAGTATATTTTTGTTTTCAATTTTTTCCTCTGTACATAAAATATATTATTATGATAAACAATGCAAGGCAGAAGTCGCGGGTATTATCTAGTACATAATATTTCGAAAATTATATTATAGTTATAGAAAAGGAAGATAGATCTTAAATTTTCTGAGAATATAAATAAATATATGTTATATTTTTGATATATCTAATTTTAGATATTAGTTATTAATTATCTCAAACACATTGTATTTCCATAATTTCATAACTTTAAAAGTAATATTTAATGTAAAGACTTATATTTCTTCTCATTACAGGATTCACTGGTGCAGATATAGCAAATGTTTGCAATGAAGCAGCCTTGATTGCCGCACGAGAATTATCTATTGACATTACAATGAAAAATTTCGAACAAGCTATTGAGAGAGTTGTAGCCGGTATGGAGAAGAAATCCAACGTTCTTCAACCGGAAGAAAGAAAAATCGTGGCTTACCATGAAGCAGGACACGCAGTAGCCGGATGGTTCTTACAACACGCTGATCCCTTGCTGAAAGTCTCGATTATCCCGAGAGGAAAGGGCCTAGGTTATGCCCAGTACTTACCTAAAGAACAATATTTGTACAGTAAAGAGCAATTATTTGACCGAATGTGTATGACTTTGGGAGGAAGGGTGAGTGAAGAATTGTTCTTCGGCAGAATAACCACAGGAGCCCAAGATGACCTGAAAAAGATAACACAGAGTGCATATGCTCAAATAGTTCACTACGGTATGAATCCGAAAGTCGGTAATGTGTCCTTTGAAATGCCACAGCCCGGTGAAATGGTGATTGATAAACCGTATTCAGAGAAAACAGCAGAATTAATCGACTCTGAAGTTAGAGATTTAATCAACAGTGCACATAAGCATACAACAGATTTGTTAACAAAACACAAAGAGAATATATCGAAAGTAGCAGAGAGGTTGTTAAAACAGGAGATTTTAAGTAGAGATGACATGATAGAGTTATTAGGCCCAAGGCCATTCCCTGAGAAGAGTACTTATGAAGAGTTTGTTGAAGGAACTGGATCATTGGATGAAGACACAACACTTCCAGAAGGGTTAAAAGATTGGAACAAGGAAAAAGCAGCAGCAACAACAGAGAATGTTGCTAAAAATGGAAGCATCAGTAAAGATTAAGTCACTTTTGTAGTGTTTGTAGTCAGTTTTATGTGAAATATATTTTAAATACCTTTAAGAGTTGAAGGGTTTTTGATTGCGTGTTTCAAAGGTGTGCGTAATGTGAACTAGAGAGAGATATGTCGATTTTGAGAGTTGAATACTGCCTAGTATTCAACAAAAATATAAGTACTAAGGAGACATAAGAGAGATAAAAATACATCCATCGGTATTATAAATAATATGTGCATTTTTCATAAGTAGTAGAGACGTTGATATCTGCTTCACAGTTGCTTGCTTTGTTGAATAAATACATGTCCGTTGTTATTATAAAAGTTTGTTTAAATCGATGTTAGCTTGTTTTTATCAACTCCCATGTGTATATTCCTAATAGGAATTGAACAAATTACCTTCATTACATAGTATAAAACAAAGTCCCCTACCGTGTCTGTCTGTCTGTTCGCGATAAACTCAAAAACTACTGAACGGATTTTCATGCGGTTTTCACCAGTCGATAAAGTGATTTATGAGGAACGTTTTGGTATATAATTTCTCGTGGATCTTTTTTTATAATCAGGGCGGGACAACGTCTGCCGAGCCCGCTAGTCTATACATATAATAAGAATGTAAATCGAACTGTTTCGATTTTCGTGAATAAAATTGTTGCAGGTGTCTAGTAATAAGCAATAAAATACATTTCAATCATTTTTAGAAATGTCTTGTCTGTTTGGTCACTGCTGCTCACTGCGTTTACGCTAATCTCAGGAATTACTGGTCCGATTTGGAAAATTATTTCAGTATTATATAGCCCATTATCGAGGCTATTATAAGCTATATATCATGACGCTAAGACCAATAGGAGACGAGCACTAACGAAGAATGTTTCAAAACCGGGGATATTTTTCCTTTTACGTGTTTGCGTTAGCCAAAAGTAAGTATTCCACGCGGACGAAGTCGCGGGTAGAAGCTAGTGTGTATATATACTGAACATCCAGTTGTTTTCGAGTCTCAATCACTTAAAAACCACTAAACGTATCGGTTATGGAAGGTAAAGGTAAGGAGAACTCCCTATGGGAGACGTGTTGAAAGAATGTCCAGCTCTAAGCTCTAAATAATAGTTCCAAGACCCTCCGAAATGCGCTACCATAGGCAAAGGTTATGGATAGTCGGAAATAATCTTGTAAATATAATCTAACATAACTGCTGTAAAAAAACATCGAATGTGATAGATTTTTTATTAACGTTAAATGATACATTTAGTGATTTTTGAGTATTTATTTTTATAACTTGTTGAAGTAATTGAATAACAATGAACCGTGTCGCTAGTGTAGCGCCACCCTAATTTAACGCATTATGATGGTCACTTTTACATTCACTTCAGATTGTTCTCCTTACCTCTACACTCCATAGTATCGGGATATGAATATGACTATTTGATACAGAATTTTGTCGTAGAAGATTCTAGTCTACTTATTTTTTCGATTCGATTGACAATTTGCCATTATTTAAATTGCCAATAAAATGGGCGGATATCAGCTAGTTACATTATATAAAGTACCGCGGCCCCCCCCCCAAATCCTCATTTATACTACCCCTCTGATCCTCTTCTCTTGAAAACCCAAGAAAATCCGTTCAGTAGTTTTTGAGTTCATTGCGAACAGACAGACAGACAGACGCGCTAGGGGACTTGTATGATACTATGTAATGATAACGAGAATAAAAATGACGGATTGGAGAAAAATATTACTACTTAATTAAATTGCTAATTATGGTGATTGACTAATACAAACATATTAACACTTTACCCTACTTTACCTACCCCATTTATATGGGGTTGGATAAATATTATACAATTGTTTTTTTTCTTATAGTGAGTATGTGCTTATGACCGCACGTTAGAAGTGAAAAGTTATAAAGCAATACGTGCACAATAATTTTCAAACAGATGTATCAATGTTTATATTATGTAAATAAATAATAGTATTTTTTTTAATACGTACACTGATTATATACAAATTATGCATAACATTATTTTATTATTGTATCACGTGAATTATCACGTATATATATATTTAGTAAAATACGTAATTATTAGAACCAAGGAAGAAAGAGAAGAGTAGAAGTGCTAAGTAGGGGTGGCGCGTCACTCATGTACTTGGGTAACTAACCAAATGCGCACTCAATTCGTACTTAATAGTGTTTTACCATAACGATAGAGCGTTGTATGTACTCATTTTTCGTAATCGATATAAATCATATTATAGTGGTTTATTGTGCAGTTCTGGAATGTAAAAACGAAAATGGAAGTATAACTCTGTTAAACGGAGGGGTTTTCATAAGTGAAAAAGGATTTATTGATTTAAAAAACATTACATTTCAAGAAAGTTAAAAACGCCTATGATATATAATTGTAGAACGGTGTACTGAGACGATGTGCCTTATTGAATGTTTATTTATTTATTTATTTATTTATTCCATATAGGTCCTTCACAGCTGACAATGTGTTATAATAAAGAAAAAAAAAATACAATATATTAATTAGAATTAATAAACGATTTGTTTATATTACACATATCGTTGTTTTGCCAGCAGTAGATTATCCGTTTTATCATAATTGGCTGTTTAACTCTAAATCCATCATTCTACCATCCAAAAAATATTGTATCGACAGCCACAGGAAGAAAAAGATCCGCTTTCAAATATTTATTAGAATAGTCCCATATTATTTAGGAACTCGCATTTTTTTAAGAATGATGAACTTTGTCAGACTCTTAATAGTAAAGATAATGATTTACTAGTTTACATATATAAATGTAACCACACATTTTTTATACACAACACTGTGTAACTTCTTTTTCTTTCTATCTTTTATTTTTGGCAACCAATCATCTAGATTATTACTGCCATTATCGACTAGGTAATAATGTTACAAGTGTCTTGTGGTTATCTTAATATTCTAACAAGATGGTGGCTTCCTTGTTAGAACTTTCCAGGGAGTTTTTGTGGCATCTTAGAATTTATGCTCCGTTGCATTATTTCCCCATCTACATCAGTTGTACACAATAACCGAACTATATTACGTAAAACAGAAAGAATGTTACAATATATAGATTCAAAAAACACAAGATTATGAATAAAATATTAAATACACTAAATGACAGACAAAGATACCGCCAAAAACTCCACTGTATAACTGTAGATGAGTGTACAACTGATACGTTCTCCCTCTCCATTTCTCTTTCACTTTCTCGTCACACACAGGCATACACTATCTTGGCCGACAATACGTCGTGGTACCAACCACGCTAAATGGGTTGGCACCATCTTTCCGCCACCGCGCGCACTCATTGGTCAAATCAAATAGCACGCGCTTCCGCGGTTTCCTATAAATATATTTCCGTCCCTTTTCCAAAATCACTCCCACAAAAAATATCCAACAATGGAGAAAAGATTTTACACATTAATAAGATAATATTATGTGGTGGTGCCGTTGCGTTGTCGACGCCACCGAAGGGCGGGGGTTTTTGGTATATAAGGGCTCTAAATCATTTTTATATTCACTAGTATCACGACGAGGGAGACAAGGGTAGGAAGGAAATTTGGCACATACCTCGCGACGCTGCAGTCTCCACGTGGCTAGCCGGCTGTCTGTTCGCGATAAACTCAAAAACTACTGAACGGATTTTCTGAAGATGCGGTTTTCCTCACCATTAGAAAATCAAAGTGATTCATGAGGAACGGGCGGCGTGGTAACAACACTAATAGAGTGGCGGCGCGTTTTACGCGCTACCGAATAAGATTTGTCACGGAAGGGTTATTTTTAATCAGGGTGGGAAAAGTGGCGCGATCTGATCACAATAATGCGGGAATTTCAAATATATATAAAGCGGCGCAACCATTATGTATGTTTTGTATATAATCTAAACATATAATAAAAGGCTAACGAGACGAAATCTGTACATGAAATATTTTAAAAATGTTGTCTGTCTGTCGTTTGTACAGAATTTGTATTTGTATATTTATTATATTTAATGTATATCCTCTAAAACTTTAAAAAGTTGAATTTATTAAACAACCGACATAACTTCAATACTAGAAAGAAATTGTTGTGACAAATTGATCATTTCATGTTTTAGGCTCAGTAAGATCAGAACAAGTTTTATAGCAAAATAAGTTTTTAGGGTGGATCAATATGTGAATGATTTTGATATCTGTAACGAACACCTCTCTCTGTGCAGTGGCGGGTTTGCAGTCTTGCCCGCCCTAGGCCCCAGGCCATGTAGAAAGTACCAGCCACCCCTTTCTCAGCACCCATCATATTGAGTACATAATGAATTTACTTTTTTGCCAACTTTTATCGAAATCGATTCAGAAATTTAGTTAACTATAATATCTGCTAGTTTTTTATTTATTCTTCCTAAATCACTTATATGTACGAAATAACTGCAACGTACATTTTATATGAAGGAAATAACTACTTCACATTACATTATCTATATTTTATTTATAAAAAGTACAAAAGTTATTTAGGAAGATTATTGTTATACGATGCGGTGCAGTGCGGCCCACCATAATGTGCGCGAGCCTTTAGAATATTTACGTATCTTGAGTTATTTCATGTTATCATCAGTGAATTTTTTGTCACGATTGGCCGCCCCTAATATCTGGCCGCCCTAGGCCCGGGCCTACTGGGCCTTGGGGCAAATCCGCCACTGTCTCTGTGCATCCATCAAGAATGAATGTAGCTATTATTTTCAAATATATATCTTGTACAACTAGATGCTGTAGTGCCACGTTTCGTCTCGGAGAACAAAATCGTTGGCAAAGGGTGAGGCCAATTAAGTCGTCAATGTCGAGTTTAATAAATTATACAAACCTATGATTTTATTAATCACTGTATTTATAATTGAAATTTCACGCGAACGTAGTCGCGGGCACAGCTAGTCAGTGTATATATTATACCTCAATAAATGCTACTAAGTATTATGTTATTACATATAACCATTGATAAATCTCTATTAACTTTAATGTGTATGCATTTATTTAGAAACTTTTTCTTCTATCCTGTGCTCATAAGCACACTCCCCTGTTTTAAACTATAGACACAAGTATTTTATACAGTCGTACATTATACATTTCAATGGATGTACAAGGAAAGAATAATTTTCAGGTATCAACAAACACAAAATATATCCAAAATCGGAACATTTATCTTTGGAACATACAATTGGAATTTGGACGAAGCAACAGCGCTGCGCCGTGTCTGTAAGACAGCCACAGTCCTTAGAGTATTTACCTGTCGACAATAAAACTTTACATGGTACTTGGACTTATTGTTCGGTAAATAGGTAATCTGAATGAGAAGCTCTTGTAGTACATAACACTATTAACTAAAAAAAAATGTTTTTACTGAATTTAAAACATAGGTATTGTATTGTATTATACACCCTTAAAGCCGAAGTTGTCTATTTGTCTCCGAACATAACTGAATTTTCAATGCTAATAATACAGAAATAATTACTTAAAACACAAACAACATTCGTTAACATTATCATAATGTGCACTTAATATCGAGTAGACACATACAATGTATGTAGTTATTTATAAAGAAATGATCGTGCAATGTAAGCATAATATAAACACTTATTATGCATGCTTGTATAATCGTTTTAAATACGATCCGATGACTTGAGTTCCGAGTAGATCGGCAAACCCGAATAGGTATCTTTGTAGCTTGAAACCATTAAATGTAAATACGCGATCATATGCAATTCTGATTGCGTTAGCTATATTATCTACTATGTAAACATAGCTATCTGTAAAACTGCTTTGTTTAATATCTGTTACCACTTTTTACAATTTTAAGTATATATAGTTAAATCCATAATAACGGTGATCGCTAACAGATCTGCAGATCTGTTCTCAATCGAGGCTGACATGCCGACTTGAAAGCCTCTCGGCAAACGTTGGGTGATTCCAAAACGTGATGAATCGAAGTCACTGACTTAGATGGTGATGTCTGGAATTGACTAGTCTCTGTGCATCCATTAAAAACGTTTGTGACATGTACCTAATATATTCTAAATCTATACTAATATTATAAAGAGGTAAAGTTTGTGAGTATGTGATGTTGTAGGGGGTAATCTCAGGAACTACTGGTCTGATTTGAAAAAATCTTTCAGTGTTATATAGCTCATTTATCGAGGAAGGCTATATATCATTACGCTAAGACCAATAGGAGCGGAGCAACAATGAAGAATATTTAAAAATCGGGCTTTTTTTCCTCTTGAGAGCTTCCGCTGCGTTTTATCGTTAGCCGAAAGTAACTATTCCACGCGAACGAAGTCGCGGGCAGAGGCTACTATTATACATATTTGTTAAAAAGCTAAACCAAAACGAGTTTCTTGCCGGTTCTTCTCGATAACGAGGATGTTTCCGCACCGGTGGTAGTTTTGACGTTCATAAGTGACTTCTTAGGGCCTAAATTGAATAAAGTGTTTTTGATTTTGATTTTACAACTATAAGGGTATTGAGATGGGGTTGCAAGAGAGAGGGTTGCAACATCAGTTGTAAGAGACACGCTGAAGGGTCAGGGCTTGCCACATCAGTTGTAAGAGAAATGCTGGACGGTCATAGGCCTCTTCCCGAACAAAGGTATGGGTATAAAAAATATCATGCCAGCCCACGATGTATTGGCGATTTCAGATTCCGAGAAATCCACAATTCTATATTTTCACACATACAATGGCACAATAAGAACATTTCTCAGATCCAGGTTTCATCACGAAGTCTTCCTTCATCATCAGTTGATATTGCTAACAATTTAAATTAGTAAATATAGGCAGATTCCGTAAAAATTGTTGGAATATGCCGGGGTTCGAACTTGCGGTTATGGAATTCGCATTCCACTGGTCAAACCAGTTGGCTACTATGACTTGACGGGTATATGACGGTAACGAGTCCTATATAGTGCTATTCGTAATGCTGGTATACTGATGTATGGTGTCGGACACGATATCATGTAAGAACCTAGCAGAAATAACTTAACTAGTGATATTTTACTTCGAAAGTACAAATTTAACGCATCCCCAAAATTGACTAACTCTTCTATTATTTGAAGGTCATGTTTAAGCAGCAGGAACTTGTATGACCTCGTTGTGGCTCAAATATCGAAAAGACCCTAATTGCAACTACGTTATAGTTATGTCCAGAAACGACTACTAACATATCATTATATTCCATCGTTAAATAGTTCACATAACCTTAATTTAACATCACGTAACAGATCACACATCGTAAGTATAACATTTACCTAAAAATATAAAATATAATTTGTATATAAAACTAAAGTATTAACCCTTATCCAGAGAAATATCAGGATGAGTTCATCATTACATAGTATAAAACAAAGTCCTCTGCCACGTCTGTCTGTCTGTTCGCGATAAACTCAACAACTACTGAACGGATTTTCATGCGGTTTTCACCAATAGATAAAGTGATTCCTGAGAAAGGTTTATGTATATAATTTATTAAGGTTTTTTTTTGTTATCAGTGGGGGGGCGGGGGACAAATGGCATGGTTCTTACGTTTTTTTCTCTATTCTCAATATATGTTAATAATAAAGAACGTGGGCCAAGTCGCGGGTATCAGCTAGTACGCAATAATATACAATAAAAGAATCTAAGAAAAATTAAAGTATCATCACTAAGGTTAATAATAACTCGTTTATTAATTTAACTTTATAAGCACAACTGTTAAAGTACAGATAGCGACCTACAACGATACATAACAATATGTGACCTCCGTTTTTGAATAAACATCGTTATAAGTATTAGATATCATAGATGGATATTTTTTATATTATATAGAATGACATTATAACTAAAAAGCTGTATATATGACATAAGCGCTTAAACAGCGCCTTGTTAAAACTTGGCTAGCTAGCTTATTTCTTTATATTTGATGGCTGCCCCGTCAATCCGCCTGTATCTCAGCAACATATAACTATTTCTTTTTCACCACCGATACTGAGAAATGCTATCTAACTTCCACATTTTATCTAAGACAGTGTGGCGTTACAATATTACTTTGCGTATGTGTGCGTTATTGTGCCATTTGTTTTGTCAAAATATCATGTAGGTAACGTATCTACAACTTTTTAGTTATATATAATATCATATGTATCACTACATACTATAAAACAAAGTCCTCTGCCCTGTCTGTTCGCGATAAACTCTAAAACTAAGAACGAATTTTCATGCGGTTTTCACCAATATATAAATTAATTCATGAGGAAGATTTATGTATATAATTTGTTGTTGTTTTTTTTATTATTGGGGCGAGATAACGTCCGCCGGGCCCGCTAGTATATATATAAATGAAATTGAAGGGTATATCATATATGGCATATCCGGGTTATCTCTGCACCCATGTTGCTTGCTCTTTACTCGCAAAAACTTTTCATTGTACTATTAAGGCTACATAGCATTACGCTTTTCTATAGGGGCTGAGCAATAATGGATAAATTTAACAATGGTACTTTTAAATCGATAAAAGGTTTCTGTGGGTTACGTATTTATTATAGAATTATAAATAACAAAATAGGTAAGAAAAAACAACCCACCCACAACAAGGAAACCAAAAAAACCTAGTAGGTACTCATAAAACAACGATAACAATATCACGAGAACCAAGTTGCAGGCACTACTATTGGCTATGTGCTAGACATTAGTTCGTTTTGGTTGGCATACCTGAAAATGTATATTCTGAATTCTGAAAATGTACACTCTTTATAGCGCAACAGCCGTTCTCTATTACGAAGAAATACATTTTTAAATTAGACGTATGTTACACCCTGACAGTATACAAAAATAGCCAAGTGGCAAAATAAGTTATATTTACATAAAATCGTTGCATTGACACCGACCACCAACAGTGAGAGATGAAAATGCGAAGACTTGGGGACTCGTCAACGCCGTGGGATCCAGGGAACCGCTTCACATATTAAACATCATTTCTATGTCACTATTGTCTCATAGCTCGAGCAGTAGTTATTTCTTAGTTTTAAATTAAGTTAATAGTAATCTATAATATATGTTTATATGGCTAAAAGTATAACAGACTGGTTGACGTATCAACGCACGGCCCAAACTACTGGGAGTTAGGACCGCACTAAGGATTTTTTGGAAATTCAACCCTTAAGTTGGTGAAAAAAGGGATGTGTTTGTATGAAAATCTAGTGTGAAAATAGTCTCATATGTACTTTACTCTTCTTTTTTTATATATCATAGGAGGCAAACGAACAGGTGGGTCACCTGATGTTAAGTCATCATTGCTGTGCATAGACACCAGTGGAGTCGCAAGTACGTTGCCAGGCTGTATTTGAGGAGAGGGGAGGGGGAGGAAAGGTGGGTTTGCGGCGCCCTCACTGAGCAAACGAAACGCAACAATACAAGCACTGTTACTTCATGTCGGTTTTTCTGTGGGTCGGGTGGTACCCCGAGCGAGCCGATCCATTCATGCCAAGCCAACCAACCAACAAAACAAACCAGTAATAGCTTCAGCGTGGCTCTACCACCTACTAAATATAAAAGGGTTGTTTTTATAATTCGGTTTTCAAATTCAATGATTAATTTTCAATCATGTCGGTACATTGCTTTACCTTATAGCTATACGAGCATGTAAAGTGTAGAAGCCAAAGCGTTGAAGTTACTTGACGAAGTTTTACCGTTCGATAATTTTAAAAATAGAATAAAATAAAACCATAGGATAAAATAATTTACCACATTTTCGAGTACCAATGAATTTAATTGGCCACAGGCTGAAATCAAAAATTTACATTTGCCTCCCCTGCAATAATCGATTACCGAAAGAAAGACAAGTACAATCGAGTACATAAAGCGGTCGTCTTTCACTCCCTAATGAATGAAAGATTTCGACGTCTTTATAAATCGATTATGCTTGTCCTGTACATATAAAGGAACAACTTTAAAAAAAAAAAAAAAAAACAGGGTTATATTAAAATTATAATATGAAAATATTCAAATATTAGCTGAAAATACATCCAGCCTTCTTTCTGTTTATTTAAATATTTACTAAATTACTTTTTACATCACCAATTTCTTAAGTAAATTCAGTTTTTGTACAATATAAAAAGAATCTTACATTATTATAATCTATGTAACCACGCGAGTAGTGTATAACACGCTCACGATCGAATCTTGATCTAACCGAGCGAAATAATAAGAGAAACCGTAACAAAATATTATTTAAAATTATGGTAAAATTATTACATGTAATTACAATTATATTTATGTTCAACATTTTATGTCAATATTTCATTATTATCTATACTTAATACGAACCTATGATATAACGTTATAAAGAATGAAAATTCATGATCGTTCAACAATAATTAATCCATTAACAACTTGCATACACTTATTCGTGCCTGGAAAATTTTAAACTAATCTCAATAACAATTATAGTTCTGTATCAATGACAGTCTCTGATTTTGTCTCCCTTAGGTTTTCTGCCTCTTTTCTTCCCGGACGTTACACCGGTCAACGCCATCGCTGCCCGTTTAGCTATACACGACTGGCAAAACCAGTCTTCTGTTGCTCCGGGCTCCTCGGTTATACCAACGCATACCCAATGGTACCAACCGTCGCAACCATCACAACCAATCATCGGCGAACCGTTGTCAGGTCTACCACACGCAGGGCAAACCCAAACTTTGTTCCCATGCTCATCTACATAATACGGTGTAGGTAAAGGTCCGAGTGGTTTGTCCGCAGATGGTGGCACAGGTGCTGGAACAGGTTCTTCCGTCACCGTCGTAACATCATCATCGAAAGGCTCATGCCCTTTCTTAGACAATGGTTTGAATAATATCCTCTTATATTTAGAGTGGCTCGAAGGTGTATTCTTTCTAGGTGGCGAACTTATTGACGGAGGCGACGACGAGTGTGGTTCAGCATCAACAACGTGGTTCTGTTTAGATTGTTTTTGTTTAGGCGGCCTCGTTACTAAAGCTGATATTTGAGCGAGTTCTGGTGAACGACTGTGTTCCCGGGACACTGGATCCTCTTTGGGTGGGAGATCTACTTCTTCTTTAGTTACAACAGGCTTTATGTTAAGTTTAAAGGTGTCTGGGGAACTTGGCGGCATCGGTGAATTCGAATTTGAGGAACTGAGTTTCAATGTAAGTTTTGGTACTAATCCATCAACAGATTTATCTTTTTTCTTTTCCTTTTTCTCCTTTTTTATTTTATCTTTTAACTCTTCTTTATCTTTTTTCTTTTCAGATTTATCTTTGTTTTTGTCCTTTTTATCTTTTTTCTTTTTAATTTTTATACCATCTTTTTCTTTCTTTTCTTTTTTATGAGATTTATCTTTTTTCTTTTCCATATTTTCAATTTCCTTTTCTTCTGAGATTTCAAGGGCAGGTGGTTTAACAGGTTGTGGGTCTGGTTCTGGTACAATTTTCGGTACAGGCTCTGGTGTGGGTAATCGTGGAGGTACTGGGGGAACTTCTCTGGGCGGTTCTTGTCGTATAGGCTCCATTTTTGGAGGATTTAATTCTATAGTTATGTCAGGTTGCACTGGTGGCATTTTAAAAATATTTGATTTATGATCTTTATGAGATTTTGATTTATGCTTTTGTAAAATATTTGGAATGGTCTGAGATTTGTGCTTATCATGTCTGTCCTTTTCTCTAGATGTAACAGGTGATTTATGCATTCCTCTATCATCATCATTATCTACAGGTATGACCTCTAAGCTGGGTCGTCGCAACATCGGAGGTATTTTAAGTGAAGATGATCGTGACGTCTGCGGGAAACTACCCATAGGCATTAATGGATTATGTATTCCAGGATTGAGGCCTCCGGGTAAAAAACTAGGTCCAGGAATTAATCCAGGGCCACCTAATGCAAAAGGATTAGTTAGTAAATTTGAAGGTGCCAACCCTCTTAATGCTGGGTTATTTGCTAATCCAGCAAGAAAATCACCCCCAGGTATCAAACCTGAATTAGGAATAAGTCCAGGCCCAGGCATTAAGCCTCTACCTGGTGGCATACCCGCTGGGAAGAATGGAAACCCTGGATGCATTTGTGGCATTTTAGATTCATTCTTTGGTCTATTTGATTTAGATGGTTTAATACCTCCCATTTTCATACTTGCTTTTTCAGCTTGTACCATTTCAAATGCTAATTGTTGTTGGTGTTTCTTTAACATTTTAGCTTCCAACTTAGCTTCTAATTTAGCAGTTTTATCTTTTTTTTCTTTATGTTTCTTTTCCTTTTTAATTTTCGGACTCACATTAGATACATCTTTGGGAAATGGTATTTGAAGGGCTTTATTTATAGATAAAGTGGGGCGAGTGTCCACAGGTGGTCTTGAATGTGATATGGATATTTTTTCCATTGAATCATCATCTACACTAATCACTTCATTAGTTCTCAAGTCCATTACTTTTGATAAATCTATAGCACTACTATCATTATTGTTCACAACTCTCTGCTCAGGTTCAACAGATTTTATTCTAACATTATCAAAGGATCTACTTTCAACTGCATTATCATGTACAGAGTTTTGCAATCTTGAGATCACAGAATCAGATTGTGGTTTTTCAGGAGTTACATCGGAACTGCTTTTTTCATCCTTAACTTTGTTCGTTATTCTTCTAAATATATTAATCTTTGATCTGTCCGGTTGAGAAGCTAATTTTTCATCTTCTTCAATAATTTCTCTTTTTATTTCTACATCAGATATTAAAGCATTATTGGAAGATTGTGCCCTATGTACAGGTAAGGAATTAGAAATTAAAGGAGATTGTGAAATAGGTATCTTTCTTGGTACAGGTATTGTATCTTCTCTTGTAGGTGCAGTTTTAGATACAGGTGGTAGTATATCTACTGGTTCTTGTTTAATAACAGGTTTACTAGGTTCTGTTACTGGTGCCAATGTTACAGGCGGCATTAATGGCCTTAAAAGTGGAGGTGCAGGCATTGCCTTAGGTACTGGCATTGTCACATGATTATGTTGTTTTGGATGTACATCTTTACTTTTTAATGGATGTCCAGGAGGGTATTTATTTAATTTACTACTATCCTTTGATTTACTACCTTCACTCTTATGACTCTTATCTTTCCTTTTACTTTTCATAACTTTACCATTTAGTAATTTATTCTTCTTAGACTTTTTATCACTTTTCTCTAACGTTGGCGGTTTTACAACATTCGGATGATGTGAATTTGCTTTATGTTTGTCATAATGCTTTTCTGATATTATTGTTGGAGGACGAGCTTCAGGCAGTTTCCCTTCTCTAGCAGGTGACAAAAAACCTGACATAGTCATCATTACACTACTGATTTCTCTTGTTCTCTCTTCTGATTCCAAAAGCAACCTTGGTCTTTTATTATTAGGCATTGAAACAGGGTCTGTAGGCCTTTTGAATAAATCTTTGGGCTTTTCTGGACTATCTGTAACAGATATTTCAGGACTCGTACATATTGAATTAACTGTATCTACATTATCAAACCCATTTTGGCGAATTTCAACAGTTCCTGCAACAGCTGGTGTATCCCTTTCCTTCTCAGGATACATTGGAGGTAAGTGTTCATGTACATGCATAGGTCTAGTGACAACTTCATGACTACCAGGTTTTAGAAAATTTAAACTTGATTCTTTCGGTTTTGGGAACTTGACAGAGTTTACTGGTGGTGGTGCCGATGGAACACAACGAGCATATTCTGCCAGTTCAGGCAGGTTCACATGAAGATCACGAAATACTAATCCTAAGTCATGTAAATTTGGTTCAGTCCTGTTAAATTGTTCAGCATGCCTATTAACTTCTGTCCCAAGAGTCCTTATGTATTTCTCCAGAACATGTACCAGAATATCAAGTGGAGTTGAGTTTATACCATTCCAGCCTATAGTTTGGCATATTTGCGCAACATTCCTTCGTAGTATCTCACGGGCGTACGCCTCTGACATTATGACACCAACAAAGTTATCTGGAACAAACGTTTGTATCAATATTATTACGATAACTAAAAGTAAAAGGAACAGTAATAACACAAATATATGATAATGACGTGATTTTTACGAAGTAGGAAGTCGTTTTTATTGTTAGCAGAGCATAAACACCAAATCTCACAATTTTTATACCTGCAAGTGTCCAGTAGTGCAGAGACGTGGGTCTGAACCATAAATATTTTTATGTTTGGTACACACATGTATGCTTCATTACAATCTAGGAAATACAAGGATAATTTACAAAAACACATAAATCGATTACAGTGTAAAATAACGAAGTGTTTACGTAAAAACTTCTCAGCATTCTAAAAACACAGTGCTTAGTGCGCCATGATTGCATTTTGGGTTGTCAATGTCGAGTGTTGCCGAAGTAAAATAAATAAATGGCGGTCTCACTACTGATGCGTTCATAAAGCAACGTAGGTAATGTTAACAACAATTTAGACGATTATTAACTATGAGAGATATTATAATTATTATATTATCAAACAAAAATAATTGCAATATTCTAATCTTGTTTCCAATGTTCTTTTTTCTTTTAGAACAGGTTACTTCCTAGCAGAATACATTTATGTTATAAATACATATGTATTTGTATATATTACATAAAAGCATAGTTTCCTTTATTTTAAAAGAATAAGGTATACGATATCTGAAGACGTAAATGTTTATATAAGAGATATTTTTACTGTTAGAAAAAGTATTCAAATTATTAAATAAAAATATTTTGTGAGCATATTTTTTTTTATTTACTCTTTGGCAGAATACGTTTTATGTTTTCAAACACGAGTCAAAAAAATATTAAAAAGTGAACAGTTTGTCAAATCTCGTAATGGTTGACGAACTTATAACATGAATTTACAGGAAGAGTAATCTATTTTTTCCTATTGATATTCGTGAAAACGGAAAATAACTTTAAAATAACATATTCGATTTCATATAAGATACGTAAGAAAAATAGGAGGAACATCAGATGCTATTAACCATTTTGATCCTGCTAGGACAAGTTGGGAGGACTTAACGTTTTCATTATAAGTGTTTATTAATTTGATTTTTATACTACTCATAATGACTACGTCCTCGGAAGATGTTCTGCTTAGTGTTAGTTATGTGAGATACAAGAAAGGTGATGGAACCTTGTACGTGATGAATCAAAGACTGGCCTGGATGTTGGAACATCGCGACACTGTAGCTGTCTCGCATAAATACACCGACATTAAAAGTAAGTTATAATTCGCATAAACCTCGTCCTGCACGATTACTATAGACATACTATTACTTTTTTGCAAGTTTTTTTTTAAAGAATCCTGATGCTTCAGTGTATGACTTTAAAATAATTGAAGATATGAGAAGACGAAGGTGATATGTCACAAATTTGTAATTATGCAGGAATGTTTGGTCCAAAGTTTGGTTACATCTTAGATTATATTACAAAGTCTATGTGCGCTAACCTTGTAAGAACAGAATATTTGTAAGGATATAACACTTTCATTTAGGTCATAGGTTCCGAAAGTGGCCCAAGTGGACCCTCGCTGGTCGATTTCGTACTTCAAGGGGTCCATGCTAGGGAAAACAAATGCTGGGGGTTGACGAGTTACAAATGTGGGTTGATAATAGTGAATTCCAATTAAAAAGTTGTGGCATAAATTTTAACTTTTTATAAATAGAATAATAAGAGATTACAATGCGTTTGTACTTAAATAATATATATTTACAATGACATATGAGTCAGTACTTTTAAAAGTTAAGTATTAATAGAATTTTATGAATATATGGATTAGACTAGATTCAGATAATTTCATAATTATGTGCATTTATCAATCATGAGAAAATTTTTGATAGATGATGGGAAGAACTTATAAAGTTATTACTTTTATTTAAATTTAAATTGAATTAATATGAATTCCATAGTAGAAATTCATTATATTTATAATACCTAAATACATATTAAATTTCATTAAGCATGCAATTCTCTTGGTGGTAGAATTCAAATCTATTCAAATAAATAGGGTCTACCCAATACATTAAAAATTGGTAAGAGGCCTAGAGATAAAAAAGTTTGATTACTATTGATTTAGGTCATAAAAAGAAAAAAATAAATAAGAGTAAAGACAGAGTATGAGTTAAAAGGGAGCTGCTATAAATTAAAATAATTTAATAAATGTGTAAAAAAGTTATAAGTGGAAATTTAAAATTAATTTATTTCTTTGTTTTCTTTCAATAAAAAAATATTATTTTTTTTTTTTTTTTTTTTTTTTTTTTTTTATTTATATTTTTTTTTTTTTTATTTTTTTTTTTTTTTTTTTATTTATTTTTTTTTTTATTTTTATTTTTTTTATTTTTTTTTATATTATTTTTTTTTTTTTTACATTTATTTTTTTTTTTTTTTTTTTTTTTTTTTTTTTTTTTTTTTTTTTTTTTTTTTTTTTTTTTTGTTTTTTTTTTCCTCTCCCCCCCTTTCTTTCCCTTTTTTTTTCTTTTTTTTTTTTTTTTTTTTTTTTCTTCTCTTTTTTTTTTTTTTTTTTTTTTATTTTTTTTTTTTTTTTTTTATTTTTTTTTTTTTTTTTTAAATTTTTTTTTTAAATTTTTTTTTTTTTTTTTTTTATATTTTTTTAATAAAAATTTAATTTAATATTTTTTTTATTTTTTTTTTTTTATTTTTTTTTTTTTCTTAATAATCCTTTCTATTAATTTTTTTCTTTCTCTTTAATTTTTATTTTTTTCATTTCACTTTCTTAAAGAACCTTCTAAATTTCTTATAGCTCTCTATAATTTCATTTGGTTAGTTCCGAGTACAAACTCGTAGAGCACAGTTACAATGCCTGTATTTTTCACTATTATGACAGGCCACACATATATGGGCTGCTTTCTGTGCACCCCTGGTCTATACAATAAAATACGATTCTGTGAAGTTTAGAGCTACTATAAAAAAATATATTACACCATACTAGGTTACATTTGGATAATTTTACATGGAAAGTATCACTTGTTCCCATAAATTCTTATATTCAGCTGAAGAATGTTCACAACTAGATATAGGCCTCTCCTAAATATCTCCATAAGAACTAATTCCATTCTGTTAAAACCACGGGGTTTCTGCAATCTACAATAATTAATTGGTGCACTAGATGGTAGGCCTACCTGACTTGCATTTTCCGCCATATGGTTACAACTAAAAAATCTTTGGTCCCATTGGCCATCTGTTATATATATAGAAGTAATTTAAAAGTAACCAGTTTTATATAGTTTATTCACAATTATAGCTCAAAAAATATCACCAGCCGGAAAGCCCAAAATTCAATTGCAAGTAGTATTACATGATGGAGCATGTTCAACGTTCCATTTTGTCAATCCAGCTGGGGCAGAAGCTCAAGCAAAAGACAGGGATCAAGTGAAATCTTTACTACAAGATCTGTTACCAAAGTTTAAGAGACAGATTGATGGGGAGCTGGAAATGAAATCAAAGTGAGTGTAATTTTACAGTTATATATAAATTAACTTACATCATTAAGTTTTAACACACATTGTGAATTATTATATTACTCTTTTTTATATTAATATTTTTGCAATATAGTTCTGTTCTTTTTTGAAGTTATACTTCTTTTGGCACCTTAGGGAAAAATGATGAGAGTAAATTTTTATGATGCGCACACACACCGTCACGAAAAACCGACACCCTGGGTTTAGCTGTAGTCAACATTTTGTTTCTTTGTATTAAAGCTGTGTGTTTGTATTAAAGTGTCCTTTTTTCTACAAACATAAAATAAGGTAAAAGATAAAAATTTTGAAAAGATTTTTATCTTGTTACACCAAAGAAGTATAACTTCTAAGGCGTGTATATAAGTACACACACACTTTTTTTTTTTAATAACAATATACATTTCTAATAATGAAAAGTTGATAAATAAATTAGGTGCATGTATAATATAGACGTTATAGGTTAGCCTTTGACCACAATTTCATTTGATATTAAATGACCAGGCTAAACTACAACAAATTTTCAGCAACCGAATACCATTCTAACAACTTTCCTTACTTTGTAATAAATCTCTATTGCCTCCAAAGTGAAATTGGAAGAGGATTTAAATTGCAATAAGGTTTTTTTTATCATAAATTATGTTTAATAATTTTAAAATAGAGAAAGACATGTTTCCAAGCTATAAATGTACATTACTGAAAGGGTCTATGGGATAATCTCATATATACAATACTGCTACTATAAAGAGGTAAAGTTTATTTGTTTGTAGATGATAGGAATGACAGTGATAGGAAAATACTTTCTCCCTGAGTATCATAGACTAATTTGTATTGTTATAAAATATTAAATTCATGATAGTTTTTCCCGCTGCTTCACTCGCTTTAATGTAGCTTTGACCTAAACTTTTAGTTCTCTAATTTCTGGGTGAAAAGTACCCTATGTCTTTCTGTAACCCTAAAAATGTATATTGTTGTGAAAATTGTTTGGGTAGTTAAAGTGTGAAGGGTTAATTAAGTCACATTCGCATTTATAATATTATTGAGAAACAACATTAGGTAAGTATGAAATACCATCCATGCATGGATCATATGAAATACAATCCTTTATCCCTCATTTAGCATACATTTGTCCTTATTTATTTATTACAGCAGGTACTAGTGTAAATATAGCAAAATGTATAGCATGAATTCATATATCAGTATATAGTACTCATGACGATAATTTCAACAGTACAGGAGTTGAGATGTTGCTATCCTACCTAGTTACGTACCTACCTACCTGTTATAGTATCAATGACATTATTGTCTATTTTTTTTATATCATAGGAGGCAAATGAACAGGCAGGTCACCTGATGTGAAGTGATCAGTCGTCCATAAACACTAACAATACCAGGGGAGACGCTACTGCATTGCCAGCCTGTGTTTAGGGGGAGGGGTCGAGGAGAGGGGCTGGGAGGGGAGGTGGGCCACCGGCGCTCTCACTGACTGAACGAAAGGCAACAATGCAAGCACAGTTAGTTCTCGTCGGTTTTCTGTGAGAGGGTGGTACTACCCTGAGCGAGCCGACCCATTCATGCTGAAACCAGTAATAGCTTCAGTGTGGTTCTACCACCTCTAAAATCTTCAATCTATATGATGCATTGCTTCTATGCTAACAGCAGCATCAAATGTATCGCATGTTCAATATATTTTTAGATTATTATTGGGACTGCGAGTTTTTGTAGCTTATTGGGAATGTTTGCGTATGTCAGGGTTGTTAATTTTTATCCCTAAGAGCGTAACATAAATCCTGGGTAGATATATAGTCCATAGATAGTCCCAAATGAAGACAATGATACAGATTTAGGATAGTCCTTTTATGAAGCACTTCATGTTTGTTGTTGATAATTATGGCATTTAATATTTGTACAACTTTAAATTAAAACATATAATAATATATATATATATATATTTTTTAAATATTAGTAAAAACCTTATTAATTACTTTAACATAGTATTAGTATATAATTTGTTTTTGTGGGTTGTTATTGTCTGAAAAATAAATAAATATAAAATTAAAACCTTTTCTATGAAAGACACTAATTACTGTCAACTTCTATGATGTTTGTCAAAGTTTGTTGGTATTATAATCGAATGTGGCGTATATTGTTATATACATAGATTCTCTTATAGTTATTGTTTTTGATAATTTTTTTTTTTTTCCTTTCTTTTTTCCCCTTTTTTTCTTCTTTCTTTTTGTTTTTTTTTTTTTCTTTTTTTAAAAATTTGATGTTTCAAATATAGTCATTGTAGTTACAATGGAATACTCCGTTCCTAATAATCTATATTGTATATACAGCTGTTGGAATTTTCTGTTTTAATAAATATATTACTTACTCATAAGTTCATACATAATCAATATGTATATTGCGTAATGTATTATCAAGGTACATTAATACAATAATATCAAATGTCCCAAGGATGTTCCTTGATATGTTATAGACTTAATATTTCAGCCCATGACAGATTTAGTTGCCTAGAAATGTATAGTACCCACATATAAAGAGACATTTCTTTACAATATTTTTCTTCACCGTCAGCCATTTTTTCACATATTTTGCATAGCTTGAATAACAAAAAAATTAGACGAGAAGAATGGAATGTCATAATAGGTACTTCATGAGCTACTCATGACTTAAAAGCTTCTGTCATTGGTCACTTAGATAAATTATTGATTTGTGTCTATTTTACCACTACCACTTCTGCCTGAAATTCATTGGCTGCCAACAAGTATATGTTAGTCAATTAAAGTACAGTAATGTTTACTACATTACAACACGCAGCAAAGTATTCTCACAGATTAACACTCTCATTAATGAAAAGTTTAACATATTAAGTGGTGTTTTGTATTATTATTTAGATGTCATTTTAAAAATTACAAGTAATATAAATGATTTCTAGGTGACGATTCATATATATTGAACAGATTTGATCATCAGAAATACTAGTAAATTCTTTAAAAATATAACAGATGAACAGTATTAAGGCTTACGTAAAATAGTTTTAACATTAAATGGTCTGTATTTTACTATTACAGAACAAATTACAGTATATACATGATCCTTGTGAATGAAACTATAAATATAGTTCCCCCAAAAAAAAATCCTAATTTTCCCCCCCCCCCCGCCTTTGATCTACCCTTCTCTCCCCCCACCACAAAAAAATTTTTCAAATCTCTCCGTCTTTTAGGAGGAGTTCAGTCACATACACACGCACACAAGAAATATATATATTAAGATAGTCAATAACTGTTCAGAGTAGATAATAAGAAAAATGTATTACTTTTCAGATTACTCTCCCTGCATCCAACTCTGAAACATTTATATGAAGATCTTGTGATATCGAAGGTTATAAATAGTGAAGAATATTGGAATACGCCAACGTTAAAACAGTATACTGAATCAAATAATATTAAGCAAGAAGCAGGTAAGATCTCTTATATTATATTGAATAATTATTCCAATTTATTTATCTATAATTGAAAATATTAAAGTTGAAAGGTGGTTAGTATATAAAACTGGTTTCCTACATGAATCCATATATTTCGTTAAATTATTTTCTTTGCTTCTAAAATAAATATGTATATGAGTAGTTTAATTTTTATAAGTAACTGGGCGACTGAGCTTTATTCGATCTGTTAATACAACTATTTAATTTTCATTCCTGTCAGGATATCTGGAGCCGTATCAGTCCTGTTTAATTCATATACACACAATATCTAAATTTATCACATGTTAAAAGCTAATATTATAAAATATATGTGTTGTTATGTGCATATATTATTTAATTCTAATGTACTGGAAATATAGCATTGATATTACTATTCTTGGAAACGGGAAAATTAACACAATGTCAGTTGTCTCAATTAAAAGCATTTCCGTAAAAAAAAACTTAGGATGTTCTTAACCATCCTTATGTTAACATTGTAAAGGGGTAATTCCTTCTTTTTATGAGCTCCTATAATAGGTCTCCACTACTCTATGTGCATCGTCACATTAACCTATAGACTGATTGTGTGATCCGGTAGACTCACTGCAGGACCATAGGCCCCTTTCTGAAGCAAATTATGGGTACAATCACAACACCAGCTCACTACTTATTAGTGATCCCAAACTCGGAGAAATCCACAGTTATAAATTGTCCACATGCGGTGGTACTAGAAGAACGTTTCTCAGGTGCAGGCTTCCTCGTGATGTTTTTTTCATCAGCAGTCCATAGTGTACCGATTTAAATTAGTAAATGTACGCAAATTTTGAAAAATTATTTGGTACATGCCTGAGTTCGAACTTGAGCACATCGAATTGACATGCTACTGGTCAAACTATTGGACTAAACGATGAGCACTGTTTTTTTTATTCTTATTAATTTCCAATATCAGCGATAAATTTTCACTAAATTGGAATTTAAAAAATAACGATTATAGGCTTTTGGGCGAAAAATATTAGGCTCCAGACGTCGTAAATTCATCCACCTAGGCTTTTATTTTTCCACAGTGTTCACTAAATCACAAGTCACAGGACATCAGGAATATTATTCGGATCAATTCTGGGTTTAATTAAATTTTACATTGCATTTTGTACTTAAAAAGATGTCATGTAAAAAAGGCTACAAAATAGCCTTATATTTAAGTTCTTTCAAGGTGTATCTGGTGCGTTTCTCGTCGATATCCAACCACAGACAGATGGATGTAATGGTCTTAAATATAATCTAACTCAAGATATAATAGACGCTATATTCAAAACATATCCGGCAGTAAGAAAGAAACACAGTGATTATGTTCCGAACAAGATGACCGAAGCAGAATTTTGGACCAAATTTTTTCAATCTCATTATTTTCATAGGTATGTATATTTGGAATGTATATATATATTAAAAGGGTTGTATACACTAAACGAAAATTATGGCCCTTTCATATTTTTTTGGCCATAGATTAAGGTGAATATGATATAAATTCTATTTGAGTATGTGTTTAAAATATATTTTTAAAATGAAATATACAAAACAATCACACCTATTGTCACGTGAACAGAAAACCAATCATAACGCGTGACGTCACAGCTTCCTAAACATTGTTCTGGTATTAATTTAAACTTTAACATATTCATAAGGATGAAAAATAATTATATATATAAAGATTATCGATGAATAATATGTATTTAATACAGGGATCGTATAGCCTCGTCGTCAAGTAAAGACTTATTCGGTGAATGTGCCAAAATGGATGATCAAGCGATAGCTTCGGCCATGAAACACACTACTTTGGATCTCACTGTAAGTACTCACTAACTTACTTTTATGGTAATTGGGAAGTTGATAAATGTAATTCCAAGTGATTTTTTTTATCAATCATGAATAGCGCTATACCGACAACGCTCACCGCGCGGTGATAAACATTCTCATTTGTAAACTTAAAAGTTGGTTAATAATATTATAATAAATAAGTAAAAATTAAAACCCAACTACCATGCTATGGTACCACCACGATGTTTTCCTATACCATAAACCCCGGCTCATTCATTCATAAGGATTCGAACCGGATAATCGAGGTCTAGAGGATCGATTATCCAAAAATTGATCTCTTACATTTTTTCTCCTTTTTTGATGACATTCTTTTACATTTTTATAAATTATTATATGGTTTTATTTTTATCTACCTACCAAAATATCTATTTTATGGCGTCAAAAATCGATTCCATGTTTAATATCGATTAAAATAATCGTTTTTCTATGTCTAAAAATTGATTACTCGATTAATCGACGTCGGATTGCCATCCTTTTTTTTACTGATGACTGGAAAATGGCGAGGTTATGCCGGACTCCTGCCGGCTAAAAACCACTCTGCCTCCTTGCGCGATTGTGGACCAGGGTGCGATCTCACGATTAGCATGCTCCACCACCCTGGGCACGCGCTTGAATCCTCTGTAGATAGACGGGACGGGGACCCTCGTCCGAGAGAGAGGCCATTCCTCTCTCTCCTGCCACATGCCGAAGTTGCGGCAAGCCGTGCTTCTCCAACACGGGTACTCTTTTGCGGCAATAGACGCCCCCGCATCTATAACCCGGAGATTACCTAGAGAGGCCTCTGATGGTAGATGCCTCCACTTCTGTGGCCGATTCTCCTTCGGCGGACAGCCGGAACATCTCACGCTCTCTTTCCGCGTCCCCCTTCTGTGAGAGGACGCTTTCGCAAAAGGCGACAACCGCGTTCCATGCCCTCTCTCCACCGAGAATGGAGTTGATCACAGTCGGCAGAGAGAGGTCATGCAGGGCACTCTTCCAGTACATGCTGGAAATTCTCGACTTCACACCCATCACAGCGATGGCACTTGGGTGTAGGCTTCCTTCCGGCAATCTTGTGCAGGTGCTTGCCGAAGCAGCCGTGACCAGTAAGGACCTGCACCTCGCATCGTCATCCCTAGTCCGAACACATTAACAACTGAGCCGTCATCGCTGTAACGATCGATTTGTGTATATTGAAAAATTGTCCAAATTTCTGTGGTTTGAACAAATGTAACTGAAATTATTTTTAGGTGGATTTAAATCAATTCACGGAACCGGTACCGTTACTGCCGACAGATGACGATGCATCGAATGAGAAAGACAAATCGGATACCACCTCTATACATCGTAACATGATAAAGAGGTTCAACCAACACTCTATCATGGTGAGGACATTGACGAGGTATTATTTATAGGAAAGATTTTTTAACAGGACTTTAGATTGTCTTGTTGTGGTCACTATTTTATTTTTAAGTATAATATATACACGTTAATTGACTTTTTGTTATGTAATATTGGTTACATTTTAGTTTATAAAATTAGAAAGAAAGAAAAAAATACATTATTGTTGGAACAACCAATACAATTAAATTAAATTACACAAACAAATTAGACAAATACAAAATTTGATCAGTTTAAAAGTGAAAAGACAAAAAGAAATGTCCATTAATTGGTGAACTCATTCAGCAAAATGTGCAGTATTACAGCGCTGATTAGCTAATATGATCATGTATTCATCCGATAATAATCAAGGTGTTTATGATTGGCTGATACCTCGAGCCAATAGTATTTTAGGATGGGTCAATAGTAACAGTCTTTAGTACAGGTCATTAGTAGTCAATAGTATAGACTCAATATACTCTACCGTCATGTGTAACTTAATAATGTTTCGTGGGTAGTTGTAACGAAGATGCCACCGTTATATGACACGAAACTTAACAGAATACACGAACTCTATTGTTACTAAGATGGATATATAGTGATAGCATTTTGTAAAAATTATTAGTTGTTAATATCTATACTATAATAAAACTGTAGCGAGGTCAAATCTGTACATTAAATATTTTTTGAAAATTTTGATCGGGGTAGACTTTGTTATCGACATAGAAGCCAAAAATAACCCTTTTAAAATTTTTGTCTGTCTGTCTGTCTGTCTGTCTGTCTGTCTGTCTGTCTGTCTGTCTGTCTGTCTGTCCCTTAACCCATCACTCTAAACTACCTTTTCCTTGCAAATAAACATACATACATCTAACTTTTTATCTCCCACCCAGACTCCTTTTGTCTGTTCCTTTAAACCGATCACTCTAAAACTAACCAATTTTCATTGCACAGTAAACAATATCGACATCAACTTTTTATCTCCACTCCACCAAGATTTAAATTTTTTTGATTTTCATTTCATAACCAATACAGACATTTTCCTAACACTTAAAAAAAACCAAATGTCCCGTCGACCGTCGCCCGCGCCAAAATGCCACTAAACACGCAACATTCATCGAAACACCACTATAAAAAACTACAAACCGCATATTACATTTATTTTATTCATAAAATTTTCAAACAGCTTTTCCAAAACAAAACCAAAAGACATTCATTAATACCACACACCTCATTTATTTCATTCAGATTGCTTTATTAAACCATTTTTTTTCTCCCCTACCCACCCTACCCCTCCCACTTAACATATTAATTCCGCCCCCCATCCTCCTTACCATTCAACCCAGGGAATCAAAAGAAATGGCCAAAACCCGAACTACATTCTTAAACAAACAACAAACAAACAATACAATACGTACGTCAACGCAAAAGTTACTCACTTTTTCACCAGTCTCCACGCATTAATCCACAACCACGATTAGGCCCGACCTCCCCAGATTTATCGTAAAAAACATCGAAACCGCCACCCACAGTATATAATATAAAATTAGAAAGAAGAAGAAAAGAATGTGAGACATGTTTTTAAATATCTTACACTCTACGATAATTAAATCGACAATATAGTGATAAGAATTCATAGAGAGTATTAGTTGTTAAAATAAACGCATAAAGATGAAGAATATGAGTCATCTTTTAAATATCTTATAATTTTTGAAATAGTAATTTTTGTAATTTTAATAAATTTATTTCTTGTATCTCGAAAACGGCTCTAACGATTTGGATCAAATTTTGTATTTGTGTATAGTTTTGTTATTCAAGTTTATCGGAATGAGTGCTTTCCCAGAAAAAACGCGATTTTACACAAAAAAAATATCTCGTAAACTTTTATGGTCTTCGCATTATAGCCTATGGTACTACTGTTAATGGTAGTAACTGGTTGTACCTCAAAATGTTGAAAAATGAGGCTATATAACATTACGAATTATCCGGTCCGGTCACATGCCACATAATAAATACCTTTTTATGATAGGGAAAAAAATATCTCCGCTTTGTGAAGTTTGCCAGTCTACGGATGATTTTTATCATATGTTGTGGGAATGTGGCCGTACCAAAGAATTACGCCAAAAAATGCTTTTCGAGTCCTGGAGAGATCTTGGAGAGGTGAATATTGTATTGGGAAATCCTGTATGTGATGTGGCTAGAGTATTTTATAAATTTGTTTCCTTAATCTCTAATTGTGAGGATCAAGCTTAATGATATATTAACCCAAGTGAGTTACCTTATGAGGCTGGCATAGTCATCAAGGCTGTACTGAAGCCTCGTTAAAAAAAAAAGAAAAAAACGATTAGCTTAGATCGAATGGTAAAAATGCTATTTTTTGTTAACCAGCCGAACCGAAGCTCAGTCGTCTAGATACTAATAAAAATTAATTTCAATCGTATATTTAGAAAATCTATACATATAAGAATGTAAATCAAACGTGTCTGTACCTCTTAGATTTTTGTGGTAAAAAAAATGTTGCTGATGTCTTGGAATAAGTAATAAAATACGTGTCTGTCTGTTTGTATGAACACTCATCACTGCTAAAGTACTGCTAAACATGAGCAACATTTAGTCTTGATTTCATTAAAATCGTTTCACTCGATCAAAAGTTTTTTGTTTTGCTGGCAACCAATCTTTTAGATTATTACTGCCATAGTCGAGTAGTTAATTGTATTACAAGTCATTCTTCCATTCCATTTTTGGCAACCAGTCTTCTAGTAGACTATTACTGCCACTGTCAAGTGACTATCGATATTACAAGTTTCTTGATATAATTTCAATGAACTAACAAGATGGTGGCCATCTTGTTAGAACTTTCCATGGAGTTTTTGTGGCATCTCAGAATTCATGGTCCGTGGTATTATTTTCCATTCACTTCACTGATGCACAATTAACAAACTATATTACATAAAACACCGCCAATTTTACACAATACTAGCGGACCTGGCGGACTTTGTCCTGCCGTGGTAATAAAAAATAAAATCCCTAAAAGCCAACCGCAGCGCCACCTACCGGGTCCAATTGTGAATCTAAACCATTCTCGGATCCACTCGAACACGCACAAAAAATTTCATCAAAATCGGTCCAGTCGTTTAGGAGGAGTTCAGTCACATACACACGCACACAAGAAATATATATATTAAGATAGAGTCAAGTAACACAAGATTATGAATAAAATATAAAATCTACTACATAACAAATCAAAATCCCGCCAAAAACTCCCGATCAAAAGTTATTGTGATTTTAATGACGATCCGACTCCAGTACGAGAGAAAAATATATAGGCTTAATACATTCAGATGCTTTTATTAGTCACTGTATTTTTACATTATGTTCCACATGGACGGAGTTGCGGGCACATCTAATATTGTAATAAAAGTGCACATTTATGGGGGACATATATATATATATATTTTTTTATTAATTTCCAGGTGCTTAAAGCTAGTCATAAAACAAATTCAAGTAGTAATAATAATAACAGTAGTAGTAAGACAACGGATAACAACAACAAAGTTATCGAGAACGGTATAAAGGAAACGAACGGTGTCGCCAAAAGGCCCACAAGTGACAACAGTAGTACAGAACCTCCGGAGAAAAAGAAAAGAATATTAGAACAGTTACACTATGAAGATCTGGAGGGAGACAGTGGGAGTAGCGATGTACAGGAATTAAAATTGTCTAAGGTATGTAAATATATATAAATAGGTATATATATATTATATGCATAGGTAAATATAAATTAATATTCTTGTGTGTGTTTTCTAATCCCTTCCAATATATATAAACTGTTCAAAGTGAACAATTCAATTTAAAGTTAATTAAGTCTAAAAATTTGCCGGTATCCTTTACTTCGTTCTTTTAAAAATCGATTAATATCGTTGTGAGTCTTGTTAATATACTCCAATGTATAAAAGATATTCCAAATGAACAATTAAATTTAAAAATTACCCGGTGCCCATTGCTTAGTTCTACTAGAAATGGAAGCAAAGATTGCTATCTGCGGTAATTGTTTGCTGATTTTAATTATAATGACGGCTCTTAACGCGACTTATGTTAAGAGTTGACTGGTAAAAATCGTCACGTAAGGAAAAAACGTTACGCACCTCTCTGTCTCTGTGTAATTTTGTGTGTGCATGTGAGTTGTATAAACATAATGGCGTTTTTGTGTTTTTTTTTTGTATTTCTGTGATTACCACTTAAACCATATAACACTCTTTTATGGATGTCAAGTTATATTTAATCAATACTGCTCTGTTCCTATATTAAGGTCCTCTGTTTTACTATAAAAGTTTCGTCTAAATCGATCCAACTGTCCTGAGGAATATTCAAGACAAACCACAGACTATTCGTTTGTATTTATTTATTTATTTGTTTAAATGTACAGATTATAAAATTCGCTACGTTTTCATTTACAGATAGAAAGATATTTATTAGGGCCCGCTTCACAGATAAGCCAAACAACTGTAAATATATCCCATCCACCACCTTTGTCAGCGTTGGCATCAATATGTCAAGTAAGTAGACACCATCTTGTATTTTTTTATATTGTATTTTTTTATACTGTATACCGTTTTATATTGTGTTCTTATATATGTCTGTTTCTAAGAGAATTTCATATAATTTTAAGTGGCAAGTTATTAAGGTTAGGTCTAGAGATTACTTTTTAAATGCAGATTTAAAAGGTGCCCGGTGTGGTAGATTTTAAAATCGTCATCATATTAAAGTCCTATCTATTAATAATGATTAACTTTATTTTGTCTGATACTAGGTTTCGCTCGTGATGATTGGTCGCATTAATAGATTTGATATATCCGTAGGGAAAAATGCATTTTATAAAATGAAATTCCTGATTATGTGTATGAAAAATTTTGTAATAATTTGAGTAGTTTACGTTTCAAAATCAATCTAAAGTTCAAAAGATTTTTAGTTTTTTCATGATGTCGAATAACATGATAAAATTAAGAGTCAAATATAACGGCCACTACGTGACAGACTAAAAGCCGTACAAGAAATCCAGGTTTTTCTTAAGCTTGACAATGAACCAGGATATACAGTCTTTTTGTATTTGGAATGGGATTTATGTGAGAAGACAATAAAAGAATGTGTAGGAGTTATGGTGGTACCATACTTTGTCATGTAGTGGCTTTTATATTTATAATCTTGTGTTATGTGGCTGTATATTTCATGATATTGTTGGTATTTTACACGTTCGGTTATCGTATCGTATCGTTAAGTGAGAGAGAGAGAGGGGTGATCGCGTTCTGATAAGAGTCACTTCTCTTTCCATTGACGTGTTGCATGAGTATTCTATAAAAGTCACCAAGACTTGTCAATCACGATTTAGATGCAAGTCAGAGAGTTGTGGTCATTTCAAAGTCCTTTAAAAGTGTTGAGGTTAATGGTCACATGCTTTATGAAATCACTAGCGGGCCCGCAGACGTTGTCCCGCCCTGATTATAAAAAAATCCTTGACAAATTATATACCAAAACGTTCCTCATAAATCACTTTATCCACTGGTGAAAACCGCTCGAAAATCCGTTCAGTAGTTTTTGAGTTTATCGCGAACAGACAGACAGACAGACGCGGTAGGGAACTTTGTTTTATACTATGTAATGATTAAATGATCTGATAGGATACTTGTTTTCCATGAGTATGAGCCATCGTCATCTTCTTACTTATATCCCACCTAAATAGAGTTGATATAACATGTTTTTCTTTTCCATGCTCGCCTATTAGATGTCATGTCAGTATTGACACCTTTTACACATATATCATTTTTCATACAGTCCATTCATACCTCTTTTGGCCTTTCTCTATTCCTATATCCAGCCACCGTCGTACTCAAAACTTTTCTAGTTACATGGTTCTTATCTCTGGTTATGACATGTCCATACCATGCTAACCTATTACACTTGAAGTTTTATTGTCACTGGTGCTATTTTCAAACTCGAGGGGTATGAGTATGGCTACGTTCACATGACAAGGGTTTAACGCGCGTTTTGGTGATACGCGTTTACAACTACATACATTTTATTTAGGCTGTACACATGCTAACGCGCGTTTTAATAAAGCGCGTGTTGAACGTTGCGCAAACGCTCGACAGTTGTCAACGTGCGCTTTGAGATCATTGGTCTTTTATGTTATCGTTAAATTGAGCGCGCGTTTATGACGCGTATAACGTAGAAATGTAGAAGAAACTGAACGAGGGCGGCCGCAAAATTGCTCGCGTTAAGCGCTTTATGTGACCGTAGCCTATCAGTACGGTTGTGAGTACGGTTGCGAGTACGGTTGCGAGTACGTGTGCGGGTGGGCGCGCAGGCGTGGTGCAGCGGGCAGCAGTGCTCGCGGCCGGTGCGAGTGAGCGCGGGCGGGGCGGTGGGCGCGCTGGGGGAGCTGAGCCCGGGCGGCGCGCTGATGCGGCACCACCACGCCGCGTCGATGGCGCAGCTGATCCCGGCGGACGTGCGCTGCGAGCTGGACCGCCTCTACCTGTCGGGCGGCGAGCTGCTGCGCGAGCTGTGGCGGTGCTTCCCGCAGCCCGCCGCGCCCTCCGCGCCCTCCGCGCCCTCCGAACCCGACGACGCGCCGCTCCGAGCCGCGAACTTCTACGAAGCGCTGCTCCGCTTCAGGAACGTCAAGCTCAGGCCCTTCGAGGTAATGATACACAAGTCGCAACACCTGTCGGAGGAGCAAACGTACTACCTATTAGAAAGAAAGAAAATATGTTTATTGCAGCTGGTGACGCCGCGGCGTTGTCGACGTCACCGATGGGCGTGTGGGCGGGGATTTCTATGTTCAATTAAGTGGACTGTATTTGCGGGGGTGCTATATTTGTTATTCAACTATTGCGATCAGTTACGATTAGGGACAAGGTAGGAAGGAAACTTGGCACATACCTCGCGGCGATGCAGTCTCCACGTGGCTAGCCGGCTAGGTGTTTCTCGTTTCTTTCCACTGGGTTTCCTCTCTCACAACACTTATTGTTTATAATATATGTCGGCACGGATGTAGCGATGCGTTTATTTCTCACTCGACCATGTGCCAGGAAGGATGATTGGGCTAGAAAGGTGGCGTGACCTGATCGCAATTAATTGGTCGGGCTTCAAAGTGGCATAATTTAATCCATAATGCGGAAATTTTCAAACATAACTCAAAGCGGCGCAACCAGCAGCAAACACATGGATAACACAGTAGGTAGTAGAAAAATAGAGTTACAACGATGTATATAATATAGAAAAGGAATAAGAAATGTACGTTAAAACATATTAAAATTATACCACGGTTTAACTGCAAAAGCGCACAATTCAGCATGTGCTGGCTGCCACCTTTACAAATGACCACAGCGCTGATCTTCCATTGTGGCCAATTAGGCAGTCCCCTGCTCCTCCGGACAAAAGGTGTAAGAAGGCTTTGGTCCTATGCGACTCGGGCATGTCCATCCTCAGCTGCTCGGCGGGATGCATATCCGTTAGGAATTTCCCCATGAAAAAAAACCGTTCGAGGTACACATTAAATCATGTCCTCAGTGTTAGTAAAAACGTACAGTTTTGGTAATATAAACACAAAATTATTTTAAATTTGTATATTAGTTCACACGACATTGAGTTGCAGAAAATAAAAAACAAAAGGAAAGAGAAGTTCTCTCTGACATTTCCTATGTCAATCAAATAACGTCACTGTTAAAAACCTCCTCGAATTATGTTATTTTGATTATATTTAAAAACAAATTTTTTTTAGGTGGTAGAGCCACGCTGAAACTATTACTGGTTTCAGCATAAATGGGTCGGCTCGCCCGGGGTAGTACCACCCTGTCACAGAAAACCGACGTGAAGTAACAGTGCTTGCATTGTTGCGTTTCGTTCGGTCAGTGAGAGCGCCGGACACCCACCTCCCCTCCCCTTCCACTTTCCCCTTCCCTTCCCCACCCCCTCCCTACACAGGCTGGCAACGCACTTGCGACTCCCCTGGTGTTGCAAGTGTCTGGACGGTGGTGATCACTTACATCAGGTGACCCACCTGTTCGTTTGCCTCCTATGACATAAAAAAAAAAAAAAAACAAAAGAAACATTCTACGTCAGTCTGGTAAAAAAATATATGATATCTAATGTATGTAATACTGCAAATATATTATTTTGTTTGAAAAATCCGCTAGTAAACAAGAATAGAACCTCATACTCTACAAACTATGGCGACCTTGACAAGATTTTAGAGGAGGTTAATGTTCAGATACGATTTCAGTCGCTAGCTGATTTATAAAATAACTAGCTATTCCTGCGACTTCGTCCGCGTACTTTGGGCTAATGGAAACACGCAGTAAAAGCACTCAAAATGAAAAAAACCCCGATTTTGAAACATTCTTCATTACTGCTCCGCTCCTATTGGTCTTAGCGTGGTGAAATATAGCTTTGCTCGATAAATGAGCTATCTAACACTGAAAGAATTTTTCAAACCGGACTAGTAGTTACTGCGAATAACGCGTTCAAAAACTGTCAAAAACGGTAAAACTTATAAAGTGTTAAAAAAAGTTTTTTTTTTTTAATTATTTCCAGGAAAAAATGCTTCGCGACCTGACTCCGCTCGCGACAACCCTAACTCGGCATTTGAACCAAATGATCGATACGGCCTGCGCCAAGTACCAGCTCTGGCAACAGCGGCAAGCCAAACTGCGGTAGTAGTAAGTTACACTATTGTACCGTTGATCCTATACACACACCCTTCTATCACAATTATATCTATAATATCACAAAATATATATGCACAGAATTCGACTCCCTGCAAAGGAAAAAAGAATAGCCAAGTATTTTTTATTAATCACTTAACTGTTCTTTATCGATTTAATCAGTTGAATTTTACCATTGCACATATCGAATTGTATTCGGTTATAAAATATTCGATTTATCGATGCTTATTTGTACTATATTCTGGATAATACAGTGAAGATTGTGGAAAAAATAGTCCACTCACAAGTTCCAAACTTATTCTAATTTCCAGCTCTATGCGTGACTAAAAATGTTTGGTTGTTGAAAAATATCGATACATTGAATATTTTTGATCGATATATTTTCAAAGTAGACATCCCTACCACGCATATACAAGACATACAGATACGAACAAACGCGAGAAGTAAGTTTCGGTGTCCATCTGAATAATAGTTAAATTCAATTGTCATCGAATCATTTTATCGAAATTATTCTTTATAGAGTCGTTGTTTATATAACAGACTGAATAGAAATGTTTTTTAGCCAATATTTTTCAGTAACCAATTTATAAACTTTTATTTCTTAGGAAAAACTGCATTGAAATAGTATCTAATAAATGTTTTTATCGAAACTTGCAAGTCGAAATTTCATAGAACGTTCTGGATGGCAACCTTAGCATTGGTATCGAGTGCAGTTAACTGAAATTGTAAACTCTTAGAGTCGTCTTTCTGTACTTATCTATTTTGTACCATTATTTCCAGTTTTATCTAGAAATGGGAGTCAAAATATCGATAGAATATATTATCGATTGTTCGCCAATATTAATAATTCTTCACTTTAATATATATTATAGGGAATAAAAAAATCATTATTAAAGGATGTGCTTTGGTATATGATGTTCCTGTTGAACATACTAATAATCTCATATCTTAACATCTAATATAAAAAAGGCTGAGAATTTGTCGATAAAATTAGTAAGAGAGTAATCGAGTTATGGAATGACCATGGTAATGTTTTTGTTATTATTATTTTAAATTTACTATTTATAATTTCATCTCCTATAATATATTAATCGTCTGTAATAATCGATATCAAACAATAGTTTATTCTATCGACGGTACAATTTTGTTAACATTTATTGGTCATATCGTTTCAAACAAATATCTCGTTTAGATGTCACTAGTTAAAAAAACAGTAAATAAATTAATTCTGTACAAAAATATTTTAATAAAATGTACTTTCGGATGTTACCGTTGTATTTTTTAATATATATATTCCTAGTACACTGAGAATAGACTTGTTTTGTATAATATATTTTATATAAAATGCTCTTTGCTTGACGGCTTTTAAGTAAATATGAATAACAGCTTCGATAATAAAATATGTAATAGTAACAATTAGCCGCAGCTTCGCAACGCGTTTTCTGTGTAGAATTATTGTCGACTCATACTGACTCTACATATATAGGTGTCCCAAAATTAACGCAAGATTTGAATTAAATAGAAAACACAGTTTTTAGTCTATAGATTGTATTTTTTCATTGAATCATATATAGGATCGGGTTTTTGTGGAATAACACATCGGGAAAACAGCCTCCACGGCTTTCCTAAAAAAAACCCCCCACACTCCCCCCCGGCCCCCGCCCCCCAGGGGGAGAAACCCCACCCACCCCCACCCCTCCCCCCCCAATTTAAAGGCCCCCCCACCCCCACCCCCCCCCCCCCCCCATTCCCCCCCCCCCCACCAAATTTATTAGAACCTATTAGTCCAGCCCTTGATACCCATTCTAAAATAAAACTTACCTCAATTCCCCACACACCAAACCCCCTCAAAAGTTGTAGAGAGATTTTGCTGGTATACCTCTCGCTCCTACTTCTACCGCGTATAACTTAACCACATAGCCATTTTTACTTAGTTCATTTGTTAGTTCGTAATATTTATTTAATTTGATTGTGTGGTCTTTAGGAATATTGGTTTCCCACGGTACAGTAAGCTCTACTAGTATTATATGTTTTATATGTCTAGAGAAGAGGAATATGTCCGGTCTGGATGACGAAACACCAACATCCTCTGGGATTTTATAGTGCTTGTCATACGTATCCATTAAAATAGTCCAGTCAGGTGCAGTACCTAGGATTGAGAAAGGCTTGCTTTTAGAGTTTACAGTTGAGTCATCCTTTACAAAGTTAATTTGTCGTTCATTTCGCCTTTTTCATCGAAATTTTTCTATTACCTTTCTTGCACAATTGTGGCTGAATTTCGTTGATGCAGCGTCTAATTTTCTCTTGTAATGCACGAGTGGTTGTTGCTTTGTTGACATATACCTTTGACTTCAAATAACCCGACAAGAAGAAATGTAATGGCGTTGACGAGATTAAAACACTATTTTGACCATAGTTTGTAAACAAATTTATAACTATGGCCGCCAAACTTTCCTTATTTTTGAATTATAGTTTAATAATGACATTATATTGTTGTATGGTATTACGCCCTATTTTTTCTTAACCCTAAACTCTCGGCATTCGAATTATTTCCTTTTCAACAATCCGTTCGTTCCGTTCCAACAATTTATTGCAAAAATGGCGGCAAATTGAAATCTTGCTTTAATTTTGGGACACCTTATATTAAAGGGTAATTGACTCATGGAAAAATGATTGATTTGCATACAAACTTTTGAATTTCCAAAAATCTTTCTTTATTGCTCAACTACAGTGGAAAAAGTACCCGTATGCAAATTTTTATGTTCCTATCCACCATTGTTTAGGCTGTGTATTGATATGACAATCAGTTATTGTATTATATATATATAAATAAATTATAATTTAAATTGAAACTATACAAGGATCTATATTTTTGTGGACCTCCAATTATCGATAGTTTTATCGAGTGTTTATAGATTAAAAATTCTCCAATCGATAGTTGTCTATGCTTAATCATAGTCAATGGATAGTAAATTAAAACGTGCCAGTACATACATTCGAAGATGTTTTATTAAATAATTTTCATACAGACACCATGATGTCGATAAAAATCCGAATATTTATAACGAGTTCTGATTGACTCGGTTAACCGTTTACGCTGAATTATTTTTATAAAAACTGATTGAGTGTTAATTATAACCATCAATCAAAAGTATCCAATAATTTCAACTATTACCATTCTTCTGTAAACATGATTTGTAAGAAATGTGAATTAAATGAATGTCGATTGTGAATTTATTAAAAAAATTATCATTTACGCTTTTTATTCTTTTGTAATATAATTTGCGTTCATCTTTTAACTTCAAAGTCTGATTTGAACTATGGGCTATCATTAAATATAATCTTGTCAGAGTGCCTGGATTTGTTTCAAGGTAGCAAAGATTTTTAATGACACTTTTTGATACATTGATCATTTACAGGGTCATTCTTTGTAATCCATTATTGGGTATCGGCCGTGCAATTTTGTTAAAAAAAATTTTTAATTATATGACTTTTTGAAATCGTTCTATTAACTCTAAACTGCAGTAAATTGACACTTCACTGGATGGATATATATATAGTAATAACACAAAGAATATTAAGTGTTATATTGCAATTTGAAATTGTACTGTTGGGGGGGGGGGTTAAGTTGCTGAATGTCAGCTAATATTCAATAAAATATGTTGCACAATATAATTATTGAGTTTTGGCCAGATCTTACTGTGTCATGTCCACTACTTTTACATTTTATTCATAATCTCGCATGCAATACTATATTGGTGGCGATTTACGTAATATAGTTCAGTTATTGTGCACAAGTGAAGTGAATGACAAATAACACCACGGAGCATGAATTCTGAGATGATACAAAAACCTCATGGAAATTTCTAACAAGGAAGCCGCCATCTTGTTAGAACATTGAAATTATTAGTCCCTTGTAATATAATTAATTACCTACTCGGTAATGGCAGTAATAGTGTAGAAGATCGGTTGCCAAATATAATATCGCAATGACTTAACGTCATTAAATATTAATAATTTTAAAACGTTAACTCTGCATTTTATAGGTCAAATCCTGAATGAGTAGTATATGTCGAAACTAAAAAAAACAGCATCGAAATAATTTATTACCACAGCGATATTTTATTTCAGTTATGTATGTTTTTAATGTGTTCTGATACTGAAAAATTTAGATGTATATATGACAATAATAGTTAAACTAGTTTATAACTAGACCGAATTTCTACTCTAATCACATGTTAGTAAAATAAAAACGGATTAATTTAAAATTGAGGCAGTTACTGTGAAAATGGCCTAACCCATGATTTTCAATTATGTTGGAAGACAAGAGGAGATAATTTACCTTTAATTCCAATAAAAAGTTATAGAATTCAATATCTTTGAAATTATTTGTTATTGTTTGTATTTGAGAATACAAATATTCTGGTTTAGGCCATTTTCACACCGAAGCTCCTAATTATTATTTTTTATGTTTACGGGTTAACGCTTCAATGAATTAATATTATAAACATAGATATAAGTACAATTGTTATCGAGTTTGTAAATGTGTAATTTATGTACTATCATCACGCCATATCACTGTTGAGATTGACAGAAAGATTGGATTCTAGTGTATATTTTTTGCTTTTTCATGTTCATAAATCTATTCGCGCATCTGTACATATTTAGAATGTTTCCACTTTTCTATCTATAATCGAATCATTTTGAAGTAGGAAATTTCAAAGACAGCATTAGAATTCAATTTCTAGGTCGAATGTTACTGTTTCTTATGAAAAAGGGACGGAAAATTATTTGGCCAAGGAGAGAAAGAGATGGGGTTATGTGATAAAACCGAGAGAGGTATATGCGATAGAGTAAGAAAACGAGTGCAGGCACACGCGAATTCAAACGACAAATACAAGGAATTGTGAGTGAAACGCGCTGTTTTTTTAGGTAACGATTCTTAATCTTGTTGACAAAAGCATACGTATATTCCGCGATTTCGTCCTTGTTTATTTCTACTCCTCTTCTTCCGACCGTAACGTAAAGGTATAAAGCCTAGAATCTATTTCAGTACATGATTAAACGCATTTTTTAACATATCGGTAATGCCTGAGATTGACAAATTGAAAAATACAACCTCTTCTAATTTATAGTGTTAGTATAGTTTATTTTTGTGTAGTTTTTTTTAAATAGATGTTAACATTGTCATGCACATTTCACTGTACAAATTCATTAATTTAGAATTGTGACAATAATCGCGCAAAATTGAATAATAAAAAGAAATGTTTTGTACGCACAGTAAGGGAGTTCATTATATTATAGTTTTGTGGTAAATATATGATAAAATGCATTTTTTTCTTTTGCCTTAAACGATTTTGGCGTTTCATCATAATCTCATCTAAATAACGATGTGGTATATAATTCCGCCAACCGAGAGATATTTCAGTGTGCGTTGCACAAACCCTTATAGCTTTTAATTACACGTAACGAGTACAGTGGCGAGACAATAAAACGATACTAGGCCGAGAGATTCGGGTTAACGAGTAGGTGTTTATATGTAGTTTGCTAGTGGCGAGTCAGTTTAGATTATAAGCAGTGTCCGACGATTCAAAAGCTCCAACGTGGTTAATATTCATTTTGTTTACGATTGCCATGTATGCTGCATCACGCTTTTGCTTGTTTTCGTAATTGGAAAATGAGAAATTCCACACGCATATCTCTAGTTTGTAACATTGAATCAATGTTTAGTATTTTTTTTTATATCATAGCAGGCAAACGAACAGGGTTGTCATCTGGTATTAAGTGATCACCGCCGTCCATAGACACTAGCAACACCAGGAGAGTCACAAGTGCGTTGCCAACTTGTGTTTTGGAGAGGGGAGCGGATGGGAAGTAATGGGGACGAGGAGGGGAGAGAGGGGCGGTGGGCCTTCGGTAGTAGTATCTAAAATCCATTTACTCGTATTAGCCATTTTCAAAACAAAAGTTAACTCTTAAGTTAGTAAAACACAAAATCAAAACAAACTGCGCACAGAATTGGAGAACGAGTTGACGAGTAACAATCGAGTGCATGTTCATACATGTTGAGCGGGGTAGCGAGTCCCTGTTGTGGTGGAGAAATGTAACGGGGAGGTGGTACTCAGCCTAGCAAACAAATCGTGTTTCTATCGACTCTCTCGCCACTCTGGTCGGGCTAGCATTCGGCCGAACACTCGGCAAAATGTTCATATGTAGCGAGCACTCGACCGAGAGCACTGTCTCGCGACTGTACTCGTTACGTGTAATTAAGCCATTACGAGTTACAGGAAGATAATGTTTGATGTCATCTAAACTAATATAAAGAGTAATATATAGTAGATTTGATTGTATAGAATATACCCAAAAAATACTTACCGAATTTAAAAATTCTCTCATCTATAGAAATCTATATTAACAGCGGGTAACAAGGGTTGTATTGTAATTTCAAAATAAAAAAAAGGAAACAAAGTCGCGAGTAAAAGCGATACAAACCGACAAAATCGCAGGTAGCTGCTAGCACTTCTATATTGAACGCAACATTCACATTATTTTGTCGCCGCGACCGCGACATTTTGACGTAATTATGGACTTAGCCTTACAATTCAATTACAATTATTTTTTTTTACTTTAATATATAACTATATGAGAATTAAACCTTAATAATACTGTGCGTACAAGAATTTTTCATGATAATTGGTTTTTGTATTCGATTTTTTATTAATAGTGTTTTAGAATTTAAGATGAAATTCCAAATTGACACCCGTTACCATTATTATTGGTTGATTTTGTGGTTACTTTGTATAACGCTTGTATCTATATATTACTTCGTAACTGATCTCGGAATGTCATTCAGGTTTAATAGGTATTATATAGTAAAAAAAGTAATTATAACCCACCAAAACCCATTTCTACGTTTACAAGTTGAGATAAGTCATAGTGTTCTAAATTACAGATAATAAATAAAATAGACAAAACGTATAGATATGTCACTCGACTCTGTAATAAATATAATCTGTAATGAGTATTGTATGATTAAAAAAACAATCATAAGGTCAATAAACTTTTGACTTTTCGTGTGTTTCGTCTCTTCAATACATATTTGTTCCGTATTTAATATTCGAATCGAATTTACAAGGATTTTTTCATGTCTTTCGTTTGCTGTTTATAAGCAAAGGTAGATTAAACCGAAAAATATAATGAAATACTATGATTGTGAAGAAAACTGATAACTTTATTAATCACAATTATACTTTGAATGTTCCTCAATAAACAAATCTATTTTTATTTGTGTTATTATTTATATTAATCCCTACGAGATACGATTTTTTCTTATCCTATTATAAACGAGAAAGTCCATGATGCTAGATCAGAGGTTCCCAGACGTTTTTTCTCATAGACCATTTTCAAAATTTAGTTGGTTCCGGTGGACGACCGACAGCTACATTTCTACTATATACCCAAAACTCAACAAAAAGTTTGAAAATTAGATATAACTATGGAAATTTGCGATGCGACTGAGTTTCCAATCACGAATTAATAGTTTTCGAAAAAAAAGTGAGAACTGATTAGTTAATTAATTGATTGTTCTGCGAGTGCAAGTTTTTACAAGTAACAGTCGTTGAGCTTCTTAAAATTATTCTTATTTTTAAACTTGTTACTTAGTTATGTATTCCTATATAATTTATTTTTATTTTTGTGCACCCTCGTTGTCGGATAAATAAATAAATAATAATAAAATATTATCTGCCTACATATAGGTGAAACCCAAGCTAATATTTTTGTTCTTCACTATAGAAAGCAGATAAATTTTCGTGGAGCCCAGCTTACGAATTGTGAACATCTATTTTTATGTCACACCCACAGGTCACAATAACGTCGACCCCCGTCGAGTCTGTGGGTCTACCTGGACCATTTTGGGAACTATGGATGGATGATTGCTACTCTTTTACGCAAAAATTACTGAACGTATTTTGATGAAACTTTAAAGTAATATAGCTTATACATCAGAATAACAAATAGCCTATCCTTATCTTTACTAATAATAATATGAATGCGAACGTAAGTTTGTTTGTTACGCCTTAACTAATCAACCGATAATCATGATATTTTGCATACACATTGTCAGGGACAGGTCATCCGGGAAAAAGTACTATTCACGAGTGATAGGTTAAATCTACATTAACGCAATCGAAGCCACGAGCAAAAGATAGTAATTTATAATGATATTGCTTCAATTACTCAAATACAAAACAAGATAAAAATGTATGAAAAAATCCTTCAATATGAGAACTATCTCGGAGTATGTTCCATAAACCTTGTAAGTTACCCAAAAATAATACATAATAAAAATACAAAGCAGACGTTCAATAAACTCAAACCTAATCTCTGTTTTTCCTGTCAAAATGAAACATCGAACTTACATTAAATTATAAAGTTTTAACATGAAAGTGTAAAAAGGTTCGACCTAAATTAAATTTACAGCCATAATGATTTTTTTTTTCTCGGACACTACGTAAATTTTTAAAAGTTCAGAAGTTTTTTTTAGTTTTATGTTTGGCAAGCAATATTCTAGTAAATGATTACCGCCATTGTCGATTAGGTAAAGATATTTCAAGTTTTTTTCGATCATTTCAATGTTCTAACAAGATGGTAGCCCCCTTGTTAGTACTTTTCAGGGAAATTTTGTGGCAAGTCAGAATCCATGCTCTATGGTATTCTTTTCCACCCACTTCACTTCTGCACAGTAACCTAACTATACTACGTAAAAAACCACCAATATATCAAAAATATAGAATCAGATAACACATACATGTGAATAAAATTTAAAATGTACTACATGCCTATACAAGAACCCGCCAAAAACTCTCGATTAATTAAAAAAGTTTGTCATCATTTTTCGTATAACCTGCCAAACCAGAGACTAGCCTGAACAAAGGAGTTTATATTTCGTGCCGGCGATAGATCTTACATACGAATAAGTGTTTATAAAATAAAAAGGTAATTTTGTAATAAATTCAACGCATATATACATTCATAAACGTAATAAATGTTGATAGAAGGAATACATCATGTGCTTACTACCCTGTTCAATTGACATCTTATATTTCTGTTGTTACGTTTTTCCCTTTAACAATATTAGATTTTTGCTCGAATAAAAGGTGGCAGCCCCGTATTATTATCGAGTGTTAGAAATATCGCACTTCCGCTCAAATAGTGTCATAAGCCAAAAAAAACTCTTTTATTGCACCATCTGTTTCAGAAAAGGTCAAAATTTTATCTCCGATAGTGTCATGATACTCTTTGGTGTCATGACTATGGTTTGAATATTTATCCCTAGCTGGCACTAGTGACATTGTAATGTTAAATGAAAGTAATGTCATACCAACATACCAAACATAAACAGTGACACCATAGATAAGACACTATATACTGAGAAGTTACAGCATAGATAAGTTACACGTTTACACTTGCGCGACATGGTCGTCTGTCGTAATAGTCCAAAAAGTGTTATTTGTTGATATATGTGATAAGTTAAGTAGAAACAATCTGCAGATTTATTCAATGATTTTATTTTGTTAAAAAAAGTCGAGTTGTGTTCGAATTAAAATAAAAGTTGATTTATATTAAGTATCCATTGTATTTCTTAACGACATTATATTTTTGTACCACTAATGAAACAATATTTCGTAAATTGAATATCCTTTTTATCCTTACAGTGTCACAACTCAATATTTTTTCATATTTTCAGGGGATATCTAACACCTTATTTTGTAGAGCTTTAAAAACTATAGTGACTTACTGAAATACTTGTTGCGCTTATTTTGCAAGTTTTCGAATTAATTAAAAAAAACGTATGAATAAATTTTAAAATCGTTATTCTTGACAGTTTGCTTTTTTGACTTATGACACCATTTGCGCGGACGTGCAATATGTGTTGCCTTATTGTATTCATAAATTTGAATTGTGTAATATCGGTGGCATTTTGCTTTTGTTTTAATAGAATGTTAAAACTACCGCAAGACATATAATAAAAATCTGAATAGAAAAAAAAACAAACAAAGTTAATACCGTTCATTGAAATAAAATTCTTATTATTTCATAGATTATTTATTATAAAACGATTAACAAAATTAACGTAGTTTACAATAAGATGATGAATATTAATTCTGAGGTTATAACATAGTTCATATATCTAGTTAATACTAATTTTACCCGACAATTTGACACGTTGCTATCTGGTACACAGTAATATGCATTTTATAACTACTATTGCAAACAAATTACACTTATTTTAGTTGTAGTCGATTACAAAAACTAAATAACGCTGAAAATGTATATTTGCAAAAAAAAACCCTCGAATCTCTTTTATAAAAGAAATTAAACTCGAAACCATTATACTATGTTCGTTTTTAGATTCTATTATTCTTAAAAAAAAACTCTAGTTATATTTATCGATGTATAAATATCGACAGTTACTTTCCTTGGAATGTTTCTCTTACGATTATAATAGAATATATTAGACAACTAGTGTAAACATCCTAATTACTTCTAATATTTAAATAACATTTTTATAATATAAGGCTGATTAGTACACAGCTAACATATTATATCATAAAATGTAATCGATAATGTCGCTCGAGTGTCGATAACCGACATTATTTATTTTATGTATATATTGAAGGCAAAGAAAAAGCATTTGGTTCAATTTTGCCCTGTTTGTCAATCGATCTTTTTTTATTTTGTGTATTGACCAATGACGAGCTTTGATGCTATCAATAAAAAAAAATGAAAACAGTTCCCTTTTTTTCCTCACCATCGACAAGTCGAAGTCTTCTTTAAGACATCACGACCCCTACTAATCTACAATAATGAATTATGGTCGATTATCGACCATTAGGTTTGTAGAAATCGATGGTTTTAATTTGAAGTCTTTAATCGATAACATTATTATCGATTGTGCATATGTTGACATAACCCCATGTTTAATAACTCGCGGCCAACTCATGAGATATATGACACGTCATCACGAATCGGTAGAGAAATTCGCTGACGCTATAAAGGTCGATAGGTTATTTAAGGAATAAATTATTGAAATAATAAATAAATATAAAATATACTAAAATATTCAATTGAACTAGAATAAGAACGGTGGAGCCGTACCGAAATATAAAATTAAAATACCGAGCTTGGTACAGATCGTAAACAATAGAAAAATCAATAACAAATTTAATTTTTTTCCCATATTTGTGTTTTTTTTTTAAATATATGTTATTTTCAATTCTTAACCCTTCAAATAGATTATTATAAGAGAGTTCATTATTATTTCTAATTATTTGTTTTTCATATATAAAAACTACTAAGTAAAATTCGAGAAAAACTCACATTTTAAAATTATATGCAGAATTATCTAATGAAAATGGTTTATTTTTTTAATAGCCAAGTATGTGTACTGAAATATAGAGAGACATACAATTTAGAGACAATCATATGATAATTTGAAAAATAATTATAGAAAGAACTAGTTTACTAAAAGATTTGAAAAAAAAAACAGATCGACAGAATTCATTACGTATTTCATCATATTTAATCAAGTAAACAAGTTTTGAGGATATACAGAGCGACTGGTTAGTCGCCAGCAATATTTTTACAGGATAGTAAGTAGTGGATTCTTGTTCTGAATCAATTAAAAAAAGGTGCTTAATATTTGTCCCACTTGTTTAGAGAAAAACAAAAGTGATATACGCTAAAATTAGCGGTGTTATTACAAAAAAGTTAAATACGTATTGAATACTTGCTTTAAAAAGGTTTCGAATTAAATGCACCGCGGTCGCTGAATGTTCGTCATCTTGCTCTTTTGTCTCGCTTTGGTTACGTTAGGTTAGAAGTGCGAAAAAGGATAACGCGAACTTGTCTCGTGCGAGTGCGGTTCATTTAATTTGAAACCCCTTTTAAACCAAGTATTTAACTTTTTTGTAATAACACTGTAGGTGATTTACGCAAAAACGAACTGGTATAATATATACGAAAGCAATGAATTACACCGTCCCCGCGACCCTTTGTTCGACTGTGTGGCGTTCCCACAATAAGCAGTCACGTAATGATTAACCTTACAAAGCGCCCCTTTAACGTTGTTCATTGAACCCAGGTGTGACTTTTTACGTTTAAAACTATCGTTCCCATACTTTTAAAAGTTTAACTAATGTTCTCTTTGTTGTTTATTAGTATTTGTTTTGATATTATTATATATCTTAAATGTGACCATGAAGGGTGTTAAATTTTAAACAGTCACCTGGTATGGATTGTTATATAGATACATAAATCGTTGTTTAAATAAATAATTTTTATCACTAGTATTTGACTTGAGTTCATGATATTCCACCTCAACGTGTCAACGATAGTTCAGAAAGCAATAATATTCCTTTTTTTTTTTTTTTTTTTTTTATTGTAGCTCGGCAAGGTGACTGTACTGTGCCTGATGGTAAGCACAGTACAATCCAAAAACAATGGCGACCACCGAAAGACATACTATCTATCGCCGGTCGCCGCTGTCATGCCGGCCTGAAAGCGACCCAGTCAGGGCCAGCCCCCCCCGGTTGCTGGATATACACCTGCTGATCCCGGAACGCGACACGCCCAAACGTGTCACTATGGCGGGTGTTCCACCTGGTGTACGGTGGTCGCGATCCAGTCGGGTACAGACACCCTACCACCCCGCACCCCCTGATTTATTTGGGAATTTGCGATTCTATAAAACGAGTAGAGAGAAACATCGACTAAAGTAATCGATAAATATACAATAGTGGAAGCTATCGATATATCGTATAGGCTTTTCCCCCAGAACGAATTAGTCAATTATGCTACTGATTCGATGTTGGAAAGTTTCATCACAGGTACACCTCTTCCATTTCGTTTTGTAACAAAATATAACGTATAACAAAAATAACGAAATATATTACACTGTAGAATAAAAATGACGGTAAATTACACCGTAAAACAAAAGTATAGACGATAAATTACACTGCAAAATAAAAAGTATCAATAATAAATTAGACCACAGAATAAAAAGTATAGATACCAAACTACACTACAGACGGAAAGTGTCAATGATACCGCAGAATAAAAAGTACCAATGATAAATTACACCTTAAGATAAAAGTATTGTTGATAATAACTCCGTATAAATATCAATAACAAATTACACTACATAAGAGAAGTATTGATGATAAATTATACCGCAGAATAAAAAGTATCGATAACAAATTACACTGCAGAAGAAAAGTATCGGTGATAAATTATACCATAGATAATAGTGTCGTTGATAAATTACATTGCAGAATAAAAAGTATCGTTGATAAATAGCCCCGCAGAATAAAAAATATCGATAATAAATTACAATGCAGAAGAGAAGTATCGTTGATAAATTACACTGGAGAATAAAAAGTATCGATAATAAATTACACCACAGAATAAAATTATCGTTAATACATGTTTGCGTAATACCAAAATTATTGTTTAATCATGGACAAATATGCGAAAAATGTCTACCTAAACGCCTTTATGACCCAGACAATGAATATTATAGCGACTAGAGCTCCGATCAACATGAGTATGAACATCTTTCTTCGATATCTGCGTTTGTGTTCAGCTGCCTTTGCCAGTTCGTCGGTTCCAACCTCGACATTTATTGCGGCGCTTTCAATTTGACTTTCAACGGTATCTGTAAATATATTCAAGTATGTAAAAACCTTACTCGACACAACGATTTAGTTCGATATATCGACAAAACGTGAACTTGTGAAATTCAATGTAAAATCATCTATACAAATAAATTAGCGGGCGCGGTGGACGCTGTCCTGCTTTGATAATAATTTTTTTTTTTTTTTATATCATAGGAGGCAAACGAACTGGTGGGTCACCTGATGTAAGTGATCCCCACCGTCCATAGACACTTGCAACACCAGGGGAGTTGCAAGTGCGTTGCCAACCTGTGTGGGGGGGGGAGGAGGAAGGGAAGGGGAAGGGGAAAGTGGAAGGGGAGGGGAGGTGGATCTCCGGCGCTCTCACTGACCGAACGAAACGCAACAATGCAAGCACTGTTACTTCACGTCGGTTTTCTGTGTGAGGGTGGTACTACCCCGGGCGAGCCGATCCATTCATGCTGTAACCAGTAATAGTTTCAGCGTGGCTCTACCACCTACTATAATAATAATAAAAAAATCCTAAAGTCAACCGCAGCACCACCCACAGGGTCTAATTGTGAATCTAAATTATTCTTGAGTCTACCTCAATACACAGAAAACACCTGATCAAAATCTGTCCCGCCGTTTAGGAGGAGTTTAGTCACATACACACGGACAGAAGAATATATATGAACAAGTGTCTGTAATATCACAATGACATGTTTTCCCTTTTTTTTTTTTATTTTATGTTTTAAAAAAAAAAAATATTAGATTTTTGCTAAATAGATATGAAAGTATATAGGTACTTATAACAATAAATCAATTTCAAAAATGTTTGTCTCTTTTTGTTACGGCTAATATCCGAAACGGTTGGACCGATTTTGACGGAAATTTCACTGTGAAATAGCTGATGTTAAAAGGAGTAACTTTTATTTTAGATAAAAAAATAGGATCCAACGCGAAAAAAAATCTTTTATAAATATATACAGACGAAGTCGCGGGCTGCTCCTAATAGTATATAAATTTGGTCGTCAAAGATAAACATATTCCTCTACCTGTTAAGAAGTTACTATAGTTTTAGTGTTACATACATTTGACATCGCCATCTAGTAGCGAAATTTAAACTCATATTGCTAGCCTTAGCAGTGAAAATAATTGTTATGACGTTTAATCTCTACACTCTATAGATGGCGCAACTTTATAATACTAAAAACTTCTTTGGGTTTTAAAAATACTTTGAATTTATAGATACATGATATACGCCTACTATATTTACAAAATATCATTCCCATATTTTTGTTTAAAAAACTAGCTAATACACGCGACTCCGTACACAACTTATAAAAAATCGTACTTTTTTTAAGCTTTAGTAACTTTATGTTTATTGAGGCTATCCTGATGATCCTTTTTTCTATGAGGACCAAGTTGTCTAAGAAGTGGAAGTTAAAAACTGATCACGATATATCCAGTAACTTTTGAGTGAATCACACACAACGACAAGTCCGTATCATTTCATATATTTTTATTTGTGTAAGACTAATATTATAAAGAGGTAAAGTTTGTGCGTTTGTGACATTGTATGAGGTAATGTCTGGATCTAGTAAGTTTTTTAGTTTCATTCCGTGATATTTAAATTTTACACGTTTACAATATGAAAATTTATAAAGAAAGACTTTAAATCATATGAACGGATAAAATTGGATTTGGCTCATTTTGAAAATGAACAACTGTTATCTATATTATAATAAGTTATTATGTTATTATTATAACTTATTATAATAAGTTTTTAACTCGAGGGTGGTGGCTGGTCCCATTGGTTGTATAAAGTAAGTTTATTTTTTTTATACTTTATAGATTCTAGCATTTGACTACAATCTCAATTAAGTGTTAGATGGTCGAATGTAGTAATAACGCTAAAGCTATGAAGAAATTGGCTCTCAAGTACAGCTGCCGACACACCAACTGATGCTTGGCAATAGATTTTCAACTTGAGAATGGTAGCTGACAAGCACTGGACTTAAAAAAACCCTATCACTATGCAATGGTTTCATCACAATGTTTTCCTTTACCGAAAGCTTTGGTATATATTCAAGGATTCGAATCTACATCGATTGACGGGGTATCAGAATACGTTAATCAATGAGTTATCAGTGTATAGTTTATAGAATCAATTTGGCCGTTATATAGTTTACAAAATTAGTTCAATCAATATATAGCTTACAGAATCAGTTCAATCAGTATATGGCTTACAGAATCAGTTCAATCAGTATATATCTCTAGAGAATCAGTTCAATCAGTATATGGCTTACGGAATCAGTTCAATCAGTATATAGCTCTACAGTATCAGTTCAATCAATATATAGCTTACAGAATCAGTTCAATCAGTATATAGCTTACAGAATCAGTTCAATCAGTATATAGCTTACAGAATCAGTTCAATCAGTATATAGCTTACAGAATCAGTTCAATCTGTATATAGCTTACAGAATCAGTTCAATCAATATATAGCTTATAGAATCAGTTCAATCAGTATATAGCTTACAGAATCAGTTCAATCAGTATATAGCCCTAAAGAATCAGTTCCATCAGTATATAGCTTACAGAATCAGTTCAATCAATATATAGCTTACAGAATCAGTTCAATCAATATATAGCTTACAGAATCAGTTCAATCAATACTTAGCTTACAGAATCAGTTCAATCAGTATATAGCTTACAGAAACAGTTCAATAAGTAAACAGCCCTAAAGAATCAGTTCAATCAGTATATAGCTTACAGAATCAGTTCAATCAGTATGATCAATGAGTAATAAATTAATATACATACCAACAATCCGTCCCTGTTGGTTGACCACTTCCGATAAGTTCTGTATAATTTGATTAACATCTAAAACGTCCGCTTCGATTTTATTCATGTATATTTCTCTTTCCAGCATCATGCTCGTCTCAAACTCTACCAGACGCGCCTTAAATACAAAGCGTTCATCAGTTTTACTGGAAATTTCTACAACATACATATAATATGATGGTTGGGAAAAAAATAAATAATGAAAAACTAGTTGTGCCTGCGATTCCGTCCGCGCGGAACCTAATGTAAAAAATCAGTGACTAATAAAATTATCTGAATGTATTAAGTCAATTTATTTATCTACTTTTCTCTCGTACTTAAGTAGTCTTAAGTCTTATAGTCTTAAGATTTAAGCGTCGACATTAAAATTACAATAACTTTTGATAGAGTGAACTTTTAATGAAACCAAGACAAAATGTTACTCGAGAATATGCTTTATGATTTTTTTGGTGAAGTTTTATCGTGAATCGTTACTTTAGCAGTGATGCGTGTTCATACAAACAGACAGACATTTCTAAGAATTATTGAAATGTATTTAATTACTTATTTTAAGGCAACTGTAAAAATTTTTTTCACAAAAATCTAGAAAGTATAGACACATTACATTTACTTCTTATTATATGTATAGATATAGACAATGAGTATTGGTAAAAAAAAGAGATGTTAACATCATAATATATCTGGTAATTTAATAATACCTGAGCTTGTTGTTGAGCAAGTGCTGCAGACTCTTCATCATCAGCTATAGCTTGCTGCTCCAACAGTTGCGGGTCATTCCGAACACGAACCGGCTTTGGCATGTGTGCTGCCATTTTCTCTGACACTTGCTGGAATTAATCAATTAATTCTTCCTATAGTAATTGTAAGTAATTGGACAAGAATATTTTCACAGCAAAATAAAAAAAAAACGCTATTTATGCCCTGAAAAGACACATAAGCGTTAAAACACTGACGTAGGTTCTAAGATAGTCCTACTCGTTTTTCCAATCTGATAACCCTAATTAAATCAATATTTTTTTACTATTAAAAATTGTACATATTGGGTCCTAAAAAGACACACATAACTGCTAAACCACTGGCACTGGCTTTAAGATTGTCCCATTTGCCTCAATTTGAAAACAATTTTTTTTCTACTGTGAAATTAATGTTTACAATTTTTTTTTTTTATAAATATACAGAGTCACATCCCGTCACCATTACCATGCATGTAAATAAGTTTTTGATAGTAAAACTGATTGACACACACTTTGAAATTATAGTGTAGTAAATTCATAACGCACTTTGGAACTTAATTCTAGAAGCATGATTAAATAAAAAATACTCCAATTAATTTTACTCAGTCTAAAATATCACTGATTAGTGTCTACCTTAAAAATTGTCGTTCGTTCACACACAAGATCCAGTTTTATTTTAGTCTTTGTGAGCACACATTAAAGTTTCGAGGATTTATTGGGACGGCAAAATTAATTTTTTGAACCTTCTTCCTTGGGATTCGTAAGTTCCCACGTTTTCAATTGTTCAAACTACCGGTTCTAATAGTATGAATACGACAACGTCCTTTGTTGTTACCCACTACAGTCAAATATACAGTATTTTAACTTACCATGCCTATGTTATACAGGAAAATAACAACTAATTCTAAATAATGAATTATATTAAAGGCAATGGAAATTTTCTGAACTATCAAACTCAAACCAGGTTACTGGTGAATAAAATAACAGATTTGACGTCATTATTATAGGTCAATATATATTGATCATACATACACCACTAACGAGGTTGTCTTCACTAATAACAAATACTCTTATAATAAAAGCAATCATAAATAAATTATAAAATTAATTATGATAATAAAATGAGGTGTTCATTATTTACGAAACCAATTTCTTTTTTATGTTTTGGGTACCACTTGACAGATAAAATACAGTATAGTAAACAGATATTTTTGTAGGAAATATAATGGACTATAAAACGTTTTTTTGTCAATCTATGATAAAATGGTTTATTCAAAATATATTGACATTGACTTAATTATGACCTTTATTATTTTAAGTATACAATTATTAGATAAATGAAAATGATCTCATGAAAAGAAAATTTCAAAATTTTAACAATATTACTTATTAACAGAAACACATTGAATTTTTATGTAAAAAGACTGGGCATATACATTTAACAGGCATAAACATCGAAGTAGTAAATAATCTTTCCTTTATTTTCTTTTTATTTATTGTTTACCTCATGGCAGGTGTATGAAAATTTAGTTCTACAACATTAGGTTATATTATCCATAGATTATACTGAGTAATACTACTTACTACCCTATGTAAATTGTAAAAATAATTACATAAATTTTGGAAAACCAGAAACATAATTAACATTCTTTAAAGAATACTACTGGTAACTTACTTTCTGAACAGAAGAATACTTCGCAAGTGCATCACTGAATGCTTGTGTCAATCTTTCCACTTGTAATTTCTGAGGTTTGTCTCCGCGACGGACAATTACACCCAACCGCTGTATATCACGTGCTGTTGCTGACACCGAGCTGTTAACCGTTTGCTGTGTGTTATGTCTGTAAGGTGAAATTTATTCATTCGTTAAGTAATTCTTTTTGACTCTCTATTTCATACCCATGTACATAACAAACTGACTGAGTGATAAAAAAGTGATAGATTTTCATACCAACTTTCACCCCTTTTTTCATCATCTGAAGAATTGAATCTCCAAAAATCCTTCCTTAGTGCTCGTCTACAGTTTAAAGCAACCCGCATACACGTTTTCATGGGCCTAGCCCCATAAGGGCATAGCCTAAGCTGCGAGTTGATATGGCTGTGGGTCTGTTACTTTTAATGTATGTATATAAATACATATCCTCTGCCACATCTGTCTGTCTATCTGTTCACAATAAACTCAAAAACTATTGATCCGATTTTCATGCGATTTTCACCAGTAGATACAGTGATTCTTGAGGAAGGTATGAAGTATATAATTTGTCAAGGTTTTTTTTATTATCAGAGCGGGATAACGTCCGCCGGACCCGCTAGTGAAATATATATCAGTTGTTACATTTCAAAATGAACCAAATCCAATTACATTTATTAATGCCAAAATGTGGACTTAGTTCACAGTGTGTAAAGACTGAGAATCTTTAAAAAAATTAAGATCTCATATGAGCGATAAATTGATTGGACTTGGCTCATTTTCAAATGTAACGTCTTATGTATATTACATGTATCTCAGAAAGAGTTCTAATGATTTGGATCGATATTTATGTTTAGATAAGATATTGACTTTCAAGTTTATCTATATATGTGTCTTTCCAGAAAAAAAAGACTTTTTATAATAAATTATTAATCTATATTACATAACACCATCTGGTATTTTTTTGTGATAATCGCATAATTGCTAATTTGTGCGTTGTTGCTATATGATATTAGTCGAATATGTGTTTAGCTTACAGCCAACAGGTATATTTGTATTAACCAACCTATCAAAACTTTTTGGATATAATTATCCATATATTTATCTTCAATTTGTTTTTATATATCAACCCCCTTTGAATTCTTATTTATAAATGCATAAAAAAATAAATGTGATATTTGCGTATATAATAATTGCGTACTTATTTCTATTTCGTACTCTATTATATTAAAAAAACACCCACAACCTTGCACAAATATATATATTTTTTAATTTATTCTATAGTCACTATGGTATTATTCCACAGTTCTGCCAATGTCAGGTAAACTTTGCGCCAATTTAAATAAAGGGAGTCTACAAAAGATTTGAAAAGTATGCAATTGAGAAAGCTTGAAGTGCAATCGAAGATGATTTACCAACCAAAAAAATTATAAAAAAGTCTGGGTGTTGGATTTATTCCAGTATTGTTACATAAGCATTAAAGAGGGTAAGGATCTATCCTAGGTATATTTTTAAACTCTAAAAACATTTCAACTTAAGAATTAACTTACTAATTATATTTGTAAAAATTATGCTAATACTTCTGTAAGTATAGAAGGGGAAGTAAGAGCTTTGCTTACCTTTGATGACAAGGGGGAGAGGCAGGTCCAAAATGACCAAAACTCTACTTATATAATGGTTTAAGGCTTCTTAGTAAATTCGCTATATAACTAGGTGAATAAATAATACAATACACAAAAAGAAGAACTCTTCATTGAAAAGAGGAGCGAACAAGAAAATGAAGTCAAAATTTGCTGGGGAACTATCTCATAGAGAGGAAAACACAAATTAAAACAATTAGAAAATATATTAACTTAAAGATTAATTGGCAGAAAGAGCATTTTCATATACACAAATATATGGGGATAACAAAAGATTACTTAAAGAATTTTTGGTATCAGATCAGTAGTTCTGATAGATGATGATCATCTCATTCACCATCTTATCTGAATATATTTGACATATCATTCAAAATATTCATGATACATCACTTAAAACAAAATGAAGTTACATTCTCACTCACATTTTATCCCTGAGTTGTATATTGTCAGTAGGCCCGCCAATTTGTTTCATCATCTTCTCCAATGACAATAATCCACTGTTAATTGTGTTCACATTGTCCGCAATACCTTCACTCAAATTATACAATTCTGTTGGACTGAAGTCTGCAAAACCAACTGATGGCACCGCTGCAGTGGCTCCATAGTCACGATTTGATCCGGTCAATTGTTCCCGTTCAGACATGGTGATACTGTAAAAGGATAATAATGTACCTTATAATAATTTAAACTTTTGCACTAGTTAGCAAGATTTAAAATTGTATAGTTTATATAGACACTCAGTTTCCATTTTAGACTGAGAAAATATTGTCTAATGTAAAAAAATATATATCAAAATAGACCACAGTTTGAGTTGAACAGGAAAGGATTTTTTTTATCTAGTAAAGTCTTATCTTAATGGATAGTTGTATTTTGGACTGCACAGTATTTATTATTGAATGTAGTACAGATGTTTTCCAGAATAAAGAGTTTTTAGGGCCTACATTAGAAATTTGCATCCTGAAATAAGGGTTGAGGGGAGTGAGAGGGGGCTGACTATCACTCTATACCACTCCCCCGCCGCGGAAAGTCATAGTTTACCGAGATAATCATTATCAAATTCTTGAGGTTACGTCACCTCCGAACAACCATTAGTTATTTTGTATATTAACAACTTGGTGAGTTTTAAGTTAACACAAAACTGTTTGTACAATACTATGTCTATATACAAGTAGAGCAAGAAATGATTGCTCGGAAAGTGTAAATTTTGTGGAAACCAATAAATTTTAAGTATGTAAAAATCTTGTAACAGTACTAAAAATTATAGTAATTTTGCATATAAAAAGTATGAGTTTTCAACTAAACAAATAATAATTAGTATGAATCTATGTATATCTACACATTATATATATTGTTGATATATTATTGATGAAAAAGCATAAGCAGTTGATTGATTATTGATGGAAAAGCGTAAATCTTGAGAACCAAAAATAATTATTTACAATAAACTTCTGTCCTCATCTTTCATCCAGATATTTCAAATTTAAGCTCATAGGGCTTAAAAAATATTTAATCTAAAACAACAAGTTGATATGTGTTCGCAATATTAACCTATATAGAAGACTTGGGCGGTAGTGAAGCTAAGATAAGCCCTATTCCTCTATTAACCTGTGACCCAGTCGGATTTGCTCTGAATGGATCTCTTGCTCGCTTCGCTCACTAGCATGTGTTATGTGGAAAGGCTTTATGCTCATATACATAATTTTTTTTCTAGGATTGAGACAGATGAATTTTGGAAAACATTCCATTTATCATACAAATAATTTGTTTTGATTTTTTTTTTCTAAATGAATAATGAACAATTATAAAATAACAATAAATATGTATAAAACAAAATTATAGTATTATAAACCTTAAAAATGCGCATCTGAAGGAGAAGTCACATTCTGTTACATGTAACTTGAAAGACATTAAAAAAAATGATATGTCTCCGCAGGATGTCTTTTGGAAGGATTAATCAACCCCCTATAAAAAACAACCCTTAACAATCACAAATTCGTTATGCGAATTTGGAATGCCAACCCATTACGGCTATTACTTGATATTCAGTTTTTGTGTTTCAGATTAATTAATATGTTATTGATTTAGTAAGAAATAAACTCTATTATTTTTTCAATTTATTTGGATTCTTTTATTATGTTTAATGATTTAAGACAATAAAAAATATACGCTAGAAATCTCATATAATTTAAAATCATAATCTTGTCATAAACTGGGCAACAAGTAGTTATGTACGCATTATTTGATATATTTAGTGTAATAGGCGTGTACATATCCCTTAAATTAATAAATTACGACAAAAATAGCATACTGACAGGTTTTTTGTTGCTAATTTTATTATTTTTTTATGCGCAGTTGATTGATATATACTAGTTTTCTAATCATGTCGATTTACAAGTACAGTCATACCTAACTATGAACTACAGAAAAAAAAACACAAATTGGGAAGGAAAACGTTAAAAATACTTACCTAACTGTTGTGCAAGAGATCGAGAACCGGTTTATAAATAGGTTTACCTTAGATATGTAGATGAGTGTTTTTTGATTTCTAGTTTTCCACCAAAAACTATACGCTCAACAAAGTACTCGAATGACGGCCGATGAACTGTCAACGTCAGTTGCAGTCAAAGTTGTCACATCATCGATATTATCTAAACCCGATACAATCAAAACACAGAGACAACAAATGTCAATACTGAAAATGCGCACGTATATAAAATATAGAGCAATGTAAATATAAAATATATGTTAAATAATTTTCTGTTCTCTTTTCTGTAATAACATTGTTTTAGCAGTCTTTTTATCGTTGTCATTGATGTGTAAATTAGTTTCAAAAGATGGCGTTGCATGTTCCAAATATAGACAATAAATAATAATTCTCGAATGCCACCTTTTCAAATATTAGATCAAATAATTATCGTTAAGAGGAAACGCAGTTTGCATAAAATAAAGAATAGCTTCTAACAGATTTCTATTGCTGTGCATTCTACTCAAATTATCAAAGAGAGGGCGCAAACATCAACTGCAGTTTGGAACCATTATGGCTATATAAAATACAGGAAATCATGGTTGCATATTCACCTGTTTCCTTCTCCGAAACTGATTTATTATTTCAAAAGTAATGCAAGATGGACTCGTGTCTGTATGTTTTTCACTTATTTATTATTATTATATTCGTCAAATTGATATGTTAGATATCTGAAAGTAGCAATATAATTAGGTAACTATAATATTCTCAGAAAGCTCCTTTTTATAATATTTAATTTATGGAAAATATTAAAACATAATAGGGATCACGATAGTCACAGATATAGACTGTAAAAAAACACTTGTGTTGACCAAAACGTCGCCCACGTTTTTTCTTAAGCATTTTCATGTAAGTACGTGATTTTAGTGTAATGTGTTTAAGTACTTAATTATTGTATTGCGCATTTTAGTTTGTATCTTATATGGGTTAAAAATGAACTGATTTTTTTATTATTTGGAATTATCCCATTACTGCTTTGAACCTGTAGAAATGCATAATATACATTCCAGACCTTTCTTGGGTTATGAGTTCTAAGCATAGAGTAATGAAGCTGTGGGCAGTCTAAGCTATTTCATAATTCTATGGGTCTGAGAGTTCTAAAGATCACAAGAGTGCACGCACGCTCATCTCAAATCAAATGAAAATCAAACACACTTTATTCAATTTAGGCCCTAAGAAGGCACTTATGAACGTCAAAACTACCACCGGTTCGCAAAACAACCCAGTCATCGAGAAGAACCGGCAAGAAACTCGATCTAGTTTATCTTTTTAACAAATATATATAATATTTAGAATATTATATATATTTCTATATAGGTAGTACATGTAACAAGCGTTTTTAATAGATGCACAGAGATGAGTGAATTCCAGGTATCACCATCGGTCACATATTGATCCACTCTATAACAGCCTTGTGACACCAAAACCCGCTTGACATGGCGTTTAAATTCACAATCCGACAAATCGGTAATATCTTTTGGGACTTTCTTGTAAAATCTAATACGATTTCCCAAAAAACTGTTACTGGTTTTACTAAGTCTAAAACATAGGACAACCAGTTTGCACCAGTTTCTAGTATTTAAATTATGCGGGTTTTTTACGAAATCGAACTATTCGTCTATTGTAGATACCTGTTTTTTTTGTATGTCGCTTTCTCATTTTCTGTTCTCTCACCCCGCACCATCAGAAGAGTTTTGAATATAAAATTACGCAGTAATAACTACTAATAACAGTAATTAAAACGTACTTATAGCGTGGTGGTTGCAATTCTCTGTTATTTCACATCATTTTTTTTCAAACTGACTAACGCTTGGCTTGATTGGCCTTCACAGCTTCACCGGACAGTAATTTATTACTCATTAAAAGTGCAATTCTACTATGGTGTAGTACTAGCGGACCCGGCGGACGTTGTTCTGCCCTGATAATAAAAAAAAAAACTAAAATTCAACCGCAACGCTGCCTACCGGGTCCTATTGTTAATCTTAACCATATTTGAATCCATCCGAACACACGCACAAAAATTTCATCAAAATCTGTCCAGCCGTTTAGGAGGAGTTCAGTCACATACATACATTATGCCTTGTTTTCTGATTATTACATTTATTACTTGTTAAAGCAATATTCCAAATATATTTAAGTAGTCTCAACGAGATATGTAATTATAATTTAAATTTTCCATAAGTACTAGACCGGCAACGCGATGGCATTGACATTTTTGGCGGAATTTTAATCTGTCATGTTTTTATAGTCATCTGTAAATTTGCTTCATCTGACCCTGTTTTGTAATATTGGTTAAATCTTGTGTAAAAAAGTGGACTGGAAATAATAACATATCACAAAAAGTACTTCGAAATTCTAATATCTATGCTTCAAACTTATTATTAATACACTCAGAAATTATCGCAATAACTACGTAAAACAAACAACTATGTACAAATTATCATATAATCCGGTGAAGCTGTTAAGGCCTTGCTAGACCATAAGCGTATTCAGTTCGAAAAAAAAACAAAGACTATGTAAAAATTATTCTATTGAGAAATAAGCGAAAACAAAGGAGAACATGCAGCGCTATATTTATCGTAAAAAAATACGTTTTCTAAATTCAAATTCAATGAAGCCGCCATAAAGGAGATAATCTCTATCAAAAGTATGTAATATAATGTAATGTAAATTAACGTAACGTAAAGTAGCAAATGTATAATATTTAATAGTTAAGAAAAATAACTATAGTTGCTCACATTTTAAACGATTTTTAACAATACTAATAGAATTAACGACAGCAGAAAAAATAATCGAATTCATTTCAACTATGATTAAAAGGCGGTATTTGACTTTGTCCTTATACTTCTATTTACACTCTGAGTAACGGTCGACTGACTAAATGCCCTCAAAATACACGTTCAGTGTATTTCAAGCTGTTGTAAAGTGATGATAAAATTAAAATATCCAACTTATTTATGGCAGTATGAATAATATTATGAGCGGCCTTTGTCGTGTACCAGTGAAAAGAAAGCAGCAAGTCTTGGAACTTATGATTCGTTGTTCAAATATTATCTTTTAATTTTTTTATTATGTTCTTGGCATCGGCTAATGAAGCGTGTAAATAATGATGTCATTTATGTATTATAAAAATTAATGTTTGTGTCGTTAGATTTGAGCGTAGGGATGTCAAAATTAAATCACAACAATATCACCGTAGACAAGTAGCATTTCTTTTGTTTGGATATATTGCAAAATGAGATAAATAGCGATAATAAAAAATCTTACAATTCAAATTAAACTTTGTTCACACAAACAAGTATACAATTTAAAATTTAAAAGAACAAGTTGCCGTGATTTCCCATTTGGTAGACTAAATTTGTTATTTTTTATCTGTGTTTTTGTATATGTTATATATAGTAGGTGTTTACATAATTATGGAATACATTATTCCGAAAGATAATATGAATAATATAATTGCCAAATAATAATTATAGAATTATTTGCTAACATCATTTACATCTTTGTATTCAGAATTGTAGTGTAATCGCTCACGCGTCACTATTATTATTTTTGTACAAAGAAAACAAATACGAACAAGGAAAACAAAAAAAGAACAGTATGCAATTTGAAAACATCCGATCATATTTATTTAAAGTTTGCTTCCTTCATCGAAACTTTTAAAAAGCGGTACTACTTTCTCCGCTCTATTTTCCTCAATGAAATACCACACTAAACTGTATGATGTAACGGCTCAACTCATTCACGTTTCACATGATAAGTTATAACGATCTTCAGTAGACCACTTATACTGTATGTTTTTGATGCGCCAAAAGCTGCCGTCATGTTTGTTTACCTCCGGACTCGAATCTACTGCCCGCATCTGAGTTACGATTGCGTGTAATGGTGTTAAGATTGGAAAAATATACACTAAAACACTCGGTGTTACGTTAGATTCGTTCACTTTTATTTTTAGAACAGGTCTTCGTGAAAAGTTTGTTATCTGTTATGAATGTTTATTATTCGAAAGTTTTGTTGATATTTTTTTTACGTTGAATAAGTACAGGTAACTGAAAGATGAGATTTAGTTTTTAGATTAGATTAAGTTTTGTGGTACGTTCAATGCAAATCACCGGTCATTTTTGTGATCAAATCGACATATCTATACCACTGTATTTTCGGAAGTTTATCACTGAATAAAGCAAACATTAAAAAGTTTAAATATTAAATGTGCCTTTATTGTTAATAAAAACATATAATCAAAAGCCTATGACCTAGTTTAAATCATTTCTGTCAGTATAATTATTTATGTTAAAATAAACTTAATATAATTACATTTATGAGATAGTATCATTGTCGCGTCACTGCGGCGGCCATATTTTTTATTATTTAGGCTGTGGCTATGATTTTGTTTTTATACTTCCATAATGTTAACAAACATTAAAATTAGTTTGTCTAAGAAATTATTTTAAACTTATATTTTTACTTAATTAGAACAAAGCCTATTTTAAATATTTTGCTAGTTTATATTCATTTACAACCATCATGTAGAAAATTTATTACCCAAAACCCTTGCCCTTAGAAAGCCCTTTCTGGTTTTACTGTCTTAACACATCAACACCTCACCATTAGATTATGGTCTGCTCCATAACTCTAGTCGATAAAAATAATTGATTAAGTCAAGGGTTCTCAAACTTAATGCTGTAACACCCTGCAGAGCAGTCAGCGTGTTACGATTAGACAACAATTTTAAATCAACTCGTGATTACTTAAGATTCTTTTTTATTTACTGCTTGACGCTTAACTTCAGTCACATTTAAAAGAAAAGAGGACAGCACGCGTTCTATTACTAAAAAGTTATTTTCAGTTCTTTTGAAAACGACTATATTGTATGAATCGAGATAAACCTACGTATTTCATTAGTTTTCAGTTCCAGTAATGAAAAAGTGTTTTGTACGTATAATCGGAACGTTGACTACATACTGATGGGAGGCTTATACAGCGACTGATAGTCCTGAGATTTTTTGGGAAAGGTGGAATTAGATGTAGTATATATAACCTAAAGATAAGAATACCATGATAGGAACTAACAGGAGTTCTGAAAATAATGCCGTTGGTCAGGCTTCACTAATTAGACTTGTTCGTATTTTTGAACTTATATTTCTGAGGACACATTTGTAACGTAAGCTTACATTAAAAAATAGATATTGGAAGAAATTTTATAAAACAAGTGGTTTATAGTGAAGATTAATTAAAATTCCAATAGACATAACGTTAAATGCAGTATTATTAAAAAGCGACGGGGCAATTAATTTGCACGAGTTTTTATTCTCTTTCTATGTATTTATATACCAGTAAACGATATTGTGATGGGATTTTTTAAGTAGAAACTTCTTTAGGCGCGTTGAGCCGTATTTCTTTGGCAGGAGATAAATTTATAATTTCTCGTCATGACATGCTAGTAAGCGTGACCGATAGTATTGCACTTCCGCGGCTTGCGTCAGACTAGCGACGCATAATATAGCAGGCTATATTTTTTCGAACTGATTAGGCTGTTGACCTGGACAGGTCTTTACAGCTTCGCCGAACTATATATAGCAGGCTATGTACATGTAATATTGATATTTTGTCTCGAGATAGTGCGACCCATCATAGGATTGATGAATTAATAAACTGTACATTATTATTCGCAGTGCCAAGAGATGTGAAAGAGAGACGAATGATAATAATTGCAATTTACAAATTTTAAATAACTCAGACTATAATTTCAAAAGCGAACACAGCTTATATTCTATTGTATAGAGTTTTTAATTCCATCGGCAGTCATAAGGTCATACTTTTTTTACTGAACGAAAGTTACGGCTGTGACAATAGTTTGACAACCGCTTGATGAAGTTAGAAAAATAAAAAAAGACTGTTGTATATCAATTAACGGTTGTGATTGCCAAGGTTTTAAGTCGTTTACAAGCCCTATTAAGTTGTTATCTAGTAACTATTATGGCCACTGAATAAGAAAAGACAGGCTATGGATAAGGCGGTTTACCTTTATTAAGTTGAACAAGAGCAGGTGTAAAAACTCATTTCTGCTTGCTGCTATTATCGACCAGTTGTAAAAAAGAACTGGCTGTGACAATGATATTAGTTTACTGCATCTATACATATAATAAGAATGTAAATTTAAAGTGTCTGTACTTTATAGATTTATGTAAAAAAAATTGTTGTAGGTGTGTAGAAATAAGTAATAAAATACATATCAATCATTTTTAGACATGTCTGTCCGTCTATCTGTTTGTTTGAACACGCATCACTGTTAAAGTACTGCGTTCATAACAAAATCACAAAGCATATCTTCGAGTAACATGTAGTCTTCGTTTCATTAAAATCAGTTCACTCTATCAAAAGTTATTGTAATTTTAGTGACGACGCGACTTTATTACAAGAGAAAAGTACTTAGATAGTAAGTAGATTTAATACATTCAGGTGACTTTATTAGTCACTGTTTTGTACATTAGGTTCCACGCGGACGAAGTCGCGGGCACGGCTAATACTAGATATAGTTTTTAGTTGAGTCACTATGTACAATTACAGTGTTGTAAGCACACATTGGAATTTTTGCGTTCAATGATACAGTTTTCTAGCAGACCACTAGAAAATTAAATGTAACTTTTACTTTTTTTAACTTTATTTTTGGCAACCAATCATTTAGATTATTACTGCCATTGTCGAGTAGCTAATAGTATTACAAGTTAGTGTCGTGCGATCATTTCAATGTCAATGTTTATGTCCCAACAAGATGGTGGCTCCCTCGTTATAAACTTTCCAGGGAATTTTCGCGGCATCTCAGAATTCATGCTCCGTGGAATTTTCCATTCGCTTCACTTATGCACAATAAACAAACTATATTACATAAAACACCACCAATTTTACATAATATAGAGTCAAGTAACACAAGATTATGAATGAAATATAAAATTCACTACATGACACACTAAAATTCCGCCAAAAACTCTCAAAATGTAACTTGATGAAATATTTTGGGAACTAGTAACACATAACCGTTACTTTTAGTTAAATATTTTTTTATAGGTACATACACAAAAAGGCCAAAAGTGGACCAAACTTATTATTACATAGATAATCACTTTGTGCTGTGTTTATTACTTTTGTAGATTTTTACCTTTTCTTTCTCCTTGTATTCACTTTAGAATATAACTATTATCTGATGAGGTCTGAATGAGGCTCGTTTATATATCTGATTAAAAATGGAGGTTTTAAATGAATAATTACAATTTGGATTTTGATACTGATAACATTCAAGGATGGGAGAAATATTGAGGCATGTATTATTTCTTAAAGCTTTGAATTCATTCCCAAACCCAATAGTCAGCGTGATAGGGTGTCAATATGTTCCGCGCACTAATCAGCCATCACGCTGCTCTATCTGCTACTAGTTATTCAAGATGTTTGTAGAGAATTATAGAATGTTTCTGTCTGTTTCTTCGATATTTCGAATTTTACCATATAACTGATATCTGTTTTTCTGTATGACAACGACACGTTTTAAGTAAAGACGTTATCTGCGCAGTAAAGTGCCATCTTATTTCTCATGTGAGGTATAAGGTTTTCGTTGTAACGTCTTATTTTTAATCATCCACAATATTATTACACGGTAATTGTTTTTCATATTAGTACAGTAGAAAAGGTGTGAAGCGTGCTAAATTCGGTATTAAAGACAAAGATTAAAGAGAAACTAGATCATGTTTTTTTTCACACATGTAACATGTAACTTTGATATTTGGATCTCGACCGTTAAGTCGTAATGGTATAAATTAGATCGCATTCGAAACGAACACATCCGTGGTAGCCTTGGAGTCCGTGACATCGCAGACAAGCTGCAGGAGAGTCTACTCCGCTGGTACGGCCACATAAGTCACAGGCCTCCAGACTACGTCGGAAATAGATGCCTCAACATCACTGTACAAGGCCTAAAAACACTGGTTGGACGTGGTGAAGGCGGACTTAAAGGAAAATAACTTCACACAGAGGGATGCCGAAGATCGGGCAAAGTGCAGGAAGTTTAGTAAGAAAGCGGACCCTGGTACCAAGCCGGTAAAACGCTAGGAAGAAGAAGAAGAAGAAGTCGTAATGGTAACACTTAAAATAAAGGTCACCAATCTGAACAGTTTTTGAGTGAATTTTATTTGATAATTCTTGGGTTTCGTGGGAAAGAACAATACCGCAAAATGCCAGATCGAACGGTTTCTAAAAATAGACTAGGCAAAGATTCTGTGAAACAATGCGAATGTTAAACGTTATGCAAATAATCCTGTATCCGGTTTTAATATTTATTTGAACTGCAAAATATCAATTCAAAAGTTCTTCGAATCGGTTCCCTTTTTTTGGTGAAAAAATCGGACAATTTTCAACACAATTTTATAGGTAGAAAGATTTATTATCGCGTGATTAAAGACACGAAGTACTTGGCAGACAATTATCGGAAATAAATCGTAAATCTACATAATAAAAAATGTATTTTAGGGACCGCCTTTATTGAAACAATTTTAACAATGAGTTTAGATACACATAAACGTAGAAATGAAACCAGTTACGTGAAAAATGGATAAGGTATCTCATTTCGTACTAAAAATATACAACAGTGTTTAATTAATTACTATTTTGTGTTTTTTCTTTATTTTTGTGTTTTTTTATCTATATTTAAGGAATGAAAATAAAAGCTATAGATAGTGATGCTTTGATACGTAACTGCACTCAATTGGGAGAAAATATCCGTATATCTAACTGGACTGGTACTCTTATCTACCAGTTTTCCCCTTTTGGTTCCGTACTTAGTCAAGCTGTCTGCATTGTTGACAATCCGAATCTAGAGTCATTAGAACTTCGCAGGGACATTAGGTCTCTATGTGTGCTTTACCATACCAATACACTTTATAAAACAAACTCCTCTGCCACGTCTGGCTGCCTGTCTGTTCGTGATAAACTCAAAAACTACTGAACGGATTTTCATACGATTTTCACCAGTAGACAAAATGATTCATGAGGCAGGTTTAGGTGATTTGTCAAGGTTTTTTTTATTATAAAGGCAGAACAACGTTAGCCGGACTCGCTAGTGTACAATAAATTGTTTTGATATTGCGTCATTGCAAGCCTTATCACCGTTCCAAACTCGCACCTGCCGCCCTTGCATGGTTTCTCATCCACACACCCTAAAACCTAACAAAATAGCGGCAACCGTAAACTTTTCTAGAACATTCATGAGGCGTACTTAGCCTTGTGGAATAGGCTATTAAGTATGTTTTTCTCCAGAGCTATGATATGAGGCTCTTCAAAAAGGGATTGAAACACGTTCGTCAAAATTGACAACACAACAGTGATGAACATGATGTTCCAATTGTCCCTAGGCGACGGTAACCATTTGCTATCAAATGAGCCACCAACAAGATGGCTGCGCTTTGTCACCAAAAAAAAGTTAACAATGAATAGATTAATTAATACCTCCTCCAACTGTGCACACTTTTCTTAGCTAATCCGTGTTACTTTAACAGGAAGTTTACGAGGCACGCGCGTTCAGTTTCCTCGTTCACAGGATGTTTTGCACTCCAGCGCCATAGCAATCAAAGCGGCAACGGCTTCTGATTTATGTACGGAATATGGATTTGCAATGGACTTTAGACTTAGAGACTTATGACGTCATAAAATATGAAACGTGGATGTTTGCAAATTAAACAATGTAATTAAGGATTTATTTACGTAAGTCAATCTAATTATTTTGTAACAATATGATATATTTGTATACATTATTAATTTATTTAATTTACTTCCATATATATAGGTTCTACCAAATTATATGAACAGTTTGGTAAAAAAAATTATTCGACCATACTTAAAATTAATGTTCAGAGTTATTCAAATATATTTTTATAAAGTAGATAAAGTCTAGATATAACTATGACTTTAATTTGATTTTCTCATTATTAATTTAATTTGAATTTAATTCAAACTTGTTTATTGGAAAGTTGTTGGGGTTTTTTTTGCAATGTCTAATAGAATTATGATATCGTGATACTAACAGTGGAACGATATATAAATTTGTTTGAAATTTATACTCATATTATAAAGCTGGAAGGTTTGTTTGTTTGGTTGAACGTGCTAATCTTAAGTACTACTGGACGCTTTGAAAAAATCTTTTAGTGTTAGATAGCTCATTTATCAAGGAAGGCTATAGGCTATATATCATCACGCTAAGACTAATAGGAGCGGAGCACCAAAGAAGAATGTTTCAAAATCAGGATATTTTTTCATTTCGAGAGTTTCCGTTGCGTGTTAGCGTTAGTCCAAAGTAACTATTTCACGCGGACAAAGTCGCGGGTAGAAGGTAGTAATAAATAAGTAACAAAATGTAATTAATATATCTTGAGTTTTAAGGAAATAATTGACAAATGGTATTTGAAATAATCGAAACGTTAAATTTTTACTTGTAAACAACCAGTACCACTTCAATAACAGAAGTAAATACAAATCATTTATTCCCCATAAAATAAACTTTTATTAAGAAAAAATGCAAAGAATATGTGGAATCCAAAAAAAAGTATGACAAACGAAAATCTACGAAAAAATCCGCATCGTATGTCCTAGTGTTATGCCGATACGTTCAGTACTTTTGATATGAATGGGCCTCTAACTAACAGTATTTCCATGATATATATGATTCTTCGTCTGACTACAGCCTTATTTGATGTTAAATAACGACGTGGACGTAAATGGAAACACACGGGGTTGCTGATTACACCTATAAACGCTTGGCGATAGATTTTCATCTTGAAGGCTGTAGCAAGCCAGGAAGCCTTTAGAGAATGTCTTACTGTTTTTTATATCATAGGGGGCAAACGAACAGGTGGGTCACCTGATGGTAAGTGATCACCGCCGTCCATAGACACCAGCAACACCAGGGGAGTCGCAAGTGCGTTGCTGGATTGTTAAATAGATGTACGCTCGTTTCTTGAAGGTTTGTAAAGCGTAGTGTATTGGAAACACCGTCGCTGGAAGTCGATTCCACAAGATCGAAGTACGAGGTAGAAATGACCTTGAGAACCTCACCGTAGAAGACCTCCACTCATCGAGGTGGTGCGGATGAAATTTCAGTTACTTACTTACTGCCCGATACTGAAGTTTCACCATGGTGTTTTTTTTCACGTGACAACGTCTTATAAATCAATGAACGCCGACAGCACGCACGAAAAAGCATGACTCATTGTCACGTTCCGCCTGAGTCGAGCGTGCAAGCGAGAGTACGCAACAAGCGATAGAGCTGCGTGATCGGCCTAAGCGTTCGGCTTGTGACGCGTCTATCTATATCTTTATATATAAATTTCTTCTGTACGTGTGTATGTGACTGAACTCCTTCTAAACGGCTGGACAGATTTTGATGAAATTTTATGTGCTTATTCCAGGGGATCTGAGAATGGTTTAGATTCACAATTGGAACCGGTAGGTGGCGCTGCAGTTGACTTTGAGATTAAAAAAAAATATTATCAGGGCAGGACAACGTCCGCCCCCGAGCCGAGCCTGAGGGCATGGGTCGGGGGACCCATCCCCTCATTGCACAGGTGAGGCTGATGAGGGGAGACGACTGGACTATCTAGTAGTCTCTCTATAGTAGGACGAAGCCTGGCGTTTACTAGCCAGGCTGCCGCAGGGGCGGTTTCTCAGGAAGACAGCAGGTTCGATCTCTGCCCCCCCTACCATGCGGCGGACGGCACACCGCGGGGTTTTAGTCCGTGCGAGTTGGGCATAACCCACTCTCTCCCCCGAGAGGGTGGCGTATCCATAAAGGATTTCCCCACGTAAATAAAAAAAGGACAACGTCCGCCCGGCCCGCTAGTATACTATAATTAAATTCAATTCAATACATAAAAGTATGCAATTTTTCATCAATGTTTTCTTATGACGTTATCACGGTAAATTATCGTCCGCAAACCGACTTTACACACAACCATTTTATTTACCAGGAAGTTACCACTCTAAAAGTACTATAAAAGACTATAAGTCGTTTTAATATATTTTTATTCTATCCTTCTAGTATAATTTTAATAAATAACGTCAAGGATTTAAGTAACTTATTCTTTTAAAACAAATATTAATATTTCAGAAGCTACGCTAAACTTAATTCGGTTATATATTTACAGTAAAAGCTCTCATATATTTGACGTGGAACAAAAATGGCCGCGGTGTCGTGCGATAAAAGTGGTTCCTACTATTTAAACGTTCTATTTACGGTGAGGCAGGTGCGAAGTCAGGAGAACTCGAGGGACTCTTATTATTGTTTTTGGAAGTACAAATCAGATTTAAAAAAATCATAATGCATTTTATTTTTAACTAGCGACCCGCCCCAGCTTTGCACGGGTGCAATGTAGATATCCATTTTAATGAAATACTGTTAAGAGCAGTTTTGACCTACATAACATGTACGACGTATGTAATGTATTTAATTGGATAAGGAATAATACTGTATTGTACTTTTTTTTAGTTCAGTACCTCTAGCGATCTGATTTAGAACTAACAGATGTATAATTTATCTATTTAAGTACGTATAAAACAGCATACATAACTATAGTCCGATGAAGCTATTAAGACCTTGCTAGGTCAATAGCGTAATCAGTTCGAGAGCATGCATAACTTGTATACAGGGTTCTAATCATTTATATTTTGAATGAAGATATGCTCATCTACTTCTAAAATTAACTATGTTGGCGGTTAATTGACTCGGTAGTTGCCGTTGTTAAAACCTCTCGTCGATGCGCATGTTTGTGTGAGTGTGCCGGTACGAGCGTTTGTCGGTAGTTTCCGTACTGTCTTTTATATTTATACTGTGGCTATACTACACGTCGCTAGACTGACGCAAGCGGTATACGTCATTAGGACGTCGAGATCATCAGTGATTCGAACCCCCTTAATCTAACGCCTCATTACATCACTGTAGACAGGTGTAACACTTTAACGTCAGAATTGTGTTTCTACGGGAACGCGAAGGTCAATGTTGCATTGCCTAATCTATTTACACAAGTAACGCATGCTCGAATTGTGATACATTTTAGAGTTCTCTTATAAAATCATTACTACAGTGATATTGTATTATGAAATTAACGGATTGTTGAATTATGTTTAGACGGTGGATTGTCTGTGAGATAAAAATACATTTTTAGAATTACTCTTTAGAAATTACTATTTTCATTGTCGTAATCTACTGTCTATAAATCTTATATACATACTAGCGGGCCGGGTGGATGTTGGGCTGTGTTGATAATAAAAAAAATCAAACGAAGCGCCACCTACCGCCTCCAATTGTGACTAAACCATAAGTAATAAAGACATTTCAATCATTTTCAGACATTTCAATATCTGTCTATCTGTTTGTTTGGACACGCATCACTACATAAATACTGCTTTTATGATAAAATCTTTTCAACAAAATCATAAAGAATCTTTTCGAGTAACAACTAGTCTTTGTTTTATTAAAATCGGTTCTGTCTATCAAAAGGTATTATAATTTTAATGACGACGCGACTTAAGTACGAGAGAAAAGTAGATAAGTGAGTGGACACGCAACATTGAATACATCAACATATTTTTTCCACAAAAATCTAAAAAGTACAGACTCGTTGGATTTACATTCTTATTATATGTATAGATGTGTAGAATTTTATATCGATCTTATTCAGTATTACAATCTACATACTTTCTATATTCAAAGCTCTTATTTTAAATACACATACGGGGCCATGCCGAATAAAAATAATCGATTGCAATGTATGTGTAATATGCAATAGGAATTGAAGAAATTTCCCGGATATTCGTTCATATTTATTTTTAGAATAATTAGTGTGTTTGTTTTTAGCGTTTATCTGAATAAAAACATTGGTTTTTTTTTATTTAATTCACTACAATCTCATCTGGTGTTAAGTGATAATTTGATAAATTATAACGCTCGCCAATCCTATATATTAAAGTTTTTGTTCTTTAAGTAAATCTTTTGGAGTTTTTGGCGGGATCTTGGTCTGTCATGTAGTGGATTTTATTTTTTATTCATAATCTTGTGTTACTTGACTCTATATTGTGTATAATTGGTGGTGTTTTAGGTAATATAGTTTGTTTATTGTGCATAAGTGAAGTGAATGGAAAATAATACCACGGACCATGAATTCTGAGATGCCACAAAAATTCCATGGAAAGTTCTAACAAGAGGGCCACCATCTTGTTAGGTCATTGAAATTATATCAAGAAACTTGTAATATCGATACTCACTTGACAATGGCAGTGATGGTCTACTAGAAGACTGGTTGCCAAAATGAAATGGAAGAAGAACTTAAAATACTATTAACTACTCGACAATGGCATTCATTGAAATTATATCGAGAAACTTGTAATATCGATACTCACTTGACAATGGCAGTGATGGTCTACTAGAAGACTGGTTGCCAAAATGAAATGGAAGAAGAACTTGAAATACTATTCACTACTCGACAATGGCATTCATTGAAATTATATCGAGAAACTTGTAATATCGATACTCACTTGACAATGCAGCAATAGTCTACTAGAAGACTGGTTGCCGAAAATGGAATAGAAGAAGAACTTGTAATACTATTAAATACTTGACAATGGCAGTAATAATCTAAAAGATTGGTTGCCAAAAATAAAGATAAAAAAAAAAGAAAAAAAGTAAATCTTTTTACTTTAATTGTTTTTCATAGGATCTATCTGTATGTATGTTACAGTTTCTCTTTTTAAATTCTTCTCAATTTCACATCTTTTTATTTTTACATACATTTTATATACATATTTATTGTTACAAAATACGTATAGTCAGCCGATCGGTCAGAGAAACCAATAACGCTCTTTAGGCACTGTGAGCATTTATCCGGGCAGAGCTTCGCCTTACAACGATTTCCACATAGGAGTGCGTGCAGATCAACATCTTGCCCTTTATACGCCGAACTCCAACCAATGATGACTCACACAAGGGTGAATAATGAACAGCCCATAACTTCAACCAGTAATGTTTGAGGTCATTAGTAACACACGCGATATAATCAATAGCGCGGTATCGCAGGTCAATAGTGGCTCCCCCGATAAATCTATACTAATATTATAAAGAGGTAAAGTTTATGAGTTTGTGATGTTGTAGGGGGTAATCTCAGGAACTACTTGTCCAATTTGAAAATTCAGTGTTATATAGCTCATTTATCAAGGAAGATTATAGGCTATATATCATCACGCTAATACCAATAGGAGCGGAGCACCAACGAAAAATGTTTGAAAATCGGGATTTTTTCCTCTTGAGAGCTTCCGTTGCGTGTTAGCGTTAGCCCAAAGTAACTATTCCACACGAACGAAGTCGCGGGCAGAAGCTAGTCTCTAATGTGGTGACGCTAGTAATGTTCCGTTGTAGTCTCGCCTCTCTGCTGTATCGTAGCGGTACCGGACTTAGTCATTAACATTATTGTTTAACTAGCTGTGCCCATGACTCTGTCCGCGTGGAACCTAATGTACAAAAAAGTGACTAATGAAATCATCTGAAACTATTAAGTCTATTTACTTATCTACTTTTCTATCTTACTTAAGTTGCGTCGTCATTAAAATTACAATTCCTTTTAAAAGAGTGGACCGATTTAAATGAAACTAAGACTAAATGTTACAACGAGGTTTTATCGTGAACGCAGTACTTTAGCAGTGATGCGTGTTCATACAAACAGACAGACAGACAGATAGACAGACAGACAGACATACGTTTCTAAAAGTGATCGAAATGTATTTTATAACTTTTTCCGAAACATCTACAACATTTTTTTTTACTAAAATCAAAAAAGTACAGATACGTTACATTTACATTCTTATTATATGTAAAGATATAAAAGAATAATAAATATATAAAAAAAGTGTGTGTACACGCGTTAGAAGTTTTACTTCTTTGGCGTAACAAGATAAAAATCTTTTCAAAAATTTTATCTTTCGCCTTATTCTACGTTTGTAGAAAAAGCGACACTAACAACAGAAAAAAGGTATTTAATACATTGGAAGTTTAATACAAAGTAATACAAACAACAAATACAAAGAAACAAAATGTTGACTATAGCTAACTTCAGGGTGTCGGTTTGTCGTGACGGTGTGCGCGCGCATCGTAAAAATTTACTCTCATCATTTTTCCCTAACGCGCCAAAAGAAGTATAAATTCAAAAATTTTTTATAAGCTAGTAGCTTTATAAAGTAAACATAAGTTAATTTTATTTCAGTTTTCATAGCAAGTTATTCCCAGAGTGTTCCAGCGGAAACTGGAACACTAACTCTACAGTCAATAAATGTTAATTGTACGTTACATATGTTTGATTTTTACTTATTGGCATTTATTAGTTAAACGACCATCCCTACGAACGAACGATGGGACAATTGGATGGACATCCGCTACAATAATTATTAACAAATGAGCGTCTCGCGTTGTACTGTACATCTTCTATATAAATAGGCAGTGGCGAAACGGTTAAAAGCATCTCTCTCCTGTGATTTTCAGCCGATTTTCTTCATTATTTTATTGTTTTGTGCCTATTCACAAGCTCTAGTGTTAACAATAAAAAGATTTAATAAAGATTTGTTTTTTCTCTATGGTCGAAGTTCTACCACTGGACGAGCATTTGTATACTTAGTTCGACTTTCAGTTATGCTTGTGTAGGTATATATTACTTTAGCAGTGGAGCTTTTTTCCTTAAAAGCGAATTAATCTTTCTTATATTAGCTTGGCAAAATGACTGGACTACACCTGATAGAAAGTAAGGAATCGTCCAAAAACGACGGCCTTCGTCGGTATTAAATAGTAACAGCAGTCGTCGCCATCATGCCGACTTGTAAAAGTGCCTCTACAAGTCTCGTTTGAAGGATCCGATATCATAAGAGGAACGAACATACTGGCTGGGAAGCGATTCCACATCTTCACAGTACAAAAAAAAAAAGAGTCTTCGAACTACTTCGTTCTTGCCGGGATGGTTGTTACTGTGAATCTGTGGAGACGTGTACCCACCCACGTAACTTTATAGTGGAAAAGAGAAGATGGGATGATGTTAAACAGCTCTTCAAAAGACTCGCGACGACACAGGCAAGGGTTGGTAAAATTATAATTTTCATTTAATATATATTGGCTCAGGAATGGAGTTTCACTAGCATTTAATTTTTAACATATTATCTTACAATAAACGCTACTAGGTAAGCTTCAATAAATTCAATCTAAAACAAATCTATGGCGTACGTGACCGACCAGGCGTCCTATGTTGATATTGATCATATTTTGTTGATATAGGTATTCACAGTTCGGCATTTGTGCATAAAAGTCGGTTGCTGACGATAGGCCAAGCGACTATTAGGCTCTGAAAACTCGCAACGTGAAACATCGCCTACCTGTAAATTGCAATATTAGGTCATTCTCACTTATTATGCTATCCGATCTACATTTTGTAAAGTAATTGCTTCATTTGTAAAAACAGTCGTATCATGATGTTACCTGCTTTGTAAAACGCGAGCTAATATAATATACAATCATGAAAAACAAAACTCTGCTATTAAAATTACGTTCGTCTTTTCGGGAAGTATATTTAATACTACTTTTTTTCGTGGATTCGCTCGCTTTAACTTAGATTTGGTGTGTTCTTCAGGTATAGTACATTTTTTCTGGGTGATATCTATCATCTTTTGCTTGCGCTGTTCTGTACTTCTGACACAGTGTATAAAACATTGTATGATGATCGGTTGATCGGTAGCTAAGGCGTGAAACTGTAACAAAATGTAATAAACTCATATATGCATTTAAAATATTATTAGTAAGGATTAGCTCGTACTTGCAATTTCACAATAGCTTACTATGAAATCTATGAATGACTTTAATAAGCAGAATTCTATATACTAGTGGGCACCCAGTATTCGACATTCGACCATAGTTCATTGATTTTTTACAGTTTGAACTTTATTAGGGTTCTTTTGTAAACTTACTTCTATAATCGAAGGTTTTCATCATGGCTACTCAGTTATTTGCCACTTTTTTTTAAATTATATAAACATGAAAAAAATCTATGTCTAAATGCAATAATAACTATAAATTTGAAACAAAAAACAGGCGGTTACATAAGGTGGTAAAACTCTCAAATTTTAAGCAAATATAACTTTACGAAAATAACTCACTCATGATACAATTCTCAATTAATTTTACACGCCACCATGAGTGGTGGCATTTCTGAGTGATATTGAATTAAATGAAGTCTGTAAATTATGAGAAATAGTTATATGCCCAGTAACATCGCTTGGAAAAATAATGGATACACAATAGAATTAAATGATGAATCTAAAACAAAGATATTTTTAATACTACCAATAACTTTTGAAAAGAATTCATTTTTGTTCAAAATCCATCATCAACTGTACCAAATATAATTGCTACATCAGGTTGAACTGCATCATTGTAACCGCGGATATCTAAGCCATGGATTATTTTCATGAGCAAACAAATTTTGTTACTTTGAATTTACAAAGTATTTTTTGGCTCTTTTTATTGAATCATCATTTAAAGTGAGTTCACCATAAAAATACTAAATATTAAAAATTGACATTGGCTTTGGTAATATTGCTTTACTCTTATGACAACATGAAAGCAGTCCTGTCACCTAAAAAATTCGACATTCAATAACACCAAAGAGAATAATAATTATTTCAGTGGTTCCATAAATTATGTATCAATTAATTTTTAATGTATGTTATGAATTTACATGTTTATATTATTATACAATTAACCTTAACAATTAACCAGTTGATTTCAAAGGATATGCAACGTCAGTCATGTTAAAAATATTGAAAAAGGTAATTGGAACGTAAGAGTAAAATGACGGATGACTTTGTCAAAATTTACATGTGTGTATATGTTGTGTAAAATTCAAGCAGTAGTGTGAGTAACGCATATTTTAATTAATTTAATGTACTTCCAATGCATTTTATATAAAATAAATAGCTTTCTGCACTTCTCCTCCATATAAACTTTAACTATGCCAAATTTCACGTTCATCCGTTCACGCAATTCTTTTAAAAAGGGATACAAAGTTTTGGCTTCACGTATTAATATATATGATGATAGATCATCTATTGCAGTATCTTCTATCTATTTAAATAAAGTTGTGAAGAACATTTTAAAATTAACTTCCGATTTTAGGTTTATGAACTTTAGCTCGGATAGTTAAGTGATACTTACTTGACTAACAGCAAAAAAGCACGATTTCAACTGTCCAACGCTGTACTTTAATTTCGATTTCGAAAAAACGCAGAATCAATAAGTTTATAAAACCGTGATTTGATCTTATTTCTTCTTCTTCTTGTTTTGGCTCCGCAGGAACACTTGCCAGTGTCAATGTTTTGTTTTTTTTTTATCATAGGAGGCAAACGTACAGGTGGGTCACCTGATGTTAAGTGATCACCACCGTCCATAGACACTTGCAACATCATGGGAGTCGCAAGTGCGTTGCCAAGCTGTCTTGTGAGGGAGAGGGAGTAAGGGAAGGGGGAAGGGGAGGCGAGGTGGGCTTCCGGCGCTCTCACTGACCGAACGAAACGCAACAATGCAAGCACTGTTACTTCACGTCGGTTTTCTGTGAGAGGGTGGTACTACCCCGGTCGAGCCGACCCATTCATGCTGAAACCATTAATAGCTTCAGCGTAGCTCTACCACCGTTTCAATGAAGATTACAACATATTTTACGCAATAAGTGTCGTGTGAATAATTTAGATGTCAATGTTCCAACAATATGGTGGCTCTCTTGTTAGAACTTTCCAGGGAGTTTTTGTGGCATCTCAGAATTCATGGTCCGTGGTATTATTTTCCATTCACTTCACTTATGTACAATAACCGAAATGTATTACGCAAAACACCACCAATTTTACAAAATATAGAGTCAAATAACCTAATATTATGAATAAAATATAAAATCCACTACATGACAGACCAAAATCCCGCCAAAAACTCTCTGATCTTATTTAACAAGACTATTTTATAATTTGGGCTGTGTCTAAAATAAACAGGGAGAATGTAAGCTACAGTATTATTTGTAATGATAGAACACAAAATTCTAATAACTGGATATGGCTGTTTAAATAAATATGATATTAATCGATAAATTATATAGGTTTTCAAAATCAAAATATAAATCAAAATACTCTTTATTCAATTTAGGCCCTGTGAAGGTACTTATGAACGTCAAAACTACCACCGGTTCGGAAAACAACTCAGTCATCGAGAAGAACCGGCAAGAAACTCGATCCGGTTTATCTTTCATAATACATAACATATTTTTTGATTATTAAAATATAACGACATATAAAGTTATATTTGTTTTTGGTGGATGCAAAGAGAGAAGCGTCACTTCCAAACGTCGCCATCGTTCACATATTGGCCCACCCTGTAATAGCCTTTATGTATTAAGACCCGCTTGACATAACACTTGAACTTACTATCTGGCAAATCGGTAATGTGTTTTGGGACTTTGTTATAAAATCTAACACTATTACCTAAAAAACTGTTACTGGTGTTAGTGAGCTTGAAACATGGAGTGACCATTCGATATTATCAATATAATTAGTAATTTTAATAAAATTAATATGTTTCTAATACTAGTTAATTAAAAAGGCAATCATAGTAATGTTATATTTATTAGAATAATGTAAAAAAGTAACCGGTGAAGATTTCACCTTCGTTTTCTTCAGTTAAGAACTTTGTTGGGAATTAATAATACAGACTTATTATATCGAAGACTCTATAATTCGACAAATTGGTTTATATTCTTTACTTTGTTAAATATGGATAATTTATACTCATAGATTCATACACTCACATATATAGATATTTTATTTAATTGTGTTGCTCATACCACTTAACATTTCCTTTGTAATTTTTTCTTGTACAATTGAAATCTCTTTTGGCTTATCTGATGTAAATGACTGTGTACGTTGTTTATTTAAGGAATAAATACAATTTTTTTATAACATTATACTGAAATATTATAAAGACAAATTAATAAATCGATTATATACCATTTGGAGATATTTCAACAAACCTAACCTAAAAACATATGTGTAGATTTATTTCTGTTTAGAAATTCAGAAACGTGATAATCTCCATAAATACGACAACCAACTGTATTACTACCCTATACTCCCACAAATAAATCAAATTATAAACAGTTTGAAAAACTTATTAAATACGTCTCAAGAATCAAGGAATCCGTTGGAAGATTCCAATATTCAATTATCCTTGTAGATTTAATTGAAATAGCAAATAGATTCACAAAACCGACATTTAAGTAATTTATTCACAATAAATCTCTGTTTTACAATCGCGTATGGCAATTAAGACGGTCCTTTTATCTGGACTATTGTGTTGTTCCACTTTGCTCCTGTACACTCGACCCGGGCGAGTTTACGAGATGTTATCGTTTTGGTAACTTTTTCAATATTAGTGTTCGTAGTAGTATTAAGGTATTGTCACATTGTTAGATTTGATCTATACTACAATAAATAATACTGTAATGCATTATTACTAAATAGTATAAAACAGATTATTGAACCACCATTATTCTGCTGTTGCTTATTTGTTATCTGCTATTATTGTTGACAATGGTAATAATCGGATGACTGTATCGCAATTTGTGAAAAAGCAAGCGATATGCAACGTTCAATATGTGAAAAGGAGTGCACTTCACGTTGCTCGCATTCTAAATCACGATATGAGAACGAATATTTATTTTACTATCGTATCATTGTTATAAATCAAAATATAGATTTGGTTTCTTTTAACAAGACAGATCCCTTACTGGGGTTCAAAATCCCGTGCCACGGGCTGCTTTAAAACATACAATTAAGTAACATAGTCATTTGTTATTTGTGAATTTTCAAAAATAATTGGTTTGTGTGGGACATTTTATTTGACAACTAGCTCAAGGGTGCACGGCACACCTTGGCTTGGGCTGTTGCCTGATACATGCAATTCGCGACCTATCTGAGCTAAACTAACTATTCATACATATATGAGTTGTGGAAACATATATGTGTATCAAGTATACATACCTCAACAATTCTTATATATATTTCGTATCGGATAGTTTTATAAATTGTTCCAGTTTGATAAGGGAAAAAAATAAAACCCTTCCACTTTCATGTGTAAGCGTGTATGCGTGCACGTGTGTAGAGGTGACATGTGTAATGTTGTCGCAGTGATGTAAGATTTTGTGTCTCTGTATCGCGCGAGCAGCGCACTCAAGGGCTCCACGCCAAGGGAACGGACCTACGCTTGAGCCGCTGCCGAGGGGGGCCTAATCTGGTGCAAAATATATTATAGCAGTTATTGCTATTTCTTCTGTTAAGTAATAACGGCTGAGTTCCTGCTCGGACACTGTTTTAAAATCATACATTGATGATAATAAAGTTACTTAAAAACAACTAATTCTTCTTATTTGTATAAATTTATACGTAACACAACCTTTTTGCATTCTGTAACCTATTTATGAAGGAAGCTTATAAACTACGTGAAATCACGATATAATCCTAAAGAAGAGATATAATACAAAATTTAGCTACGAAACTACCCTAACCAAGGATGGTGTAATAATGCGGGTAGGCTGTGTAGTGCGGTGCAGGATATAGTGGGTTGAGGAACTGTTGTCCGCCCGACGAGAACCGAACATTACCGAAAATTCTATGTTAAGCGTCTCAGCCATGCGGTCGATTCTCTACACAACATTCGTGCCTTGCAGAGAACATGTTTAAATTTACCCAACTGATTTGCTCTTCTAGTAGGAATAAATATGGGCGTGCAATATTATTTGACTCTGATGTCTATTTGTCAAGTTATATCATTCTAAAATATAGTCATACTTGAAATCCGCATTTTCTGAAAGCAGTTTTTCGAATTGAACAAATCTATACATATAATAAGAATGTAAATATAACGGGGCTGTACTTTTTTGATTTTTGTAAAAAAATTGTTGCATGTGTCTAAGAATAAATAAAAAAATACGTTTCAATTATTTTTAGAAATGTCTGTCTGTCTGTCTGTTTATATGAACTAGCATCACTGCTAAAGTACTGCGTTTACCATAAAATCATAACGCATGTCTTCGAATAACATTAATCTTGGTTTCATTAAAGTCGGTTCAATCTATCAAAAGTTATTATAATTTTAATATCGAGAAGACTTAACTACAAGAGACAAGTAGATAAGTAAATGGACTTAATACATTCAGATGATTTTATTAGTAACTTTTTATTTAAACTAGTTTCTACGTCGACGGAGTCGCGGGCACAGCTAGTTCATAATAAAGTATCATATGTAGCGACTGCGATATATGTAAAAAATTTATTGCTCTTTTTAAAACGATAAAACTTTTTAATATACTCACAATCATACATACTAGAAGTGCAATTAGGCGGACTATGAACGAATTCAGAACCTCACCTTTTTCCATTGCCGGCTTTAAATGAAATGCCCCAGTAACTGAATTTAAAAAAATTAACGCGGGTGAAATCTTGAGCCACAGCTAGAATAAAGCATTCAATCCTGTTGTCATCTAGCTTGCTATGGGACAAGAACTTGACAACGATGCAGATATAATGTGTTGAGATTGTCACGCAGTCGTGCCTCGTTAACACGAATCGTATTTGCCTGGAAATAAGATTAGGTGTTTTGCTGCTAATTAACGTTGATACACTGTAAAAGTGCTATTTACACTCTTATAGGATTATTTTAAAATGTTTGGGTTTATATAGTGAACTGATTGATTTTTTACAGTACACTGAGTGTAATACGATATTTATATACTTTTCGTATATGTTATGTTATTTATATATTATTTTATATGTTGTATATGTTATTTATTTTCATATACGCGGAGTGGTCAATAGTACAATTCGAAAATGTCATTTTTTTCTAAAAGTAAAAGATTACGATACACGAATAATTTTGTGAGAAAATTCTCGTTATTCGCCATTTTATGTCAATAGAGTACTATTAGTTTTTGTGATATCAGAAATATTGCTTATAATTTTTATGCATCATTAAGTTCGAAATCACTTATCAATAATATATGTCATAGATCAACGGGTTGAAAACATTTTTTTATTTTTTTCAATTCATTTTTTGTGATTTCTTAATTATTCTTGATTATCGGACAAGCGGTTTCGAATTTTTTTATATCGTAGGAGGGAAAAGAACAAGTGGGTCACCTGATGTTAAGTGATCGCCATCCATAGACACTAGCGACACCAGGGGAGTCGATATTGCGTTGCCAGCCTGTGTTTGGGGGAGGGGAGGAGAGGGAGAGGGGAAAGGAGAGATGGGTCTTTGGCGCTGTAAGCTGCAAATACTGTTACTTCGCGTCTATGTTCTGTGAGAGGGTGGTACTACCCCGAGCGGGCTGACCCATTCATGCTGAAAATAGTAATATCTTCGACCCTACCTACCTACCTACAAAGTTCAATTCGAATATACAAACTGACAGATGACTTTTTTTTAACATCATATTTTATTTTAACATCATATTTGTCATTAATTGCTTTCATAATATTACTATTTTATCTTCGGCTGTTTATATATAGATAGACAGATGTAGACAGAAATGCCACGGACAAAAGTGGAACAAATCAAGCTTTCATAGAATGAGACATTGTAATTAGGCCTAGAGATATGCGTGAATAAATTTATGTTTAACCGTCTTACATCAGTGTTTTAGGCGACATAAAGGCGTTTGGGTAGACTACAATTGAACCTTTGTTTTAATTTCATATGTGGTTATTCTATTTATAGTTTAGTCGAAACAACAATACTTTGTCTATAAAAAATTTGGAATAGTAAGGTATGAAACGTTACCTTCCACTTTGATCTTACGATAGTGTGAATGAGATAATCCTTTCATTTTAGTTGTATTTTTAGCAACCAATCTTAATACTGCTATTGTAGAGTAGGTAATAATATTACAAGTTTCTTGTGATAATTTCAATGTTCTACTAGATGATCGCTCTTTTGTTAGAACTTTACATAATAATTACTCATATGACCATAACAACGACGAGTATGAAATTGATAAAAATTTCTGGCTGTTTCTATGTTTGCATTTAACACAAAACTGTTCTGGTAGATTTTTTTTTGATTCGCGCGGCAAATGTCACTTAAAAGAATTGTCGGCTCAACCAATCAATTTTGATAAAAATGTAAAGGAAATTTCGAGGGGTATATAAATAATGAATAATATAAAAAATCCGAAATGAAATCTTATAAAAAAATTAAGTCGCAATCGATCTTGATAAGATTTCATACCCGGGAAGTGTATACCATTCCAAAATTGATAGAGTATATAACAAAACAATAAGAATTCTAAAAAAAGATCAGAAATAAAATAAATAATTCCTAAAAAAAAGTGAGCCAAAAGCAAATAATACTTAGAACATAGTATAAAACAAAGTCCCCTACCGCGTCTGTCTGTCTGTCTGTTCGCGATAAACTACTGAACGGATCTTTATGCGGTTTTCACCAGTGGATAAAGTGATTCATGAGGAACGTTTTGGTATATAATTTGTCCCGGATTTTTTTATAATCAGGGCGGGACAACGTCTGCCGGGCCCGCTAGTACTTAAAAAAAGCGTGAGAAATCAATAATACTTTTAGAAATTATAATATATAACCACATTTAGAAGCGATGATGCCTGAGTTGATAGTGTGTTCGGACCCCGCTTCGATGGACGTAGTTTCGAACCCTCGCAACTGAGTGGAGCTTTCGATGAGGGACACATTGTGATGAAACTAGAGCATGGTGGCAGGCCTTTTCCAATCCGTTTGGCTAACTGTCACCTTGAATTCGCCAAGCACCTGTTGGTGTGTTCCGGCAGCTGCACTCGATACTCAGTCCCTATCTAGGTTTAGCGTGTTTACCATTTAAGACCACATCGTTAACATGAAAAAAACATAAATACAATAAAATAACGAGCTTATATGATAATGTACAGAATATCTGCGAAGCCAAGGATAGTTGCATCATAAGCGAATTAAATATGAATTCAAATGTAATATACACAATAGATTTGTTATCTCGGCGATCGGCTTTGATACATCCCGCGTGGGTTTCAACGAGTGATGTTCCAACTTGATGGACGACCAAAGGTTTGTAAACATGTTGTCTCGGACGTTGAGATTTCTTTTGTACTCCACAGCTTACTGGGTTTATGCGGTCAATTAAATGTTTTCTTTGTAAGAACGTTCCAACTTGCATGTTTGTGTGCGGTGAATAAAAGTCAAATACGAAATTTTGATTGTGGGAACAAACGCTTTTGTTGTTTAGCGATGATAGTGAAAAGCATAAAGTTCACGAAGTCGATTCTTGTTTAAAGACTGTTTTAAGGGTTGGCGTCGTCATTCGTTACTGCGTCGCTTATTGGATTATTTATAAGGTATTTTCTAATACCCGTATTGTTAGCTGCCACGTTCAAGCGGAAACTATGCGAACAAACATTTTATAGCTATGTTTCAACAGAAATAATCAAAAATCTACTTAGTAAGCCAATAATCGTGTTAGTGTCTTGGCACAAATCGTCATGTGACATGAAGTAAGAATATAGACAATGGCTAAAAAGGTATTTTACGATGAATTTTTTTATGTCAAAGCACAGCAAGCTGCCTATGGACATCAGGGCGTTCATCGTTGTGTTGCAGACCTTGAAGAGCGTATTTCAATGTCTTCTTGAAGAGCCTCATGTCACAACCTTTAGGGACACTGTACCGGGTAACCCATTCCACAACACTAGCGTGCGCATATTACATATTATTTATTATATTTATAATATTTATATTCATAAACTTAAAAATTATCCATAATTAATGTTCTAGAGAACCTTAAGGCTGTCGCTATTTTGTTTGGTTGCAGGGTGTGTGGATGAATAACCAGCCTTCAGCGGGAGATGTAAGTTTGGAACGGCGATGTGAGCACCATATTAAAAAGTTCACGATAGTTTCAGAATATTAGTATATATGTTTATTTTCAAATACAGCATTTGCTACTTTTTATACTTTATATTTTGCGTTTGACCACTCATCTGATGTTAAAGGACGATGTGGTCTAAGATGGTAAGCACGCTTAACTTTAAAACGGTAAGCACGCTTAACTTTAAGATGGTAAGCACGCTTAACTTTAAAATGGTAAGCACGCTTAACTTTAAGATGGTAAGCACGCTTAACTTTAAGATGGTAAGCACGCTTAACTTTAAGATGGTAAGCACGCTTAACTTTAAGATGGTAAGCACGCTTAACTTTAAGATGGTATGCAGGCTTAACTTTAAGATGGTAAGCACGCTTATCTTGGAGAGCACTGACTCTCTAGTATAGTATACACCAACGGATGCTTGGCGACAGATTTTCAATTTAAGAATGGTAGTTAGCCAGGCGGACTTAGAAAAAACCGTATAACCATGTTATGGTGTAATCACAATTTTTTTGCTTACACCGAAAGCTCCAACTCAGTTGCTAGAATTCGAACCTACGTCCACGGATGCGGTGTCCGAACACGCTATCAACTAAGTCATCATCGCTTCAAAATCCCATATACGTGCCACATAGATCTCCGTAAAATTTATACTATATACAACAGAGGTACTACGAACATTAGTGTGGTCTTTCTGTGAGTATCTGAAAAATGTGTGTGTCGATATGTTTTTATTAGTGAGAAAAGAAGATATAATATTAAGATATAACAATTGTTCAGCATACTGGTCATATAATGATTGTTTGTAGAACGACCTCTGTTAAATCGGTCCAAGGAGATATCTGATGATGGTAAACAATCGGACCCCGTATCCACTCGACCTATTATACTAACGATTTGTGCATCTATGACAAGTGTTCTTTGATTTTAGTGATGTACGACGTTGGTCGTAATCATCGATATTTTAGAGTTACCGGAATTTTAGAGTCTACTCCTTAAGAAGCGATTTTTAACCGACTTCAACTGAAATGAAATTTCTTTGGCATAAGCGTATATAATACATATAGCAATACATATAAATGTATTAAAATATATACATATGAGAATGTTCATGAACTATAATATATTTTGTAGGTGTTAGAGCCACACTGGAGCTATTATTGGTTTCAGGATGAATGGGTCGGCTTGCCCGGGGTAGTACCACCCTCTCATAGATAACCGACGTGAAGTAACAGTACTTGTTAGGTCAGTGAGAGCGCCGGAGAGCCACCTCTCCTCTCCTCTCCCCTCTCCTCCCCCTCCTCTCCACCATCCCTCCCTTTTCCCCAAACACAGACTGGCAATGCACTTTAGACTCCCCTGGTGTTGTTAGTGTCTATGGACGGTGATAATCACTTATCATCAAGTGGCGCACCTGTTCGCTTGCCTGCTATGACATAAAAAAATGAAGTTCCGTGGTATAAATACTTAACTATACATTCATTAATTTTGGTATACTACTAAACCCAGACAGACACTTATACATATTTAAACATACAAATAAATACATACCTATCCCACGTTTACTGTGTAACGCGTAAAAAAACTTTTCCCTACCGTGACATGAAAAGTTTCACTTCAAAAACCATAGTTCTCGAAGGATATGTCAAATCTGCATTACCAGTCAAATCCGTGGGCGAATGCTAGTAAATAAATATAAGAAGACGTATGTTATTTTTCAATCCTGTCATATATTTCCGTCGAATTTTGGTGGCGCATTTTTATAAGTACTTTAAAGTTCAAAGGCCTGAGGGTTACCACGCCATTGCTATACATCGAGAAACCGCCTGAAATGATTTAATAATCTGTTAATTACATATATACGTAAAACTCTGTTGTTGTTATAGCTCATAACGTAAACGAATCCCCCACGATGAAGAGAAAACAAAATAAACACTCCTATCACACTCTATTCGCGTACTTATTTCAGCAGCTGTTTAAAAATACACGTCCTTAATTACATATTGGCTCGCTTGCACAACTAAAACAAATGTATATCTTAGTGGGAATAGAACCTATTCAAACAAATTAATTAGGTGATCTCTCAAGCATTGTAAAGCCTAGATATTAGCTTTTCGATTAGAAAACTTCTTTAGCCGCGTTGAGTGATATTTGGTAGGTGACAAACTTATAGGCTCGCGTCACCAATGTGCTCGATATTTTCGTGATGTATTGTGCTTGCGTCAGAATAGCGATGCGTAATATAGCAGCCTGTGTATATATAATATTGATATTTTGCACTGAGGCTATGTAGCTCTTCATAGTTCTGATTAATTAATAAAATGTCTGCAATTATTGTTATAGGGTGTCAATAGATGTGAAAACCAGACTAATGTTAAAAACTTCAATTTACAAATTATGAAATTTAAATAAGTCAGACTATAATTGATTTAAAAATTCATAAAAGAAGACAGTTATTCAATTGTTTTGAGTTTTTACTTCTGTTGGCATGACTTATGTTATGACTCAACTTTTTTTATTTAATCTCAGCACAAAAGAGCTGCGTCTCAGGGAATTGGAATTGAACACATTGGAATTGAAAAAGAATAGCGACCAACGCGAGATCTGCAATCCAACGGGAGTAGACGCACTCATGCTTGCCTTCAAACGTCTATCATACGCACTGGATGATCCAGAGACGTGAAAATTCGAGAGTCACTGTGACAGGTTTTGAAACGAATTCAGCCCAGTGGTTAGCGCCCGTCAATCGACCTAGGCTTAAACACTTATTAATGAGCCGGCTTTTCGATTAAGGAAAATATCGTGATGAAACTATAGCTTCGCGGTAGCGTTTTTTACAACCCTATCCCTGGCTAGCTACCATCTTCAAATTGAAAATCCGTCGCCAAGCAACTATGATGACAGCCAGTCCCACTAGGTTTAGTGTATTTACCATCATAGGCGATATCTATACTAATATTATAAAGCCGAAGAATTTATTTGCTTGAACACGCTAATCTCAGGAACTACTGGCCCGATTTGAAAAATTATTTCAGTGTTAGATAGCTCATTTATCAAGGAAGGCTATAGGCTATATACCATCACGCTAAGACCAATAGAATCGGAGTACCAATGAAGGATGTTTCAAAATCGGGGATTTTTTCCATTTTACAGTTTAAACGGTAACTATTCGGCGCGGACGAAGGCGCGGGCAGAATCTAGTCGTTATATGAAATATTTTAAAAAGCCAAACTCGAATTACGGAGGGTTAATTTGAAATGTCAAAAAATAATGATCTATCGATAACAGTTCTGTCGCATGCCTAATATTTCGGACCCCTGTTCCACGGTTTGCGCATTAAAATCGTTATTCAATTGAACAGCTCGTATTGTACGTCAATGACGGCACTTTATCTATACAATTTGGCCACGTTACGTTCTCAGATACACCGGTCGCGTGTTTGATCGCAGTGCGAATATAACTTGTGAATTTTTACTACCGTATGCTCGCGACTTGGTCTTCTGAAAATGGTTTTATACGAATTACATATGAACTGGCCCTATTCTTGGTGTTCGACTGTTACACATATAACTTTTTTTACCCATTTTAATGTCTAAATGCTATTATTATAGGATTGACCAATACGTCAATGATGGTGACGTTTGGAAATGATGCCTCTCTCTGTGCATCAACGAATATAACTGTATATCTCTATAACTATGCATGTTCATAAAAATATGTTGTGTTATGTTTGTTTTGTGTCGTGTTATAAACAATGAAAAGGTAAACTGGTTCGAGTTTTTTTCCGGTTCTTCGCTATGACTTCGTTGTTTTCAGAACTGGTGGTAGTTTTGACGTTCATAAGTGCCTTCTCGGGACTAAAGTGAATAAAGTATTTTTGATTTTGACTTAGTTTGAGGTTTTCAATATTGTAAAGTAACTAAAGAAAGTTCGACAGATTTGAGTGACAAAAATATTTCCGTGACGGTTGTATAAAATTTTGTACACGGTGTGCAAGTGTGTGAAGTTACCAGTAAAAATATTCTCAACAGATTTGGAAAAAATGTTTCAGAATTCATAAAATTGAGTAAAAACAAAATTACCAGAATAAATATTAGGTAATAAAGGTGTGCCAAGTCGTACTGCAGCTAGTAGAACATAAAATAAAGTAAATACTAAAACAGACAACATAGTTTAATTTTTTTATATGTACATATTAAAGTAAACAACTCCATTGAATTATAAAATATAACGTCTATTTTCCTTTGCGGTGTAACAAATATCAATGATACTTTATTACGACCTATTGTATCCATTTCACACCTATATGCAGTAGGTAATCATTTGTTTGTGGAGTATTTACTATTTTGTATCTTATATACAACAGTACGTTTCCTTCATGGTACATGTAGATTTTTATTTTGTTTGAGATGTAACATTATACAGTTTTGTATTTAGACATATATTTTATAAAGGTACTGGCTTCTGTCCGCGACTTCGTCCGCGGAGAATAGTTACTTTGGCTAACATTAACACGCAGCGGAAGCTTTCAAAAGGAAAAACCAACCCCGATGTTGAATCATTCTTCATTGGTGCACCGCTCCTATTGGTCTTAGCGTGATGATATACAGCCTCGATGAGATATAGCCTCGATAAAATCGCTATCTAACAATGAAATAATTTTTCAAATCGGACCAGTAGTTCCTGAGATTAGCGCGTTCAACCAAACAAGCCCTTCACCTTTATAATAATAGTATAGATAATTGCGATTTTTTGGTTGTCGAAGCACAGTTAAAAAAAATTCGTCAATCGGAAATACATAACCTATAAATTCTATATTATTAATTAACTGATACCAGCGACTTTGTCGATTTATGTAACAAGATATTTTATATAGAAACGCAGAGACAATAAGCACTGCAGCGTTTGTTCCACTTTACCGCGGCAAGAGAAGACACATCGCTGAAAGCATAGTGCTTATGAAAATTCTAGTTTATTAAATCTTTAATAAATTTATATTACTATTACTATATGAGGATATCGTGATACTGTTTAGAAAATTACCAACTGCCACAGAAGTAGTTCACAAAAAAAGTGGAGACAGTCTTAAGGACTGCCAACAGAAGTGAAAATTCAATACTTTGGAATAACTGTGTTCTTTTCTGAAATTTTAAACCAATAACAGTCTGAATTATTTCAATTTCATAATTTGTTAATATACATTATTAACATTAGTCTGGTTTTCACATATATCGGCATTCAGAGAAATAATTATATACACTTTTATACAGTTTAGCCAATTAATCAAACATATGATGGAATGCACGGGTACAATACAAAATATCAATATTACATATACACAAGCCGCTATATTAGTACGCGTCGCTAGTCTGACACAAGCCGTGTAAGCGCAATATGGTCTGTCGCGCTTACTATCATGTCATGACGCGAAAACATGACGTGTTTGCACGTTTATTCACGGGAATTCTCTGTTTTACTCGGAATAAAAATCTGTTGCAATTTCGTCATTAATATTTATGGAATAGGTTTTTTTATTGAGTAACAGATAGTTAATAATATTAAAAGTTTACAAAAATGGTACACAAAATAAAAACTAAAAAGTTTACGTTGAAATTAAAAGTAACAACTACAAAAAGAAAAAATAGAATTAAAACTTATAAGAGACAAAGAACTTAGGAATGTAAGTAGACTTATTATTATGGAATATGTTACAATATGTAACTTAATTATTTCCTCGGCAAAAGTCGAGTAAACTACACTAATATATCATTCATGGTACTCAAACTTTGCGGTAGTCTTAAAGCTCACGTCTCTCCACAGGCCTTGGTCGTATTGAGGCCAAATATTAGTTTACACTTAAAAAAAATTAAGTGTTAAATCGTGACTGTAACGTTGAACTAATTAATATGTGAAATAAACCTGCTGTCGAACGATAACGAGCGTAGAATGTGTGTTCTTTGTTATATCGTTTAGCATTATTAACATAAGTTAGTTAGTAAATTAACTTTACAGCTAATAAGTGAAAGGTGCGATACAGACTACTTGTTTTTATTTATCGCCTAGCTGTACCCGTATCACCGCACGCGTTTTTTAAATTTGATTCAAAGAAATATAAAATTGTGAGACCATTTACAATCATAGAAATGCTCTCTAAAAACAATTGTAAGTATGACACGCACACCACTTACAGTAACGTATACATTAGATATATAAATACTAACAGTGTGTCAAATGAGGTTTATCATCAGCAACATATTTGGTACCTTAACTCACCATATTACTACCTCAGTGTCTCAGTCACTTACACTGTATAAGGAACTAATGAAACAATGAATTAAAGATGTTATTATAATATGTCCATATTGTCAATAAGTAACACGTTTATGGTATAATATATTTTTAGAAAGACCCCTTTTATCTTCAAAATTACTATTAATTATTATAATGTTGAATTGTATACAATGAATGAGCTGACGTCTTGAAATCTTGAATATATATAAATCAAGATATAAAATTTTCTATCTGTGTAAGCAGTTTTTAATATTTGACAATTTAAATAGCGCTCATTGAGCTCGATACAATATTCTTATATGTTACTATGGTTCCTGAGTTATGTAGTCGAAAGTGCAGTCAATAAAACAATATGGCCGCCACAATGACTGAAAAGACAATATAATTCAAATTACATACATAGATACAGATATATGAATTTCGGAATCGATCCGCGATCGATCCTTGACTCGAATTGGCGTTCCACAGGGTTCCATTTTAGGGCCGTTTTTGTTTCTCGTATATATAACTGATCTGCCGCTAGTGGTTGATAACTGTGCAGATGTAGTTCTTTTCGCGGATGACACTTCGCTTATATTTCAGGTAAAAAGAATAGATTCCGAGTTTACGTATCTAAGCAGTATTTTAAATAAAATTTCCGATTGGTTTGCATTAAATAATTTATTGCTAAACGCAGCCAAAACAAAGTGCATAAGATTTACCTTACCTAATGTTCCACCAACTGATAGTAAAATCGAGATCCAAGGGAATCTAGTTGGCTTAGTTGACAATACTGTGTTCCTGGGTATCACACTTGATTCTAAATTACAATGGGGTCCTCATATAAAAAAATTGGCTGGAAGATTAAGTTCTGCTGCGTTCGCCATTCGAAAAATTCGCCAGCTAACAAATATTGCCACTGCTAGGTTGGTCTACTTCGCTTACTTCCATAGCTTAATGTCTTATGGCATTTTGTTGAGGGGGGCCGCAGCTGAGGTAGACACCATATTCCTACTACAAAAACGGGCAGTTCGAGCAATCTATGATTTGGGACCTCGTGAATCATTAAAGACTAAGTTTCAGGAATTCGGTATTTTAACTCTGCCCGCTCAATATATTCTTGAGAATTTGATGTACGTCCGGAAAGACTTAGATAATCCGGATTTAGTAAAAGCCCGACATAGTGTAAATACCAGAAACCATAACAAACTGGTCACTCCATGTTTCAGGCTTACTAAGACCAGTAACAGTTTTTTAGGTAATAGTGTTAGATTTTATAACAAAGTCCCAAAACACATTACCGATTTGCCGGATAGTAGGTTCAAGTGTTATGTCAAGCGGGTCTTAATATATAAAGGTTATTACAGGGTGGATCAGTGTGTGAACGATAGCGACGTCTGGAAGTGACGCCTCTCTCTGTCCAACCACTAAAAACGAATGTAGCTTTATGTGTCTATTGTTGTAATAATAAAAAAAAAATATGTTAGTTATTATGAAAAAATAAACCAGATCGAGTTTCTTCTCGATGACTGGGTTGTTTTCCGAACCGGTGGTAGTTACGTTCATAAGTGCCTTCTCAGGGCCTAAATGAATAAAGAGTATTTTGATTTTGATTGATTTTGATTTTTCAATTATATTTATTCTTGGAGTCCAGTACAACGTACATGTTTACAGTGAACAATACATTTTTGCTAAATTTCATGTGGATGAAGTCGCGGGTAACAACTAGTCTAAAATAGAATAACCTAAATTACGTCCTATAAGGACAGCTATCTGCCAGTTAAAGTCCCGTGAAAATTGGTCAAACCGTTTTGAAGATAGAACTGCGGGCAAAGTCATGGTTAATAGCTAGTCTAAATTAAAATAGACTAAATTTATTTTTTATAATATCCGCTATCTGCCGGTGAAAGTCCCGTAAAAATTGGTAGAACCGTTTTGATAGCACTGCGGGCAAAGCCATGGTTAACAGCTAGTATAATTTAAAATTACTTTTTATAATGTTAGCTATCTGCCAGTGAAAGTCTCGTGAAGATCGATGAAACCGTTTTGGAGATAGCACTGCAGACAAAGCCACGGTTAACAGCTAGTATAAACTAAAGTTGCTTGAATTACTTTTTATAAGCTCAGCTATCTGCCAGTGAAAATCTCGTGGAAATCGGTTTAACCGTTTTGAAGATAGCACTGCAGACAGAGCCCTGATTAACAGCTAGTCTAAATTAGAGTAGCCTAAGTAACGCACTGTAATTTTGGCTGCCTCCCAGTAAAATTCCCCTCAAAATCGGTGTAGCCGTTTCGGAGATTACCGGAACAAACAGACAGACCGACTAGAATTTAAAAAATTACATTTATGGTATTGTAGCGAGGATAATTTTCATACCCAATCATTAAAAAAAATATTTTGATATTACGTACAGACATTTTCTTTTTTATTATATGTATAGAAGATGTAATTTTAGAACTGTGATCTTTGTTTAATTTAACCAAAGCAGTAGAGTGTATAGCGTAGGGTTGCTCAAAAATCGAATATTTGTTTAAGATTTGTTCAAAAAGCAGCTAAAAATTGTTTAAGAAATCGCTCCAAATTTAAAAAAGAATCCAATTTTTTTTTCTACCAACTTTAATATAGAGGTTTTTCCCTAAATTTTATTTTCGACAAGAAATCTTCTAGGTTATCACTGTTATGTTTGACTAAGTCATAATACTAGAAGTGTATTGTGATTATTTCAATTTTCTAACAAGATGGTCGCCCGCTTGATAGAACTTTCCAGGGAGTTTTTGTGTTATCTCAGAATTCAGGAGCCGTCTTATTATTTCCCATTCACTTTACTTCTGTACAATAACTGAACTGTCTTACGTAAAATGCCGTCAATATTACAGAATAAAAAGAAAGTCAAATAACACAAGATATTTCCACTACGAAACTTCACATAGTATATAATTTATGACCATTGTCATATTTATGTATATATAATTTAATACATATAATCTAAAGAAGTTTCACTTTCTCTGTGTGTACATACCGATACACGCACTGTTTTTTTTATTTATATAAATACGATGTAAGATGACATATCACCAAAATAATAAACGAATACGTGTTATATAAAATAAAAAGTTAACAAACATTGACTACATTGAATATTGAAAACATTGAATAATTAACGTTACTCAAAGTCACTGCTATTTATAACGATTAATAATAACTGTTCATTCCGTCCCGTCAAAATGTAAACGGAAGAATGAAGCGAAGAATGTAACATTCAAGCAATAAAGTCCGTTGAATTATATCTCACCTAGTTTAAAATCCCATCGTTGACTGCAACCGAAACGATTCATGTGGTTTTATGCCTCGATAGTGGTGTTATTTGAATATATCTGGACATTAGTTTTTATGTGTTGTTAGTTAAGAAATATTTTCTTCGTATTTTCTTCCTGCGAAGTTTCGTAACGCGCGCTTGATTTAGGGAAGTAACACAATAAAAATGCAACGGAAGTGCGACTGTGACGGGTATTAAACATTAAGTAATGTAACAAGATTACTTGTTTATTATACTTCATAGGTTATAGCGTTGGACTACAACACCAGTTGATGTTAAATGGCAATCTAGTCCAAGATAGTAAATACGCTAAATCTATCGGGGATTGGCTCACAAGTACCTTTGCCGAAACATATCTAAGTGCTTTGCGACTGATTTTTGGAACGAAGTTCCTTAACGCGGCTTACGGGTAGTGCGATTTACTAGAAATCGTCACGTAAGGAATATGTTGTATGTGTATCGAGCTTACTACAAGCAAATGAGTATACGAGCAAGTGGGTGCACAGAGGGATGCGCAACTCATAGTCCGGTGAAGCTGTTAAGACCTTGCTAGGTCAATATCGTAGTCAGTTCGAAAAAAAGGGTGCGCAACTCTCTTTCGGTGCTCAACTCTCTCGCCCTCTCTATCTGTGTCCCTGTCTTTTTTTATCATATAACCACAACGCACGGTTGTACAGACACGTGTAAATTTCGTGAAAACGTATTTGTTATTTGTGATTTTGTGTTAAATATATCATACGTGAATATTATATTATTGCAATTAAGTGTAAAGAAATGAAAACTGCAGCAAATGCGTGTAATACAGATTTAGAAAAGTAAGTTGATAAAATTGTATAACTTGATACAGGTATTTACTGTTTCCATTGCACGGGTTCGGCGGGCTGGGAGGCAGTCTTGCAACCGGGCTGCCTCAGCTGGGTGCGGCGTGGGAAACGCCTGCCGCCGGGGGTGTCGCGGAGCTTGCCTGTATGCTCCCCCGCGGCACCCCCATAGTGCGGCGTAGGTTGTCGTGGAGTTCTAGCCGGTTAAAGTCGCCGAAAGGCACCACCCCTGCGTGATTAGCATGTAGGTGGTGGTCGGCTCAGTCCAGGCTCTCCCCTGAGAGCCTGGCAGTCCATGAGGATTTTCTCTCCACGTTAAAAAAAAAAAAAAGGTATTTACTGTTTACATTTGTTTATACACTAGCTGACCCGTACAACTTCGTCTGCACCAAAACGGTTATTACCGGTTTTAATTGTATTTTTAAACGCACAAAATCTTAAAATACTTAAAACCCGATTGCAGTGACAGCTACCGTTTCCAATTGTGAATTCAAACTATCCGCGGACTCACTCAAACATATACCCAGCTGGTATGTGAGAAATCTTTTTTTAAATTAGTCTAGAACCCGTTCGCAGCATCACCCACCGAGTATAAATAAGATAAAAACTAACATATTGCCGATAAATGTCTTCCCAGTACCCCTTGAGTTGCTCCTGTGCCACTCACCTCCGCGCCCGTTCACTATGCGCGTATTTACTGTTTATATTTCTCATTAGCTTGAGACTAATTTCATCAATTAGCATAATGTAAAAACTAAACTTTATCTACATTAAATTTCCGTTTTGATTTAGTTGTTTGTTTTATAAGAATTTGTAAAGTATACGTGAAATCTGCATCCAAATTTAATATTGTCCCGTGTTATTACAAAAAAGTTAAATACGTATTAAATACTTGGTTTAAAAAAGTTTCCTAATAAATGCACCGCGCTCGCCCGAGGCAAGTTCGCGTTATCCTTTTTCGCAAGTCTAACCTAACGTAACCAAAGCGAGACAAAAGAGCAAGATGGCGAACATTCAGCGACCGCGGTGCGTTTAATATGAGACCTTTTTAAGGCCTGGGTTCAATACGTATTTAACTTTTTTGTAATAACACCGTACAAGTTTATTTTACTTCTGACATATAAACCACCTTTTTGGCTGAGATACTAAACTTAGATATATGGTGTCGTGGTCTTTTTTGCAAGAGTAGTTAATGATAACGAATATTTTTGTTATAGAGTTTATTCTTGTATGTCAAACCGTTCAACCGCAACCGCACGCCATATTATAGAATTTTTGCCGATTTCAATTACATTTCTTGTGTTTAGTCCTTCTAATTCAACTGATTGACAATTACGCATAGAAACGTCACATAGCTGCAGTGCAATTATATCGCACTGTACATTATACGAACCGACTAAGGCGTCGGTTCGGAACACATCGAAATTTTTTTAAAGTAGTGTAGGGAGATGAAATGTAGCTTAAATTTTTAGCTAATTTGTCTGCTATACATACCATAAAGAACATTTACCAAAATCCATCAAGAATTTCATTAACTACAAATTTTTGACTTTGGTCTATCATCCTGGAGAATTTATTGCGTTTTATGGGACAAAAAGTATCCTAGATGTTACCTTGTAATGTAAGTTATCACTGTGTCAAGTTTCGTCAAAATTGGTTCAGTACTTTTAGAACGATACGTGTGCACAGGGATAGAAAGACAGACAAAAATTGTAAAAGGATTATTTTTGGCTTTTATATCGATAAGAAAGTCTTGCCCCGATTATAATTTTCAAAAAATATTTAGTGTACAGATTTGCCCTTGTTACAGTTTTATTATAGTAAATAATAGATAGATAGATGTGATTTGAGTGTTTTTCATTTTGTAATTATATTAATATACCGTATAATTTACTATCTTTTATATGTAATTTTTTATGAATAAATATTTATCCTGAATTATTGAATGAAACTTTCTGATGTAATTGTTCCTTTAGATTATTTGCCTTGAAAAAAAAATTAAATATGCAGATCTAATTTCGAATTACATTCGGAGTTGAAGGGAAAACGTAAGGAACTTCGTTCCAGACGTGGTCACCCGATCGCTCGATGTTTTTTAAATTTAAGAGCGGTACCTAGCCAGGTAGGTTTAGAAAAAGCATTAAAACCATGATTTCATCACGTTATTTTCTTTCACTCAAAGCCCAGTTTTATTCACAATATGCGTTGTCCACACGCGAAACAAAAACGCGTATAATATATAATATAGCTTTCAAGTTAAATAAGCCTGGAAAACCTAATTGTTACTAATATTATAAATGAGAAAGTGAGATTTTTTATATGTCTGTTTCTCAGCTTATACGTCATAACTACTCAACTGATGATTGTTAAATTTTGCCTACACATTGTTAGGGACTTACAAGAGGATATAGCATATCACTGTTTCAGAAAAAAGTATTATTCCGGATAGGTCAAAATCTAGTAATGGATATCTATAATAGTGGGATGGCCCTCTCACTCTCTGCAGTCACACCGCGGTATTAACCAGTGCAATGAGGCATTTAGATTAGCGAGACGGCGTTTTTTAATGTACTGTTCTTCCTAACAGATATAATGACGTCACTTCGTCATTCTACAAAAGAACAAGGTGACAAATTGCATGCATAAACCATGTCAAGTATTTTTACTTTACGACAGAATTCGCATCAACATTTGCATATCCGCCGATAACGTGCAACCTAGAAGGATACTATTAACTTGTTATCTCGATGCACATCTCTATCGGCGACGTATCGATATATCGATAGAATACTAATGTCGGTAACAATGGCGAGTTGTCGATTTTACGTTTTTGGCGAACAACGTCGCAACCTTACAGTCAGTTATAATAAATATAACTGAGCAATTGGTTAACTGTGTATTTACTTGTTGTCTGTTTTACCTTTATAACTTTGATTAACTACATCATAGATGTGATATCTCACATCAAGTGTGAAGTTTTTTTACAGGTATATCCACAACTATATCCCTGAATATATATAAGTCACGATCAGAATCTCATCTCATATTAAATGATGGTGTGGCCTACACTAAGGAATCCCTCCTTGTATGTGTGTTCCGGCAGCTGCTCCAGGGTATCAGTTCTCCTCTAAGTTTAGCGTGCTTACCAACATAGTTCACATCGTTATTTATTAGCAGGTGAGGTTGTGGTCAAACGCTAAAGCCTATAGATTACTAAAAATGTGCTTCGATGAGGCATTCAATAGTATTGGCACCGATGAAATTGATGCGCAGTACATTTGAGAATCAACAGTGGCCACTGGGATACCGCCGGTATCATACCGGCCTGTAACTTTTCAGATGTTGAATATATACTGAGTGATATAAAACGCGACAAATCGAAAGGGGATCAATTGTGATGGGTTTATGTGAATGGTGATATATATACAATCGTTAATGGATACCCAACAGCCAACTTGATTACTGGTTATATCTGGTTGAAATTGGAACGCAACACATCTTAACTTGCCACTATGATATGAGTTACAGCTGGACTGGACGCGTTCAGTTTCCTGACTGGAATACACAAAACGCGAACAATGCTGCTTTGAACTTGGAACACAACACAGCTAAGCCGTCTTGGCGCAAATAACAGCTGGAATATTGTGGACGCGTTCAGTTGTTACCCTATTTTTGGGACTTATTTTACCTTTCTGACTGGATTACTCAAAACGCGATAATGCTGCTTTGTAGCTAACATAGGTGTGACGGTGATTCCAAAATCGATTATTACACGTGTCTACCTTGAACATGCTAAATTACCTATTGAATTTATTATAAGAATTACAACGGGTCTAAAACGTGCAAGCATTTACAATTGGAATTGGAACTGCATGTTTAGTTCTGATTATACAGACTGTGGTCATGTGCAGAATAAAAATACGTAAGTGAATAGATCTTATCGCAATGCATCGCATATTATCATTTATCTGTATTTATTAATGGAAAAGAACACCGGAAGATAAGGATCTGTCGACAATCGCCATAGTGATGCCGGTCTTATAACACGAACTCTTATGTATAAGGCATAAGTATACTTGACACGTAGAATGCCGAAGAAAACAATATCACTACCAGAAATACCGATTTATTTTGTTGGAATAATTATATTTTTACATTAGGTATATTATTACACTGGGACAAGGGGGGCTGATATTACTCGCATCCGCTGGAAGTGTATACCTCTCATTAACCTGCACGTGCTCCCCGGGTGCTGCTAAAGAGTAACAAATTTTTGGCTGCTACACTGCTCCACATAAATAGAGTCGCAGCGATAAATAGAGTAAGCAATCTATCGAAGATAATAAAAGATGGATACTCTATTTACCCATACGATTAAATATAAAATTATTTATTCACGTAAATACACTATAATATAAGCGAACCAATTACACGGCGTCATGTAGAATGTTAAAATTGCAATTATACCCACTTAAATATTAAACAATATATGTCGGTGGAATCGTTACCGTCTTTAGCCAAAACTATTAATAATTATCCTCTGAAACGAATCAATTGTTACCATATAGTAAGGGTAGAAAAGGTGTAGCGAAAAAGGAGCGGGACTTATAGTTATTTAGATTGCCGGACTAGTCACATCTACAAATAATTCACTTACCTCCCGTATTCGATTGAAATTGGTCGACTGATCAATTAATTTATAAAAGTGACGTCATGATATGACATAATACTTATCCCGTTGTCGTTACTTCAACTATGATTATTTCATTTTAATTAAAGTAAATAAAATGTTACTTCTTCATAGAATAAATGGATATAGAATAATATGAGCATCTGTATTGACACATATAATAGTTATTAGATTCCAATACTGTTAATTCAGCAAGAAATGGGACCAGATTAGGCCCCCCTCGGCAACGGCTCAAGCCTAGGTCCGTTACCTCGGCGTGGAGCCCTTGAGTGCGCTGTTCGCGCGATACAGTGACACGAAATCTTACATCACTGTGACGACATTACACATGTCACCTCCACATACGTGCACACATACACGCTTACACATGCGTTTTTTTCCCTTATCAAACTGAAATAGTTTAGAAAATTATCCGATACGAAATATATATATAAGAGTTGTTGAAGTGTGTATGCTTGGTACACATATATGTTTCAACAACTCATATATGTATGAATAGTTAGCTTAGGTTAGCTCATATAGGCCGCAAAGACTGGGTGCTCCGCGGCGTGCTCCCATATGGAGCACGCCTCATCTGTTACGCGGACGACACCCTAGTCGTAGCCCGGAGGGGGGGACGGACTGGAGGGAGTTGGAGCGCTTGGCCACGATGGCCACAACCCTCGTGGTCAGGCGCATAAGGAGGTTGGGCCTCAGGGTGGCCCTCGAGAAGACCGAGGCCCTACTTTTTCATGGGCCTCGGTGAGGGCCACCACCTGGGGCCCACATAGTGGTGGAGGGCGCCCGGATCAGGGTGGGGACCCAGATGAAATATCTGGGCCTCACCCTGGACGGGCGCTGGCGGTTCGAGCCCCATTTTGCGGGGCTCGGACCGCGAATTGCTGGGGTGGCTGCGGCACTCGGACGATTGCTCCCCAACGTAGGGGGGCCGGGTGCCGGGTGCCACAGACTCTATATGGGAGTCGTGCGAGCGATGGCCGCCTACAGGGCACCTGTGTCGGCCGACGCCCTCGGTGCTGCCAACGTGCGCGCGCTGCGTAATGCGCAGTGCACGGTGGCACTGAGGGTGATCCGGGCGTACCGCACGGTGTCCTCGGCGATGGCTTTCGTGCTCGCCGGCTTCCTGCCCTGGGAGCTGGAGGCAGGAGTTCTCGCCACCGTGTACGAGTTCATGGTGGCGAGGAAACGAAGGGGGGAGCCTCCGGCTCCCAGGGAGGTAGAGGCGGAAAGGCGGCGTCTCAGGGGAGACGCCGTCGAAAGATGGAAGCAGGACCTGGCGGACGAGCCGTTCGGGCGGTTTACCGTGGACGCGGTCCGGCCGGTTCTGCAGGAGTGGATGGAGATGGAGTGGGGCTCCCTGATGTTCCGACTGGTGCAGGTACTCACCGAGCACGGTTGTTTCGGGTGGTATTTGCACCGGATCGCACGCAGGGAGCCGACTGCCGCCTGCCACAAGTGCGGCGCTGGCGAGAGCCCGGCTGTCACCTTCCGCCGGGCGGCCCATGGGGGCGGTTCTACGAAGTTGATTAGCTTGAACGATCCCTTGCCGCCCCCACAAAACGGTCTGTCGGTACACCGTGGGGTTTTAGTCCGCGCGAGTCGGACATAACCCACTCTCTCTCCCGAGAGGGTGGGTATCCATAAGGGATTTCAAGATAGACCGCAAATTGCATGTATCAGGCAAAGCTGAGGTGTGCCGTGCACCCTTGAGCTAGTTGTCACATAAAATCGGTTGAGTGCCTTAAGCGCTTGCCTTAGTAGTCCGGTGAAGCTGTTAAGACCTTGCTAGGTCAATAGCGTAGTCAGTTGGAAAAAAAAGCAAGAAATGGGCGCCATAAAACTTTAGATAAAACAAAACTTTTATACGTTTCTGTCAGTATTTTACAATATTTAGTATGTATAATGAAGGTGTAGTAAACAGAAACCCATTATTTTTGTACAAAATTAAAGTCTTTATTACCATAGTTAGAATGATCCGATTTAAATGAAATATGCGCAGTCTTGATCGATATCCCTTTGCCATTTTTAGAGTAATGTTTTTATGCTTCTAGCGTAGAAGCCTTCGTTCCTAATATATTATGTATGGTTCGGCTACATAAAACTCGGATTTTAAGTTCATAAAATTTAGTTTATGACCACAAACTAACCTGATGTTAAACCAACTCAGTAAGAGGCCTAAAATTGTAACATATTTAGATTAGAGTGACTGAATTTTAGAGTCATAGCTAACTAGGCAGAGATTAGTATAAGCGTCACTACCATGCTACAATTCCATCAGGATATTTATATACAATATCAACTCATTGGAATATTTGAACTTAACTTAATTAACGTTAAAAGTGACATTTATTAGAAACAAGTATCTATTAAAGTGGCATGCCTTTGTCACGTGTTGACATAGAGCGTTAATAAAGAGAGTCAATTAACAAGAATCTAGCTCCCCAGTAAATAAATTGAGTCTCTACAAAGCTATATTAATTTTCTTGATCGATCACTCCTCGTAACATCAATTCAAACTGGTACTCGTTTACAAACCTTTAACTGGACTATTACCGAGTCTCATTTAAGCGCATGCCGCAAAATATTTACGTAGAGCAGTTAAACATTTGATATATTTTACAAATGGACACTCTGTATACAATTTCTTTGTATATCGTTGCAAGACTGATAACAATATTCTTTAATAATAAGTAAGCCTTTTTGTTTATAAAGTAAAAAATAAAAATACAGTTACAAAAACTATTAGGTACAAATGCACTGGCTCACTATAATGGGGTTTTTGATGATTGTGCAGTGGACGCGATCTTAGTATCATCTCTCATAGATACTACAGTGACTAAATTACTATATAGTATTACGATCATTCATATATAACCATCAATTGAAAGTTTAATATCACTGAACTTATTGATCAATTGCTATGTAATCGTTTTAATAGATTGCAATTGTCTTGACCTTGTCTTCCCAGAATAACGTATTTGTTTGAGAACCCAACATTGCGAATTACGAGTGTCCTATAGTTGAATCCACATCACAACAAGTTATCATCATCTGTAAGAGACTTAATGCAGGGTCATAGGCCTCTTTCAAAAGGAAGGTTTGGGCATAATCACCACACCAGCCTTCGGCGTATTGGCGATTAAAAACTTCGAGAAAGAGAGACGAATTTCTTAGCCTTCCATGGATTCACCGTGCGGGTGCCGGGTCCATCGTGTGGCAGAGGGAGAAACTCAGAGCAGTTCCCAGGACTTGCGACCCAGGTGTAGGTTTAAGGAGGCCCCCTTTGAGATGCGCATCAACGCTCACCAAAATTCTAAATAATTTAATAATGTTGGTAGGTTTAGTAATGGTGGTAGGACAAGAATATTTCTCAGATTCAGGTTTCCTCACGACGTGTTTCTTCAGCGTCAGTCGATAGTGGTACCAATTTAAATTAGTAAATGTACGCGAATTCCGATAAATTCGTTGGTGCATATCAGGCTTTGAATCTGCGGACATTGGAATAATATTGCACCGATTAAATCATTCGATGACTCGACGAATATAACAAATAAAACGTATTAAAATAAAAGCGTATACAGTCTTTTTGTTATCAGTTTTTGCGAAAAATAAGAGTTACGTGATTTTATAATATCAACACAGACGTAAAGATGACATTGGTGATTAAGTTTAGTCTTTTTTAACTTAAAAGGTGGTTTTGTACTGTTTTTACAATGGCTTTAGCTTTTTTATTATTTTGACATCGTAGAAGGATTTGCCAATTCAAAATTCGAATTTTAATATTACGTTTTTCAGAGTAAGATTTCAAACTCAATTAGTATAAAAACAAGAATTTATCATAAAAAAGAAATGAAAGATCTCTCTTGGCATAACGAATAAGGAAAGATTCTCTATAATCATTATGGAAAAAATTATAGTGACAGATAAAACACCTTGGTGATTCATTGTAGCGCGGAAGTTCATACACATTAAAAATGTATAGCTTCGACTATAGTGAACAAACGTATAAGTAACAATAATAGATATCTACAAACTTTACTCTTCTTTTAAACACGATTGTCGTCATAAGTAAATTATAATTACTATCTAGATATTTCTACCCTTCGTTTTTAGTCGACACATAAATGTAACACTGCGTGATGGATGACGGTTACATCCTGATCCAGTACAGAGTGTTTTCTCTGAGTAGAAGTTTGATCCAGTTTTATCATTGTATGTATGAATAAATTTCTATTATTAGAAAAAGGTATTTCATTACGTACAGTAGTGCAATTTTATTTTATGACATAAATATTCAAATCTAGATTATTATTATTATTATTTATTTATTTATAAGACAACAAGGCTCCACAAAAACAAAAACAAATTATATACTAATACATAAATTGGTAGTAAATTTAAAAATAAAATTAAAATTAAGTAACTATATTAATGGTTGCGCCGCTTTATGTATGTTTGAAAATTCCCGCATTATGGAATAAATTATGCTACTTTGAAGCCCGACCAATTAATTGCGATCAGGTCACGCCACCTTTCTAGCCTTGCCCAATCACATTTCCCTTTAACTATGGCACATGCTAATTCGGTAGCGCGACGCTCGCGCCGTTAGTTTCGATTGCGGCCGCCAGTGTTCGACTGTTGCCGCCATTGCGCTAGTTCGACTGCTATCGTCGTGTAGTTTGCGCGCCGGACAGTGGTTGTGTCCGCGCCGAGTCGCACCGCATGCTAACATTTTTAATTTTTTGCATGGTCGAGTGAGAAATAAACGGATCGCTACATACGTACCGACATACATTATAAACAATAAGTGTTGTTGTGAGAGAGGAAACCCAGTGGAAAGAAACGAGAATCACCTAGCCGTCTAGCCACGTGGAGACTGCATCGCCGCGAGGTATGTGCCAAGTTTCCTTCCTACCCTTGTTTCCCTAGTCGTAACTGATCGCAATAGTTGAATATCAATATAGCACCCCCGCAAATACAGTCCACTTAATTTAGCATAGAAATCCCCGCACCCGCACGCACCCCACGGTGACGTTGACATCGCCGCGGCGTCACCAATTAATATGTTTTATATAAATAAATATAAAATAGGAAATTACGCGTGAAATTCTTCAATATTTGAATTCGTGAATCCTTCTTCAGGTCTCAGACTATATTTCCATCAAATTTCATTACGATTGGTTCTGGGATTATTCATTGAAAATAACATATAAGAGTTATTTTTGAATTTTTAATAATGAAATTCGTCGTAGAAGTTACTTATGTTGTGGAATAGGACATGGGATATTTTTATCGCTATGGCGCTCAGCGAAAAAGTTACGCAATCTTAATTAATTTATTTCATCGTATATAAAATGCATTTATTTCTGGTTAAAAAAGAAGGAAAGTTTATAAATATGTACGTTTAGCTATTACATATGTTAACCACAGTTCTCAACATTGGAATAATGTTAAAGATGGTCGCGGAATAATAAGGTCGCGTTTCTTGTATTTAAACTGCGACTTTCACAGTCGCAACATACGATAAATCAACATTGGATCATCATCCTGCAATAAAAAAAACTGGTATCGCCTTTCAATTGATTTCGACATTCATTTTTTTAATTTTCGTTTCGTCTTCCTACACCACAGTGATTGTCGGTGTGCCTTTCGAAGAATTTTGGGGTCCGTAAGATACGTTTATTTACAAATATACGGTACATTTCGAATGAGAACTGTAATCTTACTTTACAATATATAAAGTTAACAAAAAGCATTAAGGTTTACAAACACGAGAACTTTTAAAATATACTGGGAATTGAACAAATAGTATCGAGTGTCTCAGATCTAATTTAGTCGCTTTTACGTATGGATTAATTTAGTAGGTCTTTTGTATGCGCTTTAAAAATATCAGTAAGGTATAGCTGTTAAGCATGTAAGAACAAACAACAAAGGTCGCATTACAATATCTTATCCATCTGGAAAGATATGTTATACGGTTGAGGTTTTTTAAGGGATATTAAGTCTCGTAATATGGAAGCATATTTATGGTTCAGGTACACGAGCACGCATGCTCGCCTAGCCGCATTGAGGTTGCTTGGTCTACAGAGTTGCTTGCTCTATGCTTGCTCGCTGCATTGAGCGTTAATTTTCCAGAGTGTAATTATATAGGGCGTATCATTATACGCCCATTAAGTAAGTATTTAACTGATCAGACGTGATAGCAATAAATATATATTTTATATAAAAAAAAAGTATTAACAAGAAATCCAAATGCAAGTTACTGCTAGTTGTAAACTTTATAGGTGACTCAGCGATAAAACTTTTATTTCTTAGAATGAGTTAAATATGGGCGCTCTGCACTTGGTTAACTTTATTAAATTGCAATTTTAATCCCGTTCGAAGTTGCCAGCAAAATATAGTATTCGATATTGAAGAAAATCAGGAAAATATTTGAAGTATATGCATTAAAATAATAATTGATTCTTGATCCCATATTAAACAATTTCCAACGATTACGTTCTCTTGAAATGGTATAACGTACAAAATTAAAATCGTGTTTTTTGAATGCTTTACAAACATCTTTTATGAAAATAATAGTAGGGTTTATTTTCGAATATGTAATGTATACAGATCTGAGTAGTGAACTATGAAACAGGCAGATAAAATTACTATAAATACAAGAGTGCTAAGTATGAAGATGAATGGATATGCGAATCAAAGGAGAAAAAGGTAAAAGATATGAATATTGAAATGATAGCTGATATTTCTGAGTGGGATGAAAATTTGTGCTGACGTTACTTAAATGCAATAAGGACTGCCGACAGAAGTGAAAACTCAAAATAATGAAATACATGTGTTCTCTTTTGAATTTTCATATTAATTATAGTGTAAATGACAATATTCAAATTTCAGAATTTGTTTATTGAAATTATTAATACTAGTGTGGTTTCACTAACATTAACACTCAGGGCAATAATTATCATTTTTATAAAGTCTATTAATCAATCAAACGTACCTATGATGAGCTGCAAAATATCAATATTACATATACATAGGCCCCTATACTATGCGCCGCTACTCTGACGCAAGCCGCGCAAGCGCAATACGGCCGGTCATACTGACGTGGCATATCATGACGCGAAATTACATATTTATCTCCTCCCAAAAATACCGCTCAACGTGCCTAAAGTTTTGACTTAAAAATGTAATGGTCCCACTTTTCTAAATCGCTGTGTAACTTTATCGAAATACGACTTTGATATATTTATACAATACCGTATTAATGTGAACTGACGTCTTCATTTCAAATCGATTGCATATAGATATATTTTTGTAAGCGTCTTTCGAACCTCGCTCTTGCAACAAAATATACGCGTCCAACGCAACTTTCCATTGCGATAAATTATTTATGATAATTAAAATACCGACATACAATTAATTAAATCAGCAATAAAGCTCTCATCGTTATTTTAAAACGAGTTCCGTATATTGAATGAATGGGTTGTAACAGTTGAGTTTTTGCGGACAGTAGCGGCTCGATTTCATTGCAATGTATTGAATACTCGAAGATGTTGTGGCAGTTGGCATTAAATACAAATTACACGCAGGTATGTTTTTCATTTTATAGTCATCGTGAGAAAGTTGTCGCTTTATCGGTGAATCCTTATTCTTTTTTGCAACGAGAATTCCAAGCTGTTCTATTTGTTTGTTTTTAGCTCGCTGAAACATTTGCCAGTGTCATTTGTTTTGTTTTTGCTGTGGTATTACGTAATAAGGTTTTACCCTGTACTTCTAAAATTTTTCAATATTTAAGCCGCCGTGTATAAGTATGTAAAATTAAGTTATGTTAGAGCTGTAATTAACAATTATAAGTATATAAAAACTTTACAGGATCTAATTCACTGTTTAATTTTTTTTTCAAAAAGGTCCTGAAGTCTATATTAATTGGCAAATAAAGAGTACAATGTTTTTAAAAGTTCTCTGGCTTCACACGGGAACCATTTACGTATCTACTATACTCGAGCGAAGCCGCGGTGGTTCACTAGTAAAATATAAAATGAATGATCACGTACAGTCGTTTAAAAAAAAGCTCTGTAGGCAGATGGAAGGTTTCAGACTCCCTATTTTAAATCGTCTTTTTAGTGTTTATTTTAGACACTTTATGAAAACTCTTCGGTCAAGAACAATGATGAGGCTAATAAGTCGTGTAATTAAATAATTAAGTAAAAAGAAAAACAAGATCAAAGACCATTGACGTTAGACGTTAGAATAAAGCAATTGGGTGTTTCTCGAACTTTCTTTAGAACGTGTACACAAACTATCTGCACATCGGTTAGCGAGACTTCGGTATAATTGCAGCGATATCGCGATAGTGCGACGACTGTAAATCATCCGTGTATATAGTGCGATCTCTGAACATATTATATCATTAAAAATAAAAAAAAATAGTGGAGAACAAAAATAGTACGTACATTGTTTATATTAGTGTTTGTAATTTACAGATAAATTCTGTTTTGGCAATAGACGGCATTGTTAGGTCACACATATATTACTGATGGCAGGTCCTTGATTTGCTTATTTTTGATGACAAAGTGGATTGGGTGTCTGGTTGGTGATTATGTAAGATGTATTTATTTAACACGAACAGATTTAAAAATATTTATAACAATGTTCTTGTAAGCATAGGTGGGGAGTAAGAGCGTTACTTACTTTTGTTGAGGGGGAGGGAGCGGTCGGAAATAACAAAAAATCTGCTTACGTATTATTCACTCTGCTCAGCCCCTTTCTCATGGTTGACTAATAGATATAGTAGTAATTTATAGTCGTATGTCGTTTCTCTTTAATAAAAAATGAACATTGGATATCATTACATAGTATAAAACAAAGTCTCCTACCGAGTCTGTCTGTCTGTCTGTTCGCGATAAACTCAAAAACTACCAAACGGATTTTCCTGCGGTGAATGTCACCGGTGGATAGAGTGATTGACGAGGAACGTTTTAGTATATAATTTGTCAAGGATTTTTTCATAATCAGGGCGTAACAACGTCTGCCGGGCCCGCTAGTTTTCTATAAAAACGGATTAATCTATACGAACCGGGCAATTTTATCCGGATTATTCGAATACTAACATTGTCGCAGAGTATAAAGCGCGTACAGTTTGAACTTTATGCATCGTGACCCGGTTCAGTGTCCGTCTTCCTTCCTCATAGCCCACAGAAATAAATACTATGCGTAGCTAAAGATAAACTGTTCAGAGGCGTAAAACTTTCATTTCTACACTGCCTACATATCGTGAGTCGCAGTATGGCATAAATAAAAAAATATTGTTAACACTATACGTTTATAAAGTGTTTTCAATTTACAAAGAAAGTAAAATAGGAAAACGATACGATTTTCATATAAAAAATAATTTCATTTTTCATCACCTTAGGGGTTGACTTTACAAAATTCCTTTAGTGCTCATCTTCATTATCATTACATAGTATAAAACAAAGTCCCCTACCGCGTCTGTCTGTCTGTCTGTTCGCGATAAACTCAAAAACTACTGCACGGATCTTCATGCGATTTTCACCAGTGTATAAAGTGATTCATGAGGAACATTTTGGTATATAATTTGTTGAGGATTGTTTTATAATCAGGGCGGGACTACGTCTGCCGGGCCCGCTAGTATAGTATAAAAGGAATTCATATTATGCAAAATTTGACGGTCTTAAGCTATGTAGTTTAGGTTGTGCGTTGATACACCAGTAAGTAATTCTTTTATATATACCTAATTTGAAGGTGGTAGAGCCACGCTGAAATTATTACTGGTTTCTGCATGAATGGGGTCTGCTCGTCCGCGGTAGCACCACCCTCTCACAGAAAACCGACGTGAAGTAACGGTGCTCGCATTGTTTCGTTTCGTTCGGTCAGTGAGAGCGCCGGAGGCCCACCTCCCCTCTCTTCTCCCCTCGCCTCCCCACTCCCCGACCCCTTTCCCCTTCCCCCCAAACACAGCTGGCAACGCACTTGTGACTCCCCTGGCCTTGCTAGTTTCTATGGACGGCAGTGATCACTTAACATCAGGTGACCCGCCTGTTCGTTTGCCAACTATGACATAAAAAAAGGTAATAAACACTTATGTAAGAAAACGTAACATTACATTACCCTTAATCTTGTTTATGACTTATTTTATAGATTTTGAAATATAATTTTAATTGTCATTATTAACTTTCATACCATATTAGAAGTCTATAAAAAATTACGGGAAAAAAATATATATACAGGCATAATATAAATTTAGTTAGAACATAAGTTTCTTAATAATTTTTGTACTTGTGAAAACTGATCACCATTCAATATTTAGAAAGTCGCTTCTGTTTTATTTAATCTTTTGACATCGGCCAATGTTCTGAATGTTTACTTCTACGTTGACATGTTTATGCTATGACCGACAATGACATTATATCCCTTATTGACAGTAATAGGCAGTGTTTGTCAACGTATACTGGAATCTTTGAGGAAAAATAACGCGACACTTTTGGGCAGTTACTATAAACAGTTATACAAGATATTAGCAGGCCTTTTATATAGATTAAGTAATGGGTTTTATTTGAGGTAATTGAAGACCGTCTCTTTCGTTCCTTTTATCTCGGTGTTTAAGTATTATAGTGGACATTACTTTGCCTATCTGCCTGGAATTGATTGGCCCCTGTCACGTTTCACTGCAACAATAAAGATTTGATTTAATTTATGCAACGTGTAACTGAAAAAGTTTAATCTGAAACTAGAAATAGAAAGAGCGAAATATTAGTAACTGAAACAACAATTATTAATTAAAACGCGTCCTTGGTTGACGGTTGAACCTTACGTTGGCGGATGGTTAAACTTGTTATCGGTTGACAAAACTGGTAATTGGTATTTAGGTTTTCGATTAAAGTCTGTTAAAGCAGATTTTGTTTTCACTGTAAATTTATACTTGATGTTTAATTTTTAAAATGTTGTATTACTGCCAATACAGTGAAATAAGCTTCAATAACTGAAACAAGAAAAAGTAATAAAACGCGTCCTTGGTTGACGGTTAAATCCAACGTTGGCGGAGAGTTGAATCTGTTTTTATTGGATACCCTTGGTAATTGATGATTGGTGTTTAAGTTTTCGGTTCAAGTTTGTTAAGGCGGATTTTTCTTTCACTGTAGATTTTTATCTTAGGTTTTATTTTTAAAATTCTGTTACTTGGCAACACAGTTAAGTAAGCTTAAAAACAAATAGAGCACAACCTTTCACGCCACGCTGCTTTTTATCTTATTGTTATAAGCAATGTGGGCATTCACAGTTCGGCGATTCTTGAAAAACTTGATTCTCGTCAGGCGGTCAATCTGCCTTTGCCCTCAGCCATTCAACGCTCGCTCACGCTATTTCTTCGATCTTGTTTTACGTATTTTCTAAACGATACTTTGTAAGTTAATTACTTCATCCCATTGGGGTGAAAACGGTACGTTAAATGGTATATAACTTACCTCAATAAATACACTATAACATGCAAAGAACAAGGTCATGGCTCCTCAGTGGTTAGTGTATCCGAAAACTATCTATCGACGAAAGTAGCAATCGTTGCAAATGAGTCCTAGCTTTTGGTGAAAGAAAACAGCGTGATAAAACTATTGCGCGGTGATAGGCCTTTTCCTAAACCCTCTTGGCTAGCTACCGCCCTCAAGTTGAAAAATTGTCCGCAAACACATATAGGCGTGTCCTAGTAGCTGCACTTCCACACTTCTGATGACAGCCAGTTCTCCTCAAAGATTAGCGTGTTTACGATCATTATTTAACATTTGATGAGATCGTGTTCAAATGTATTTACTTTCAGAGAAAACACTTCTCGAATGTCATTGGTAATTTCAGATATTAGCGCGTTTAAAATCAATCAATTTTATAAGTTTTATAATATTCATAGACCACTTGATTAGCTTTTACAAAATTTTAATATGACTAACTTAATTGCGACTACGATATATATATATATATATATATACTACGATATATATATATATATATATATATATATATATATATATATAGCTATATATATAGTTGTAGAGGTGTTACAAGAAGTATTCACTTTCCCTATTCTGGGAATGCGATAGTAAGTCAAGATGCCACAATATTTTGCTCATCAACAAATATACAACAAACTGATAGTTTGAAATCAATAGGCACAAGCACGATAATAAACCCCTCATCTAAATAAACACATTGATAGTAATAATGTCCCACTATTTAAATGTGTAGAGAAACGATGAATAATCCAAAATGAAAGTGAGCAGTTAGTAGTCTACAGCATATTTGATGATCGCTTTGTATGAAAAATGACACGCAATTTAATTGATGATTCATCTATAAAATGAAAAATTGTAATTGGCTGTTCTGATATGAAACAAACAAGCTATTGTCTTGACATAATATCGTCTAGATTGCCTTGTGTCTTTATATTGCATTGAAATTCCTTTTTGAGTAATGTACAAGAGGACATTGCTAAATTTGGTTACTACTTACAGGCTAAAAACCTAACAACAAGTAATGGACGATGTGTTTCTTCGGTTGTGTTCAAGAATGAATCCATTTTGTAGGCGTAACTTTTTAAAATCTTTAAGTATTGGATAGCTAATATCAGATGCAGTTGAAAAATTAATCTTGGAAATTCATCTCAAAAGTACGAAGGTAGTTACGAGAGGTAGTACCATGGCTTTGGAAAACGTTTCAGTGATTGCAGATGCCCGTAAGAAATTTGAATATTTTTTATATGATATATATTTTTATAATATTTGCTGGTTCAATTATGCTGGTCCTTTGAAAAATGTAAGTTGTCTATGTGATGATTCATTAAATTATCAAAGATGTATTCGAAGAGAAGAGTTAAGAATATGAAATACTTAAAATCTGTTACATAGTGATTCACAAGGTCACGTATTGTAAGTTGCTCGAATTTCCCCGTTTTTTTTGTGTTATAAATGTGTCGACCTTAGATTAGTAATACTTTATAGGTCTGATCACTTCATCACCTGATGTTAAATGATAAATGTGGTTTAATATGGTAAACACGCTAAGCCTACAGGGTCTGGCTTCCAAGTGTAACTGCCAGAATACATCCATAGGTGCTTGGCGACAGATTTTCAACTTGACGGTGGTAGTTAACCAGGCGAGTTTAGAAAAAAGCTCTACCACCATGCTATGGCTTCGTCACGATGTTTCCCTTCTCCAAAATCTACAACTTATTCGACCAACGTCGATCAACGTAATGTTCGAACGCACTAGCCACTGATTCATTATCACTTTGATTTTTGAATTCTATAGTCTATTTATTTAAGAAAGTTATAGACTATCTAACATCATGTTACGATCCTAAAGGAGGAAGAAATTACCTTAAAAACTGCAGATCAGTAAATGATCTAAGCGAAAACGAATACGAGCGGGCTGTGTGGCTGGTGCCGAGTCAGGGAATAAAGACAGATTGACCAATTGATCGATTGAGAATTGAGTATTACCTTAGAAGAAGCCCTAAAACCGTGCTATGGTTTGATCATGATTTTTTAATCACAAGGATTTGAACCTACGTCTTTCAATGCTGTGTCCAAAAATACACTGTTTCATCGCTCGCAGCCATTATTGCTTCGTTCCTCCTCATAGGAAAATATCATAAGATATGAGTTATAGCACTAAGCTAAACAGACTAACCTAATAGTGACAATATCTGTTAAGATTTATCCTTGGTATGTAAAACTTTATAATTAAAATGATAGTGGTCTGCCGTTGAGATCTTTTTTACTTCTTAGTACTTACCTAAAAAGTACTTCGTACATACCTAAAAAATTATTATCACAATATCTTCATATAGTATATAGTTATTAAAGTTTTAAGAAAGTACAAATTTACAACCTCTATGCGTTTAGCGATGTCTATAGAGGGAAATTAAATAAATAACATCATTACATAGTGTAAAACAAAGTCCCCTGCCGCGTCTGTCTGTCTGTCTGTTCGCGATAAACTCGAAAACTAATGAACGGATGTTCATGCGGCTTTCGCCAGTGGATAAAGTAATTCACGAGGAAGGTTTTGGTATATAATTTGTCAAGGATTTTTTTATAATCAGGACGGCACAACGTCTGCCAGCCCCGCTATTTGTTAATAAAGAAATTTTGTAAGCAGAGTACATGTACCCCTATACTTGTTTTTAATGTTTTTCTTTTGTACGCAAAATACATATAGGTATTGTTTAAAAAAGAAACAGCACAGACGCAGCCGCGGGTATCAGTTTGTTATAAATAAAATTAAAGTGTCTGTATGAAGTGGGTTAAGGTAGGGTGCGCATACGTAGGAGAGGGAAATTAACATCGTGTACAAAGAAATTTTGTAGGCGAAGTATAATTTTACATTACCAATTTTTATGTGTCTTGTGTTTTAAGATCGTAAATAACGCGGACAAAGTCGCGAGTATCGGTTAATTCTCAATACAAGAGAATATTTCGCGCTTTCGGAAGTTTACAAACGCATTACAACGGTTTGTATTGTAGAAGCGATGATTCTTTTGATAAACACGTTTGTACATCTGTACCACATATATAAGAATATAGATATACAATTGTATGCTTAAACAATGCAACGACCGACATCCTTAATCAAGGTCGAACCTTATTCTGATAGTGATTGATTGTTAATCACACATGTTGCATACAAACACTGTTTGCGATGTATCACACACGTTATGCAATTTTCCTACATCCAATCCTTTGTATAAATACCGACAGAACTAAAAATATAAAGAATACATCTTTGTTTTGTTAACTCCTGTGGACACTGTTTGAATTATTTTCCATAATACATTTAGTTCGATTGTTAATTTTCATTCAAACTTGGTGTGGTCTGAAGTGCCTTCACATATAACAATAGTTAAATCACCTACTTTTGTCTACATAAAATTAGTATTTGATCGCGGCTTCGCTCGAGTTAATGTATATTTGACCTCTATGAAAGGTAAAGGCGTGAAAGCATTACAAAAAGACAAACTTATTTTCATATTTATAACGCAAGTAAGGATACGATGTTTCTTGCAACATTATACTGAGAAATGTTTATTTATTTATTGTGGGAAAAATATATGTCGTTATTTATGTTTATGGAAAGAAAAATAAACCTAATTTTATGCTGTTTTGGCAAATGTCTTCTGGATTCTTTTAATTAGTACTATCAATATATAAATCGATCGATATAAACAAAACGAATCCACGGTTTTATTTAAAACTAGCTGTTGCCGCGATTTCGTCCACGTGGAATGTTCTACAAAACAGTAACCATTAAAATCATCTGAACGTAGTAAGTCCATTTACTTATTTACTTGTCTCCTGTACTTAAGTCGTGTCGTCATTAAAATTACAATAACTTTTGATAGAGTGAACCGACTTTAATGAAACCAAGATTAATGTTACTCGAAGTAAAAGAGTAAACGCAGTACTTTAGCAGTGATGAGAGTTCATACAAACAGACAGACAGACAGACATTTCTAAAAATGGTTGAAATGTATTTTATTAGTTATTCGTAGACATTTGCAACAATTTTTTTACAAAAATCTAAAATGTACAGACACTTTACAGTCTTACTTCTTACACATACATATGTATACAAATAAATCTTACAACACATACACAAGAACTTAAATATATATATAATGCTATAAAAACATCAACGGCATCAGATATCTTCTTAAAATGTAAATATAAATAAAAAAAGTACTTGTAAAAGTTATTCGACATTTCCGTTACGAATCCAGACATATCACTATATAACCAATGACATTTGGACACGAATAGGAAGTACCGGCAAGACGTCACGGAAGCGATTAATTGTTAAAAAGCGATGTTCTAAGCGGTTCAGGCGCGTGCGGAGCGCATCCGTCCGCTGATACTCGCCCGGGATTTTTTTTCTATATGTCCAAATATAGAAATGTCCTTTCATTTTGTTTGTATCCGCCGGTCCAAATACATAGTTAAGTCCGATGTATAATGATGTCCTGCATCGCTACGAAAGTATGGAACAGAACTTTTAGATAGGTTTAAAAATAAATACATCTATGTTTTAGTCTGATTTTTAATTATATTTGTTTTACAACTATTTACTGAATTGAAGTTACCTCTTCGACCTCTATGGGTAAGTATAATGGCTTGTAGTCTAAAAAATACTCTAAAAAGCTCTCTGACAGTAAAAGAATCGTCAAAATCGATTCAGCCGTATCGGAGATTAAGCAGGTCAGATAATAGATGCTTCAGTTTTCTTGTTTTTTATCTAAATGATGACAGTTAAACATTCAAAGAATGATATTACAAAGATATAAATAGCTATTTGATGTGTATAGTCTTTATCTATTTTTAAAATGAATGTATCCTTTCTTTCCATCCGTCGCCTATTCATATTTTCTACAACATCGTAAGTCAAACATTTTTGCAATTTCACCACGTAATTAGCATCCATAGTTATATCATTTTCACTATAAATAGCAAAGAGGATTATTGTAATATATAATACGTTAGTTAAATTAATATTCGATGTTCGTATCGTGTCTTTGGTTAGATATGCTTCGTTACACGTGCGCGTGATGTTAACATCCCTCAATCATTGCCAGTATTCATAATAATATCGTACAGATAATAAAGATATCTTTCATTATATTTAAACTTTCCCGGCGTTATTACAAAAAAGTTAAATACTTGGTTTAAAAAGGTTTCGAATTAAATGCACCGCGCTCGCCCGAGGCAAGTTCGCGTTATCCTTTCTCGCAAGTCTAACCTAACGTAACCAAAGCGAGACAAAAGAGCAAGATGGCGAACATTCAGCGTCCGCGGTGCAGTTAATTCGAAACTGTTTTAAAGTAAGTATTCAATACGTATTTAACTTTTTTGTAATAACACCGTCCGTGTTCATATTTCTTTGCTTTAATCTCTTGAAATGTAAGTTTAAATCCTAGTAAATGAATTGGACCTTTTAATGAAGTAAAACATCTTAATAAAACTGTAGCATGATGATAAGAATGTTTTAAGTTAACTACCACCCTCAAGTCAATAACCTGCCGCAAAGTACATATGTGTGTTCCGGAAGTTGCACTGGAAAGCAATCCTCTTGTAAGTTTAGCATGTTAACCACTTTAGACTACATCTTTTTTTTATGTCATAGCAGGCAAACGAACAGGCAGGTCGCCTGATGTTAAGTGATCACCACCGTTCATAGACACTGACAACACCAGAGGAGTCGAAAGTGCGTTGTCAGCCTGTGTTTGGGGGAAGGGGAGGGAGGGGGAGAGGAGGGGATAGGGAGGGAAGGTGGGCCTCCGGCGCTCTCACTGACCAAACGAAACGCAACATGCAAGCACTTCAAGTCGGTTTTCTATGAGAGGGTGGTACTACCCCGAGCGATCCAACCCATTCATGCTGAAACCAGTAATAGCTTCAGCGTGACTCTATCACCACGATAATCCTCGTCATTCATAGTCAATCATCGTCATTTAATATCAGGTGAGAGAGTAGTGAGAAACTTTAGCCTTAACCAGTGATGTATAAAAGATGAATAAACGATTCCATCTCTATACTGAGAAGCCGCTAGAAGCACATCTAGCTGCGAGAGACAGACGGGCGCGCGCATAGGAAGTCATTAGTCAAACCGCACGCGTTGCCGGCGACAATGCTCTTTATTTATAACTGATTACTGCACGTAACGAGGTGCGGTATTAGCAAATTGGTCGCCACGTCAATCTCCTATCAACACACGATTATATACACACCCATCGACGGTAGCAGTTGATCTGACTTGCTCGATATTGTATACGTATGAAGTTATACCAATACCAACCTTTGGGGGTAACTTCGCTAGTGTTAATCTAATAATGCTATGGTGCAGCCTCAAAAAAAAATTACAAAATGACGATGATATGAGATAAAAAATTTTTGTTCCTCTTTACTTTTCCAAATTTTTTTTATGCTAAAAAGTATAGATGGATATATATAAAAGACTTCCACCAAATTTCAAGAGAATCGCTCGACTAGAACTTGAGTTATCATGTCGACCAGCTCGAAAAAAGTAGACAGCTTCGGCAACGTAACTCAAGATAAATAGTGTTTATTAGTTACATTACATTAATCAGGCATGCCTCATCCATACATGGGACCTTCTACTATTTCATCTCATGATCAATACTTTGTGAAGTTCTATAAGTCATAATAAAAGCTCATCTATTTTTTGATTCGTTTAGCTGGACCGACTTAGATGCCACATTATAAAGTCGTTATAACTTCCAAATAATACGAATTTTGAAAATTCCTGTGAGGACTGTTCTTAACGGTTTATGGTTGACAGATATAAAAAGAAAACGATCGTTTCAAATTTGTAAATCAGAACATCTCCGAAAGTTTTCAAAGGCAGGAATATAATTGTTTTGTTAACGTGTGGCTGTGATTGATACGTTATTTAAATTTAACATTTTAAAATCGATGTTAACCCATTGCTGTTACGGCAAAACTGGCATTACTACGAGTTTACTCGTATCTCGTCGTTATTATTTCATTGCAAAGTCCTCAACGTCACGTACAGTTTAATCACTTCAACGTTAAAAAGGTACAGTCTATAGTCATTTAAAGTGTCAACCGACTTCACGACTATGCAATAATATTGGTAGGCCAATAATATAAATATGCAATAACTGGATAGATTAGCAAATTGTACGGTGTCTCGACTTTATATCAAGTGCCAATTAGTTCTCGACTGGTTGGAAGAGCGTGTACACTTCGTGACATGACCCGCATAATGTTTATGCAAATATCACGAATGTAACGACCATTAATCATAATAAACACGGCTATAACTATAATGTAACTATAAAGAAGTAAATATTGTGAGTATACTTGTAATTATTGAAATATTTTCCGAATATAAAGAAAGTTGTGTGTCTCATAAGCGATAGAATTGAAATTAGTATTCGGATAATTTTTTAAGAGAAGCATTAGTAAGCATTCGTTAAAACAATTATTCCGCAATATTTTAATATATATTAACTATGTTATATGTTAATACACAAAAGAGAGTAATTTTTAAAAGTATGTGATAGTCATTACAATCCAACAGACAATTATATGCTATAGATTCCAACGTTTCTGTCTCTCTCTCTCTCTTTGTATATATTTCAAGTACATTAAGTATCAGCTGAGTGCCTTAAGTACTTGCCTTAGTAGTCCGGTGAAGCTGTTAAGATCTTGATAGGTCAATATCATAATCAGTTGGAGAAAAAAAAAGAAAATAATATACTATCTCATTCTCTCACAGCCGAAAATCTATATATATATATTACAGCTATCTCTTTTTTGGTTACACGTTTTCGTTTTCAATTCACACAGTCACAAAAAATGTTTCACTTACACATATCATCATATGTAGAAGATAGAAATGAAACAACTTTATTCACATATAAAAATACGTAATTGTGCTAATTTGCATTTCATTCAAAATATAACAGTGATACAAATTAATTGACGCTGTCTGACATATAGTAGTGTTATAAGAATCCAAGTATAATGTGACAAATTATTTATCATATCATCGTTACATAGTATAAAACTAAGTCCTATGCCACGTCTGTCTGTCTGTCTACTCGCGATAAACTCAAAAACCTTCTAAACAGATTTCCATGCAGTTTTTACAATTTTACCAGTAGATACTGTGATTCATGAGAAAGGTTTAGGTATATAATTTGTCAAGATTTTCTATTATCAGGGCCGGCCCGCTAGTTCAACTATAAAAACAACAGCGATACAAATTCATAATTAACGTTTGGTAATTATTTTCCATTTCATGCGAAATATAACTGTGATACGATATAATTGACACCGTGTGAAATATAGCAGTGATATGAGTATACAAGTATCATGTGACAAATTATTTAACATATCATATAACGAAAATCACAGTGATACACCGTTCCATGCTTATTTCGCACTAATATTATTGTGAAACGAAATCGTTCTTGATTTAATTATAGTTACCGCATACGCTGAAAGAAATAAATCAGGAGTTTTTGGCGGGATCTTAGAATGCCATGTAGTGGTCTTTATATTTTATCTATAATCTTGTGTTATTTGGCTCTATATTTTGTAATATTGGCCATGTTTTACGTAATATAGTTTGGTTATTGTGCACGGATTCTAACTTGCTACAAAATCTCCCTGGAAAGTTCTAACAAGAGAGCCACCATCTTGTTGAAACATTCAAATGATCGCAAGAAACTGGTAAATATTATTACCTACTCGACAATGGCAGTAATAATCTACTGGAAGATTGGTTACCAAAACTAAAATAAAATAACAAAAACTGTGGTTATTATCTTTTTTAAATATGATTAGTAAAGATGTCATGTCTACAAGAGTGTCTATAAACGTGTCTAAATTACTGGATTTAAAAATAAACAAGCTAAAATGCGCCCGTCATTTCTCTCATTAATTTCAAATAACGACATAATATAATTATCATTACTTGATCATAAAAAACGTGTGTTAAAACTTTTTGTAACATGACTTCAAATTATAATCATCGTCCACTATACGTGTAGGCTTAGGTGTGGGTGTCACCAAATTAAAATAAAAAAAAAACTAATTATAAACACATTAAATATATTAAAAAAACGGTGAAAGTTGACGTCATAATTCCCTAGCGTCAATCAATGTGAATGATTCTCAATATTACATGCGGCGAGTCATTTGAAAGATGCGTTTATGAAATTATCCAAGTTGTAATCTTTAAAGGCTTATCTTGTACTTTTCTGATTCGAAATCTCGGTTTATACTAAGACATATATTTTTAAATGGATGTAACATTAATTGGTTTGAACATACTTTAACATTTAAAAGAGATAAAATCATAATAAACTAATAGTTGCCCGTGACTTCGCTTTGCGGAAATCTTCTTCTATCTACACATATAATAAAAATGAAGTGTCTGTATGTAATATGAAAATAAAAAAAAATACTAATAGGGTACGAAAGTATACATGCTACTGATAACAAAAATGCAATTTTTAAAAGTCTTTGTCGGTCTGTCTGTCTGTCTGTTTGTTCCGGCTAATCTCCGGAACGGCTGGACCGATTTTGACGGAAATTTCACTCGCAGATAGCTGAAATTACAGTGGGTTACTTAGGCTACTCTAAATTAGTCTAGCTATTAACTGCGGCTTTGTCTGCAATATCATCTCCAAAACGGTTGGACCGATTTTCACGGGACTTTCACCGACAGATAGTTGATTTTATAAAAAGTAATTTAGTTTATTTTAATTTAGACTAGCTGTTAATCGTGGCTTCGCCCGCATTACTATCTTCAAAACGGTTAGACTGATCTTTACGAAACTTTCATTGACAGATATCTGCCCTTATAAAAAGTAATTCAAGCAATTTTAGTTTATACTAGCTGTTAATCGTGGCTTTGCCTGCAGTGCTATCTCCAAAACGGTTAGACCTGTTTTCACGAGACTTTCACTGGCAGATAGCCGACTTTACAAAAAGTAATTTAAGAAATTTTATTTTATACTAGCTGTTAACCGTGGCTTTGCCCGCTGTGCTATCACCAAAATGGTTAGACCTATTTTTACGAGACTTTCACTGGTAGATAGCGAGCCTTATAAAAAGTAATTGAGGTTATTCTATTTCAGACTAACTGTTACCTGTGACTTTGTCTGCATAAATTTAGTAAGATTTCAAGTCATTCTTTATTTTTAATAAGAGAAATAATTATCAGCTTATTGTTTATAATTCGACATTATAATTATTAATAACTTTAATGATATAGAGGTCTTCTCTTCTTAGATTATAAACGTATTACGTAAAGAGTTCCATAATTCAATTTCTTATGGAACACACAAGCGTTTATTTTATGTATAGTCACAAAATCTTAATTATAATGGCGATGTATATTAAATGTAATGTAAATGTAAATTTTTATAATAATATTTTAAGTTATTATTTCATTAGTTCCTTATACAGTGTAAGTGAGTACTGAGGTAGTTATATTGTGGGTTGTGGTTCCAAATATGATGCAGGTGGCAAACCTCATTTGGCACACTGTTAGTATTTATATATCTAATGTACACGTTACATGTTACTGTAAGTGGCGTCCATGTGTACTTACAATTGTTTTAAAGAGCATTTCCATAATTGTAGATGGTTTCACAATTGTATATTCCTTTATTACAATTTAAAAAAACGCGTGCGGAGCTGCGGTTACAGCTAGTGATTTAATAAATTCATGGAATTAAATTAATGGAATTTACCTGTGAAAGGTCGGACAAGTAATAGCATTTTATAATTATCTGTGTATAAGATTAACGTACTAAAAAGTGGTTTAATCGGTGGAATATCAATGTGATGCCCGAAGGTTCGAACCCCGGCATGTACCAACGAAGTTTTTGGAATTCACGTACCTTTACTAATTTAAATTGGTAACACTAGCGGCTGATGGTAAAGGAAAACATCGTGAGAAACCTGAACCTGAGAAGTGTTCTTGTAGTACTACTGTATGTGGGAAAATGCCCATACCTTCCTTCGCGAAGAGGCCTATGGCTCTGCAGTGGGTCTCTGACAGGTTGATGATGATGACCATGAGCAATGATTACTTGGCTGAACATTTTCGTATCTACTGTCTCACCTCACCTGACTTTTAATTACGATGCGGTTCATGATATTAAACGTGCTAAATGTAGAGAGACTGGCCTTCAATTGCAGCTGCCGGAATACATCTATAGATGTTTGGCTAGAGATTTACAACTTGAGGGTTGTAGGTAACCAGGCAGGCTTACAAAAATACCTACCACCATACTATGGTCTATAACGATGTTTTTCTTCACCAGAAGCTCCCGCTTATCGGCAAAGATTCGAACGTACGTCCCTGTCCGAACACAAGCCACACACCACTGGCACAACATCGCTTCACAACAATCGCTTATACTGCACTTAAATTGATTCGAACACAAGCCACACACCACTGGCCCAACATCGCTTCACAACAATCGCTTATACTAGGCTTAAATTGATTCGAACACAAGCCACACACCACTGGCCCAACATCGCTTCACAATAATCGCTTATACTGGGCTTAAATTGATTCGAACACAAGCCACACACCACTGGTCCAACATCGCTTCACAACAATCGCTTATACTGAGCTTAAATTGATTCGAACACAAGCCACACACCACTGGCCCAACATCGCTTCACAACAATCGCTTATACTGGGCTTAAATTGATTCTTTTTTTGGTTCTCATTTAAAAGAGTATACGATTTCGGCGCATTTTTGTTAAGACATATGGCAGCGGCCAATCTATTGCACGCGGAAGTGCAAAGTAACGTACACTTAAATGTTTAATGATGGGCATCCTTAAAGTTACGTCTTTATTATTCAAAAACGGTAAAGCTTCTCGAATAATGAATTGTGTGTAAGTCGAGGTAATAAAGGAATACAGCTCTATGCGATTTCTCGAGATATCTGTCTCAATATATCATCCGTTGTGAATATTCCGCGGTGCGTTACACGTCGTAAAGCTCGATGCCTTTGACTAAATCTCAAACGGGAGGATTTATTAAAGCGAGTGAAGGCTCGGAGTCGATCATGAGTTATTCGAGTTGTACAATAAAAGTGATAGAAACTATTCGGGATTTGATTTCAATGATAACATTATCACTCAATAAATAAATAAAAAGTACCTAATTGTGGTCTGTAAAAGAATGTATGGTTCGCAATAAACGTTGACTCTCGAGCAGTCCCAGTTCATACATAACATAGTCTTAGTGAGTACTAGAGTCATAATTATAACAAGTAATAATGTAATTATTCAACATTTTACTGTTGATAATACATTATCCGTTATAAATATTAATAATACTAATGCTCAATATGTGTTATTGCATCGTGCGGACAGCCAAGCATTATACAGTAATCAATAGGTGGGAAAAAAACAGACAGCACTTTACATCGGTAACAATAATTTAAATACGTTACAAAACAGCAAATTAGTCAATAGCAGAATAATTGATAACAATAATCGTTGTAAAACAACAACAGGGTAATTGGTTATTAATAAACAAACAGTTATGACTATAGATACACAGTTACTAACTATAGATATAGTTAGTAACTGTGCTCTATTTGTAATCTTACTTCATCTTAATCAGTTATTTTACTTATGCTTTCCTAGAACAAAAGACATTGATAGATTTAATTTAAATATGCGACATATTTCTGTAGCCGACATATCGGCTTGTCCTTCCTGTGGATCTCAGTTGCGAGATCCAGAGTTTGAATCACTTAGGTGCATTACACCTGAGGGGTAGACATCGTCTGCATTAGTCTGCAAAGAGAAACATTTCCTCGAATTAAACCTGAACTACAAGGAGGATTTAACTTGAAACACGTGACAAGGTGCTGCATCCAATTCAGTCCTTCACGTATGGACTAGGAATCTAACAGTAACGTAGGTTTATGTTAATGTCTTTGAAGTGATTAATTCAATCATGGAGGAAAATGCCTTCATGACGCTGTTCATAATATCTTTCATAAGGGCTATAATACCAAGCGAGGAATTTTTGAGTATTCGCTGGCTCTTTCATAAATTCTACCATTAAAATGTTCTTATTTATACCATCCTCAGACTTTGAAATGATGTGAAAGTTCTGACAATTCTAATAATATCCTATGAAGTCGATTCCATAGATCGCTTCCTTGTTTCTGGCTAACACAACTTCCTTACTATTACGCGTATAATAAATCATGGAGTTGACCACACCCTTCGTTTGGACCGTTATAGGGCAATCTTTACGATCTTGTCTTTTAATGCAGAGTGACGTATTGCATGATACTTATTAATTAAAAGAGAAGGGGGCGATTTCACAGTTATTTGTTTTTAGACTAACCATAGCTTATACTATGGGTAACAAAACTAATAAAACAGCTGACATTCTAACACCTCTATATATAAAACTGAAAATGATTCTTATTGTATAAAAGTATGTCCTGAGCAATTGTGAATGAACTATTGTGTCTCAATTGTTGAATATACTACCATAATATTGTAACGTTCGTTGGGCGATAAAAAAGCTATTCGATCTATACATAGAATAAACGAAATTGAATTGTCTGTTTGTAATGTCAAACAGCAATAACATTTTTTTTCTGTACGGATATGAAAATATATACGGTACTTATATTAAAAAAAACATATTTTTTATCTGCTTCCTTCTTCCGGATGATTTTCGAAAAGGGCTGGACCGATTTTGACGAGGCAGACATCTGATGTTATAAGAAATAGCTAGGCTTACTTTTATTTTAATAAAACATAGAGTTACGCGTCAATATAATAATAAATATTCAAACAAACGTATTTTCAATTTCACACTAGCTTCATCAATTATTACGTAGCAATTTAATTTGTATTCATACCATATTACTTGTAAAAGTACTATCGATAATATCAGTACCCGTCCGTCTCTCTAATCAGAGCGTGTGCGCGTCTACACCTGCGTAACCACAGATCACGTCGCTGTGGCCTGGCTGTGAATTTCGCTCCCGCACACTCAACGTGCGCCCCCCACCCTCACGGCAGCGGCCCAAGCCTAGGTTCGATCCCCGCAGTGGAGCACTCGAGCACGCTGCTAAGGCGATACAGTGACACTGAAAATTTTCGATCACCAGTACTAGTAAATAACAAAACAGATAAACCGACATTCATGCACACATACATATTGGTACCCATATGGTGGAAGACTATTTATTTTTTCCCTTATTTGAACTGGGTTACTTCAGATTAACCTTGTTGTCAGATACGAAATACACGTTTCAATAAATTCTTATATGTATGAACAGCTAGCTTAGTTTAGCTTAGACAGATTCGCAGTGTTGCATCCAAGGCAACAGCCCAAGATGAGGTTAGGCCACTCTGGTACCTCTGAGTTTGTTGCCAAGCAGCGGAGTCCTGTAAGCGCTCGCCTTAGTCCGATAAAGCTGTAAAGGACCGTTAGGCCAACAGCGTTAAGTCAGTGCGAAAAAAAATTGCAAACATATTAAATAATATGTCAAAAATATAGACATTTTTATATTACGTTTCACATTTGTATCGCTCTATATCTATCTCAAAATGTAAAAGTAAATGTAAATTCATGCACAGACAAGACTAGTAATTTATAGATATAAGTCAATAAAAAAAAACATTACCTAGAGGTTTTAAAAATTTTCTTGAATTGCAAAGAAAAAAATACTATAATTTTTTTTACTACTTAGGTATAGTAAACTTTTTCTAAAACTTTTCAACCATATTATATCGAAATTAAACAAGCCTAGAGTCCCTAAACAATGTTATTTGACGTGTGTAGTTAAAATATAAATTAATTTCATAATACATTAATGTTCAACAGAAAGTTTCGAATCCTTAGATGATTGATTACAATTATTCATACAAGCTAGCATGAGAAATCAATTTATGATTTGCGTTAATGCAAATAATGTGAATTTCATGCTGCATAGAGACGTTGGAGCACATTGTGTGGCGGAAACCGAGTGAAATGTAAGTCCCAGACGCCGTACATTAACGTTCTGTATCACTATTGTAATGTGACCATGCGATTGCACATATGTTATAGTTCAACGTACATTTTATTTCTATTAACTATTACTAGAAACTGTGATAAACTGGTGATCCCATGTTTCAGACTTAGCAAAACCAGTAATAGTTTTTTAGGTAATAGTGTTAGGTTCTATAATAAAGTCCCAAAGCATGTTACCGATTTGCCGGACTGTAAATTTAAGCGCCACGTCAAACGGGTTTTAGTTTCAAAAGGATATTATAGAGTGGATCAGTATGTGAATGATAGTGATGTCTGGAATTGACTCCTCTCTGTGCATCCACTAAAAGCATTGTATGATGTATTGGAAATATATGTTAAAAAAAATGTACCCGATCGAGTTTCTTGCCGGTTCTTCTCGATGACTGGGTTGTTTTCCAAACCGGTGGTAGTATTTGACGTTCATAAGTGCCTTATTAGGGCCTAAACTGAATAAAGTATTTTTGATTTTGATTAATAAATAGATGTGCGAGGTTACACTTGAAAATAATGAATTATTATCAATCAAATATTATGTAGCTATCTATGCATGAGATTGAACCAGACTGCATGGCACATCACTAACGTAGGTATTCACATTTCGTACCGTCTCGGTAATACTCGGTTCTCGTCGGGTGATTAATCCGGCTTAGTTCCTGATACCTAGCTCCACACCATACGAATAGCCCAACACACCTCGTTCTCAATTAGCGTTCTTTCTGACTACATTTTCTATGGTAATTATGTCGCTCCTAATATTCATAGCGTGATACTATATAACATTTAAGCTTCCTCAACAAATAAAACGCAAAAATAAATTTATAAATGTAACTTGTGCTTCCAAAGCTTAACATACTCAATCCAAGCAAATTGCAAAATAAAAGTTGCCTGGAACAATTATTTTAGATTACTTAGAAACTTAAAAAGCGCTGCTTATGAGCTTGTTAAAATAAAAACACAAATTTTCATGTTATTTATATGAGGACATACTATCTATACTAATATTATAAAGAGGTAAAGTTTGTGATGTTGTGACTTTGTAGGGGGTAATCTCAGGAACTACTGAACCGAAATTCTTTTACCAATAGAAAGCCACGTTATTTGTGAGTGTCATATACTATATATCATAATGCTAAGACCAATAGGAGCGGAGCAACAATGAAAAAGGTTTTAAAATCGGGGCATTTCTTCCTTTAGAGAGCTTCCGCTGCGTCTTAGCCCAAAATAACTATTCCACGCGTACGAAGTCGCGGGCAGAAGCTATTAACTAATTATATTATTTATACTAATATTATAAAGAGGTAAAGTTTGTGAAGTTATAGGGAGTAATATCTGGGGAGTCGGAGAAAAAATGGTCGAACGAAAACGTTACTTACGAACGCTGCGTTAACGATGAGAGACATATGATTGAGTTCTAGAGAAAAGTTGTAGCTTGATAGTGCCTATTAGCGTCCAACGAAGTGGGCACGGGTCAGCTAGTATATAAATAAAAAGCATTATAAAGTATTGGTGAGCTATCCTACATTGAAATACAAACAAACGAATTTCGTTTATCGTTAGTCCGGTGAAGCTGTGAAGGCTCGTCAAGCCAATAGTGTAGTTAGTTCGAAAAAAAATTGCGTTTATCTATTGTCCATGAATGAACGTACAACATCTGTACCAAACGTGTAACAAAAAAATCTTTCTATCCTTTTCGCACAAAATCAAGCTTATGAGCCTGACAGAGACAAATACTCTTTTGTGTTTACAGAATGCTAAAAATACAGTGTGAATTTTGCATTTATCTAAACCATCCAGCCAGTCAGTTGATACGTGTATAACTATTTAAAATAAAGCCATTTTTGCAACACGCTGTATTCTAAAAACGCATTGATGTGTGTAATGTGAAAGAATCGGCCTTTAAAAATCTGTATAGATACGGTAGATTAATATTAGTGTAGTAGTATCTATCTAAGCTTACATACTGCATTCTATCTTCTATTCCGTTTAATTTTAAAATACCTTGTAATTTCCCAATAGTCAGTGATGTTTGAATTCTATTTATATATTTCCATTTAAATTCGTCTTCAGTTTACAATCCCACATTTAATGAGAATATTAAAACTACTAGGTTTTATTTATACTTTTCCTCTACTTTAATTAAATTTGGTCACTGTACGCGACCTTTCGCCTACACTGGAACATCGAGCTTGCCATACGAGTGTTGTATTGTCTTATTCAATATAATTTAAGGGACCGTTTCGACTACTGCGTTTGAGCGACCATTTTGGAACTGCGATTTACTTTTCTAATATTAGTTCATAAATAGTGAAGCGATGATGTCCTAGTTTATAGCGTGTTTGGACACCACGTCGATGGACTTAGGTTCGAATCCTAGTAACTGAGTCGGAGCTTATTGTAAATGAAATCATCGTGATGAAATAATAGGGGTTTTTTTAAGTCCACCTGGCTAGCTACCACCTTTGAGTTGGAAATTAATCGCCAAGCACCTTTTGACGTGTTCCAGCAGTTAAACTTGAGAGTTAGACCCTCTAGGCTTAATGTTAAACACGTCAGAAACATCAGATGAGGTTTTGGTCAACCGCTAAAATCAATAAAGTATAAAAAACTTTTACTCTAAGGTAACTTCAAGGGAAGGTCAATTTGTGACTCTACTTCTTTATAATATTGATGATTTATATTATTTAAATGTCTGTTATTTGAATGGAAATTTATGAGTTTTATTCGAGTTAGCTGGCTTGGTTATTTATATTGTCATTTTAACTAAAACATAGATCGGACAAAAGTTAACGAATTAGCAAAGCAAAAACAGCAATAAATATTAATAAAATTGATGTAACAAACCGCGTTTTTGAACCAAAGAGTTCCATTTTCAAATGTCGTTATTAGTTTTGGAATATTCTTAATCTAAGTGGCCAGTTCTAGAAATTTTAGGGCGCCTTATCTATCAGGCCCAGTACCGTCATTTTGTCGTACTATATAAACAAGATCCGACTAATAGTCGCATTATTGAAGTAGAACCTTACACTCTTCTCAATGCACTATAAAATAGATATGAATCAAGCTGTCGACGCAAACCACAACTCAATATAACTGAAGTAAAATAAATAAATTACAACGATCCTTCTTTATTTATCCACTGCTAATGCAAAAGCCATTTCTATAAATAAATTTAATTTTGATGCGAGCTTAATTTTATTAATCGAAATATAAATTATGTTTTTGCGAACTTACGAGTACATTATTGACATATTAATTTCAATTTATTATAGAACTAAATGATCACGATAATACGGTCAAAGTTACCAGTGTATTTGAAATAATAGAGACGATGAGAAAGCGTGTATGCTTCTTTTATAAGTTTGTTTTCTGCTTCCATTATCCATATATATATTCGATAATAGGTAAACATTTTTTAAATTTGAAATACAAAGTAATTAATGACTTTATTTATTTATAAAATAGAAAAAGACTGTGTAAAATTCGAAAATAATATAAATTAATAAAAATGGTCTCATGACACACTCGTTTATGTTCACGAACAATTGACAAGAGGCAGTCATTTTGTCTCAATTTTAATTTAATGCGGCTACGCTTATGAATAAAAATAAGAAGTCAGTTTTTGGCGGTATTTTAGTTTGTCATGTACTGTCTTTATTTTATATTAAAAAACGTTGGTTTATTTTACCTGTATTTCGTAAAATTGGTGGTGTCTGCTTAATATTATTATTATATTATATTATTATGCGCAAGTGTCAAGAACTGGCTGAAAAGTTCTAAGGCTCTTTAGACAATCATCTTTCTGACACATTGAACTCAACAAAACACATGGTAAAAAATGTATCTATCTATGTTAAAAAAGGAAAAATAATAGTAACAATAAAGTTTTAATAAAAACATAAATGTCTTTATTCTATGAACTTAAGACATGCGCATAATTTATGCAAGGAATTGTATTTCTGATCGCACATTTTACTGAAGTTGCATGCGAAATTGCATATTAAAATTGGCGTCTTGAGTGTTATCTTTTTTTTTAAATACATGGTATGAAAAAGTACGCTATATTTATGCAGACTTATCATATTAAAGGTAAAGTAAAATTAGAGCAAATATTCACTCGATTATGACAGGAAGTTTCTAGACCGTTACATAGTGTTCACAGCGAGCTCTTCTAACCGAAATAATCTCATAACGTGCCGGGCTTTATTACTTGTCACTGCATTTAATACCATAATAACCATTTACGAAATTAATTGTCACGTCGGTTTGTTTCGTTGTTTTTGTGTTTTACCGTCTGCTTGTCAATCTTTTACTGAATTAATTTATCACAAATCTCTTATAAAGAGTTACCTAAGGTCTGTGATGGTTTGCAGGATATAATTTATGGAAATAAGATCCCGTACTGGAAACTATTTCACTGATACGGATGTACATTATTTAGTGATTAAGCTACGTTTTATTTTTGTGATTTTTTTTATCGGTGATGGCGATCTTATTGGGCTGGCGATGCGCCTTAATATTTTAGAAATTTTTGAAAATATTGAGAACTTCTTAAAATATTTTTTTTAGAAGCGCTTTGATGTGGACTCTTAAAATACGATAAACTGACATATTTTCGTAACAGACTCGAAAAAAATTGGTTTTGGGCCAACCTAATATATATAAATAAACAATAAAGACTCAAAAACAAATAATGCATGGAAAACGCGTGCGAATCCGCAGGAAATTGTTGGTTTAAAAAATGAAACAAACAATAATGCTACATAAGTATCCCATTCAATCACGTTGTCAACGTTAAGGACCCGTGTTAAAACAAAATACTTAAAATACCTATTTATTACGTAATATGGGTTTTGTTTAAACATGATACGAAATGACACTGCGCGTTTTTTTTTTTTTATCGTAGCTCAGCAAAGTGACTGTACTGTGCCTGATGGTGAGCACAGTATAATCCAAAAACCTTTTGTTTTGTTGTTTGTTTTTCGTAACACGTTTTACGGATCCGTGGACTATAATGAAATAAAATTGAGATAACTAATGTCCAAAGCCGAGAGAAAAGCTATTATATTATATCAGTATAATTACTTTATTATAAATAGGTGCATTTAACGCAAGTAATGTCTAAATGTCACATTCACAAACGACCACCCACTTAACAGACTATGAGTTTATTAAAAGTGCATTGCTTGAATGTTATTCATCGCTATTTCTGGGTAAACAATAGTCTTCCATCTTTATTTCTTCCTGACTTCTATGTGTATAATCTAAAGACAGGCGTAATTGGGAATACACAGGTTGAAAGTTTAGACAGTAGCAATATTTATGAAAGATAGTCTGCACTCGATTCTCGTCGTAAATCAATTATCTAGAAAAATACAAAAATTATACGCAATCCTCTACGCCTCTATGTTAAAGCACAGTGTCAATGACCGTCGAGTTATTTCACTTTCACTTGAAAGTGGACGTGGGGACGGCATGAATAAAACAAAAGGCCTTATTGACCGTTTTATTATCGAAGGTTATTAACTCAGCGTCACCCCTTACAACTTTGGGCATCGGTCATTGCACCTAGGTTTATTACGATTGTGTTTATACTTTTGAAAGTCTTAGAACAAAGTTTAGCTTAGATTCTCTTTGTTGTTTATTAATATTTGTTTTCATATTATTATTTTATATGTTAAATGTGATCCTGAAGTATTATATCCCAAAATACTGCGAGTGTTTAACTTTTCACCTGGTATATTATGCCCTAGATTTAAAAGAACGCGGCCGTTGTAACATGTAGTAAGCAATAACAGTACTTTCAATGTACTAAGAGTAATTTATAGTTTATTGTATATTATTATTTACAAAAAATGGTACAAAAAGTATTCTGCGGAATGTCCAGAAACACGTTTTATAATTGAATTTGAAACAAACGTATTCATATTCCTAATATATCCTTATTGAATAATGCATTTATTATCTGCTCTTAACCGTTGTTAGTTCCACTGCCCGCCACTTCGCAGCACAAGAAGCGCTTAACAGCGTTCTCATCTGGTCTTCGAAAATAGTACTACACCAGCGAAAATTTCGCCGCATTAAATATGCTGCATACATCAGTATTTCTAAGACCAGAACAATAGGACCAGTGTATACGCATTATGCATCTTACGTGGACTATTTTGGCGTCATAAATACCCAAGTAATATAGATACATGATCCGACCCATTTTTTCATAATATTACGTTTATGGTTCATCGAAGCGAAAGAAACTTTAAAAGTCTGTGGTGGTAAGTCTTATCCGCCGCCGTCGCCGATGTAGTTTATGATAGTAAACAAGACATACGGAGAAGGAATTGGCGCTCCATTTCAGCCGCCGGAACACACCAATAGGTGCTTAGTGACAGAGTTTTAACTACAATATTGTAGCTAGCTAGGCGGACTAAGAAAAAGTCATACAACTTACCATTTGAGCTGACTGCCTTCTGCATTCGCCCCAAGCACAGTAAAGCTGTAATCACCAACATTACAGCCAACATTATAATCAGTTCGAAGAAAAAAAAAGAAACGCTGTGTCGTGAAGACACACGATAGAAGTGGAAGTTTAATTAAATAAACATACAACTACCCCAAATCAAATCAATGACGCTACAAAATGTACTAGTGATTAATAGAAATACAACAAAAAGCCAACGTCAAGCGGTGTTCCCAAGCGCTCACCCATCCAAGTACTGACCGCGCCCAACGTTGCTTGAACTTCGATGATCGGACGAGAACCAGTATTTTCAACACTCTACCCGACACAGTGTTTATTACACAAAATGTTGCAGATCAGTATTTCAAAGCTTTTCCATAAGAAGTTTCATTTTAAAATTACTTTCGACCTAACACAGAACTCATTGACAGTGGTATGTATTATATTGAACCACACTTCATTTATCAATCAATCAGTGTGAATCAATCGACGGTGTCGGGGCGCGCCACAAATTTGTTCCTAAATCTACGAGTGCGTCCCAAGTATCCGTTTCCGGTTTTAAATTGTAACTAAACGCCTCAATGGCACGCGTCGCTGAGGAAGTTTCCGTTTTTTTTCCTCTGTTTTTGGGGATAAAAATTCAAACATTTCTGTTTGATCTACTTGTTCTTTAGAATGTTTGCCTTTGTGTCACTGAGCGGTTTAATATATTGCTGGATGTGAACGCGTCGTTTGTTTTTTTACTTAGTGATATATATATATATTTTTTTTTGGTATATTTAAGAAGGAGCAGATGTTATTTCGTACAAAATCAGTCCCCTAATCGAGACTATCAACGAAGAAATCCATTATTTGTCTTCGAGCAGCTTTTGAAAGACCAGTTTGTGCTATTAGAAATTTTTTTTCGCGTAGCTATATGTAATGTCAATTATAGTAATGTAAAAAAAAAATGTAATGTAAAAAATGCATAGTATATTTATATAAATTAGATAAAACTCGGTGTATTGTGATCAATTTGAAATAAACATTTGTTTGACGCTTCCATTATTAATGCTATGTCATGGAAGCTCCGATTCATTTGCAAGGATTCGAACCTACATCAATCAACGCTGTGTCCGAACACGCTATCAACCGAGCCATCATCACAGCATATATTTCAATGAATATACATGTTAGAAAGTATTACGGACTAGCTGTGACAGCGACTCCGTCCGCGTAGAGTGTAAAACAACAGTGTCTAATAAAATCATCTGAATATATTATGTTTATTTACTTATTTTCTTTTCTCTCGTACTTAAGTCGCGTCGTCATTAATGTTACAATAACTTTTGTTAGAGTTTTGATGAAACTAAGACCAAATGTGACTCTTCTTCTTCTTTTCTTGATGAGGTTTTATCGTGAACGCAGTACTTTAGTAGTGATGCGTGTTCATACAAACAGATAGACAGACATTTCTAAAAATTATTGAATTGTATTTTACTTATTCTAAGACACCTGCATCAATTTTTTTCACAAAAATCTAAAAATACACACACGTTAGATTTACATTCTTATTATATGTATAGATATAGAAGATTCCTAAACACCTGCAACAATTTTTTTCACAAACATCTAAAAAGTACACACACGTTAGATTTACATTCTTATTATATGTATAGATATAGAAGATTCCTAGACACCTCCAACAATTGTTTTCACAAAAATCTAAATAGTACACACTCGTTACATTTACATTCTTATTATATGTATAGATATAGATATAGACGATTCCTAGACACCTCCAACAATTGTTTTCACAAAAATCTAAAAAGTACAGACACGTTACATTTACATTCTTATGATATGTATAGATATAGATATAGAAGATTCCTAGCCACCTCCAACAATTGTCTTCACAAAAATTTAAAAAGTACACACACGTTACATTTACATTCTTATTGTATGTATAGATATAGATATAGAAGATTCCTAGACACCTCCAACAAATGTTTTCACAAAAATCTAAAAAGTACACACACGTTACATTTACATTCTTATTGTATGTATAGATATAGATATAGAAGATTCCTAGACACCTCCAACAATTGTTTTCACAAAAATCTAAAAAGTACACACACGTTACATTTACATTCTTATTGTATGTATAGATATAGATATAGAAGATTCCTAGACACCTCCAACAATTGTTTTCACAAAAATCTAAAAAGTACACACACGTTACATTTACATTCTTATTGTATGTATAGATATAGATATAGAAGATTCCTAGACACCTCCAACAATTGTTTTCACAAAAATCTAAAAAGTACACACACGTTACATTTACATTCTTATTGTATGTATAGATATAGATATAGAAGATTCCTAGACACCTCCAACAATTGTTTTCACAAAAATCTAAAAAGTACACACACGTTACATTCTTATTATATGTATGGATTTATAACTACGTGCAATAAAAGTTCCTCATGCGATATTACTTACGAAGCTCTTTGACTGTGATGAACTCAAAGAGCCAAAAAATGGGTCACATAGTAAAGACGAGTCAAAATCGCTTGGACATTTGTGAGTTTACAATGTCGCATTAGAATATTATACCCACACGAAGCAGGAGCGGATCACATAATGTCTACTAATAAAATATAACATAACCCCTTTTGCTCGCGGTTTCGCTTGCGTTTTTGTAGAAATGACCTATCTCTGGAGAACGATACTTCTTCTAGATGGGAGTTATCCTTCTCCGTATCACTGGCAACGTGTATGCACGATATATGTATATTTCACGATGTTCGGTTTAGTAGTTTAACGTAACAAACAAAAAAAATAGTTACTCAGAGGGGATTTTTTATGAATAAAAGAATTTTCAGAATCGAATAAATACTAATACTTCATGTTCATGTTCATTCCTGTATACTTTATGTTCAGTTGCCATTTTTTTACTATAGGGGGCAAACGAACATGCGGCTCACCTGTTGGTAAGTGATAACCACCGTCAATAGACACTAGCAACACCAGGGGAGTCGTATGTACGTAGCCGGCCTTTTCAATTTTGTTTATTCTGTTCATGGTACATGATCGTACTGTAAATAAAGAACTGAATTAATGTAGTTTACCTTAGTTGTCAGACACGGAATGAATGTATTAGTTAGTGCGGTACACATGTTTGGTACACATGTGTATCTCACTAATTCCTATATCTATGAACAGTTAGCTTAGTTTAGCTTAGCTTAGTTAAATTCACGATGTTGCGTAACAAGGCAACAGCACAAGTCGAGGTGTGCCGTGCACTCTTGAGCTGGTTGTCAAATAAAATCGGCGCTTAAGTGCTCCCCTTAGTAGTCCGGTGATGCTATAAAGGCCTGTCAGGCTAAAAGCGAAGTCAGTTCGCAAAAAAAACTATAAATAAAGATTTGGTCTCACTTTTTTGACGTGATAACGTCTTATAAATCGATGAACGCTGGCTGCACGTACGAAGAAGCATGATTTATTGTCACGTTCCGCCTGAGCCGAGCGTGCAAGTGTGAGCGCGGAACAAGCGATATAAATGCGCGATCGGCCTAAGCGTTCGGCTTGAGACGCATAAATCTATATACCTATAGAATAATTCAGTTCATAAAAGTATACAATTTTTGTCAATGTTTTCTTCTAACATTATCACGTAAAATTGTCGTCCGTAAACCGACTTTACAGACAACCAATTTTATTCTTAGTACGCCCGTCCGACACCGGGGCTGGACGTTAGTTCATTTATAAATATCACTAACCCACGAACCACTAATGAAGACAGTAAGATGTCAAATAATTGTCAAATAAGTCACGTTTCAGATCACCCGTGACTTTTACTATTCAGAGATAATTGTAACCATTCCGCTAGACAGCGCGGAAGTTGGAAAGATGGCCGATACTCCGAAGAAAACCATTACCTTCCGAGAAATATGGCAAGAGGAAACAGTCTTCCTTGTGAAACTTGTGAGGATTTTGTTATAAATACATATATGTATACTATAATATATATCAACATGTACTATATTTGAGTAAACTTAACTTACAATACTCATATAAGCAGTACTTATTGCAACTTCAAATGCAGTATTTAAAAACTTGAAATTTACTTAATTTTAAAATACATTTACTAGAGGGCCCGGAGGATGTTGTCCTGTCTCATTTCTTTTTCTTCTTTAATTCTTGAATACACACAAAAAAATTCATCAAAATCTGTCCAATCGTCTAGAAGGAGTTCAATTACATACACACGGACTTAATTTATGTTACGGATAATTTATGTTATGTAATGTTACGGACGGATTTAATTTATGTTAATTAATGTTAAGACTGAATTGGTCTTAAATTTGTCGTGATAGTAATAATAATTTTGTGTAATTAGTAGTAATTTAGTGTAATATTTTTGTTAAGCCACCGAAAATACATTGCTATGCCCCTCCATTGAAAATCAGCGTTGTAGTACCAGTCAGCTGTACTGCAGCATGTAGCCGAACGGGGTGCTGTTGTAGGGCATTTCTAATGAATCTATATGTATATTTTCTTTGTAACTGTGATGTGTTCCAACAATAAAACCTTCTTTCTTTCTCTCTTTCTTTCTATTTCAATCTATCTTCGTATCACTGAGCTGAGAGATAATTTAAATTTTCTGTTCGCATGGACTGATAGGACATTTAAACCTTATAAGATTCATTAATTATATATGTTACTAGCTTCTGCCCGCGACTTCGTCCGCGTGGAATAGTTAATTTAGGCTATCGCTAACACAAGCGGAAGCTCTCAAAGTGAAAAAAACCCCAATTATGAAACATTCTTCATTGGTGCTCCGCTCCTGTTGGTTTAGTACACAATATTTATTAATGAGACAATAGAATAAAACCGAATGTTGTAAAGGATACCGTCGATCGGACAATCTCGGTTTGCATTGTCGCGTAAAAGCGGCCACTGTGATCTAAATAGGAAATTTAGATAAATAATATTACCAATGTTTTCCTAATATATTCTAACTTAAATTAAAAATACGAATGTTAGTTTTTTTATTACGCTTTAACTAGTCAACCTATCATAATCAAAATATGCATACACGTTCTCCGATGTACAGAAAAGGGCAGAGGATATCTTTCATTCAGAAAATAAGCACTAGAAATCTACAATAACGTGAGTGAAGACGGGGGCATACACTAGTATACTCTGAATAACTGTCAAGTGTATTGTATTGGGTAATATTACAGCTACAGTTTACCCATCGTACTAACGTTTGTGTGACATCAAGATTTCGATGTAGAAAAGTGTTGGCAAAAAAATTATAATACTTGCTTGATTAGATACAATATTCAAGTTGCGAATCTAGCAGCAAATATTGTCAGTATATAGAATTTACTTTAAAAACTGGACATGCTAGATCGATGTCAAGCGAGAGAGATTACAATCAATAAACATATCTTAATATATATATTTCTTGTGTGCGTGTGTATGTGACTGAACTCCTCCTAAACGACTGGACCGATTTTGATGAAATTTTTTGTGTGTGTTCGTGGAGATTCGAGAATGGTTTAGATTCACAATTGGACCCGGCAGGTGGCGCTGCGATCGACTTTTAGGATTTTTTTTTGTTTTCAAGGCAGGACAACGTCCGCCCGGTCCGCTAGTAACAATATAATTATTATGGCAAAATAAATATTCAAAAAATAATAGGCAGTTATATGATAATATTTTTAATCGTTGATACTGATATACTAACCTAAATACTTCACAGGGGAGCTTTTGATGTCTCACGATGAAAAAGATAAGAATGCTTGTCCCACTTTCATCGCACGGTGGCATCAGACATTGAACGCGAGCCAAATTTAACAAAACAATATTAATCAAAATAGATAAATTATAATGCACATCCTACAATTACGTAAATGTAAGTTTGCATTTTCATACAATTTCCTCGACATGAACCGAGAGAGGGACAGCGATGAAAACAAAACGCCCACGCGCCGTTATCAGAAAGGGACGGATATAGCAACGCGGTTTCGGTGCCGGCGTTCGCGCACCACTGAAAGCTCTGATCATTTTCTATCTTCAGTCTTGCTACGAAGCTCGCTCTGAACAGTCGTGAGGTCGGGCGGTTTTAATTTTAAAAATAATCGATTCCGTTACAATAATCGATACAGTTTCGTATGTGACTGTGTTTTTGTGTACTTTTTGGTGACCTGCGTGTGACTATTTTCAAACTGTTTCTAAACAATTGCGGATGCACTGCGCTCGGTCTACTGTTTTCATTCTGAGAAGGTAAGTCGGGTTTTGTGTTATTTTAAGATGTAATTATATATAGAAACGGCGGCATTTATATGAAAACGTAATTAGTTTAATAAAAATAAAAGGAATCGTTAGTCACACGTTCTCGGTATTGTGTGTGATTAGATAAAATTTGCTCTCGATTCAGATTTCTCGTAAGAAATGTAAATCATACTTGGAGTTATTTTTAAAATAGTATCAAGTTAAAGCATATTGATTTAGTTAAACCTTATATATTATCATTTATTTATACTAATACTATAAAGATAGAGGGTTTGTTTGTTTGGTTGAACGCGCTAATCTCAGGAAATACTGGTTTGATTTGAAAAATTATTTCAGTGTTAGATAGCTCATTTATCGAGGAAGGCTATAGAGGATATATCATTACGCTAAGACCAATAAGAGCGGAGCACCAATGAAGAATGTTTCATAATCGTTTTTTTTTTCTTTTGAGAGCTTCCGTTGCGTGTTACTTAGCCCAAAGTAACTATTTCAGGCGGACGAAGGCGCGGGCAGAAGGTACTTTATATATAAAATGATTGTTCGTATGTATGTTATAGATTGAATAAACTCTAAAACCGTTCAACTATTCAATATAAAATTTGATACGTTTAATGGAGAAAGGTTTCTCTTATCCATTTTACGATAACTTGTCACTAGGTGGAGTTGTAGTAGATCAACTTGTAATACAAATAAACGTCGAAATTTTGAGTGGCTTTCTATGATGTGAATTTGTAATCTCGCTTTGCTTTTGCGTACGTCAGTTATAACAACACTATCGACATGACTTTTTTTTGCAACCAATCTTCTAGATTATTACTGCCATTATCGAGTAGGTAATAATATTTTACAAGTGTTTTTTAATAACTCCAATGGTCTAACAAGATGGTATCTCCGTTGTTCGAACTTTCGATGGAGTTTTTGTGGCTTCTCAGAATTCATGCACTGTGGTACTATTTCCCATGCAGCATACTTTTGCATAATAACCGAACTATACTACGTAAAACACTACCAATATTAAAAACTACAGACTCAGATAATACAAGATTATGAATAAAATATAAAATTCACTACATGACAAGTTAAGATCCCGCCAAAAGCTCCAACACGACTTCTAACGTATTATTCTAACATTGTACGAGAGATAAATGAAATAGTATCCTATAATTTTATAGTACGGGCTAAATTGGTGCAAGATAAATTAGCGCTAATATATATATATATATATATATATATGTCATAGCAGGCAAACGAACATGTGGGTCACGTGATGTTAAGTGATCACCACCGTCCATAGACACTAACAACACCAGGCTAGTTGAAAGTGCGTTGCCAGCCTGTATTTGGGGGAAAGGGATGGCGGGAGGGGGGAGAGGAGAGGGGAAGGGAGGGTCGGTGGGCCTCCGGCGCTCTCACTGACCGAACAAAACGCAACAATGCAAGCATTGTTACTTCACGTCGGTTTTCTATGAGAGGGTGGTAGTACCGGGGGCGAGCCGACCCATTCATGCTGAAACCAGTAATAGCTTCAGCGTGGCTCTACTACCTACAATATTTAAAATACAAATAACTACTTACTTACTATTAAGAATCAAAATTTATGTGCATACTAGCGGGTCCGAAGAACGTTTTCCTGCCTTGATAATAAAAAAAACCTAAAAGTCAACCGCAGCGCCACCTATCGGGTCCAATTGTGAATCTAAGCCATTCTTGAAACCACCGAAACACAAAAAAAATGGCATCAAAATTTTAATTCTTTTAATACCACTTAACCGCTATAAACAAGCCTTTGAGAGATTTTAATTATAAGATAAATATAGATATTAGATAGATAGATAGATATTAAGATAAATTTTAAGATCCTATGCAATTTTATCATTACTGCATACCGAATATTGATAAGCGTAATATAATTTAGTTAGTTTAGCTGTTTATTACATCATAGTTAGTAATCCGAAAAGCAAAGGATTTTATCAACATACATAATGAAAACTTACACATACGTTATACGTTTTGCAAAATACTTGTTTTTAAAATAAGTTTTATTATCTCAAAGTATAAGAAAAGTGATAGATGTCTACCGTCGTGTGCGTATTAAGCAAAACTACTGGATAGGTTTTGACCAATCTCTTTTAGTTTTACAACATAGACACACAAGCCCTAATATAAAAAAAAACGTAACCATATCTTCATCTATGCTAATAATAATAATAATCTATACTAATATTATAAAGAGGTTAAGTTTGTGAGTTTGTGACGTTGTAGGGGGTAATCTCAGGAACTGCTGGTCCGATTTCAAATTCTTTCAGTGCTATATAGCTCATTTATCAAGCAAAGTTAATAGGCTACATATCATCATGCTAAGACCAATAGGAGCGGAGCATCAATGAAGGGTATTTAAAAATCGGGGTTTTTTCCTCTTGAGTGCTTCCGCTGCGTGTTAGCGTTAGCCCAAAGTAACTATTCCACGCGAAAGTTATTCACGATTTTTTTACGCTCTACGCATTCAAGTGGAGCAAGCGGTGTGTTAGATGTGCCAAATAAATCTTATAATCAAAGTATATTTTTGATTTCAATTTTTTATTTTATTTTAGGTACTTATTCTGTATACAAATTATAATATTAAAATAATAAATAAAGCAGGCACAGTCACGGGTGTCAACTAGTTACATATAAATCTATACGGTGTTACTACAAAAAGTTAAATACGTATTGAATACTTGCTTTAAAAAGGTTTCGTATTAAATGCACCGCGGTCGCTGAATATTCGCCATCTTGCTCTTTTGTCTCGCTTTAGTTACGTTAGATTAGACTTGCGAAAAAGGATAACGCGAACTTAAACTATTTCAGTTTAGAATATTATCCGATACGAAATATATATAAGAGTTATTGAGTTATGTATGCTTGGTACACATATATGTTTCAACAACTCATATATGTATGAACAGTTAGCTTAGCTTAGGTTAGCTCACATAGGTCGCGAATTGCATGTATCAGGCAACAGCCAAAGCCGAGGTGTGCCGCGCACCCTTGAGCTAGTTGTCAAAATAAAATCGGCTGATTGCCTTAAGCGCTCGCCTTAGTAGTCCGGTGAAGCTGTTAAGACCTTGCTTGGTCAATAGCGTAGTCAGTTCGAAGAAAAAAAAAAGCGAACTTGCCTCGGGCGAGCGCAGTGCATTTATTACGAAACCTTTTTAAAGCAAGTATTCAATACGTATTTAACTTTTTTGTCATAACACGGAAAAAGTTTTTGAAGTGATCTATTCACTTTCACTTCTTAAAAATATTTCATTTCATGACCCCATGGTGTTTACAAGAATGCTCTCAAAACCGTCGTATTATCTCGTGACACTTGACGTGGACTTAAAATGTTAGGATTCTTGAAGATATTAATACCTACATTATTAAAATGATGATAGATACACCTCTTAAATTACCCTAAGTGAAGCGTATCTAATATTTTATTCCTCATTTTATGTATATTGGAGCAAATGGGCTCTATAAAAACATTGAAGAATACTCATCGTTTGTCCACTATAATTTAAGATTAATGGCCACCACTAAAAACTACCTACATACATTGTTCATCGTAATAGCACCCGATATAAAAAGTAGAATGTCATTATATCTCTATGTTTGAATACCACCTTTCCTCCTTGAAAATTTTTTAATCAATTTCTTCAGACTAATTTTAGTTTGAACGTGGCTCGCTTCAACCTAATACTGTATTTACTTAATTGATAGCAAAAGGTACGTATAACTAACAATTAGTTTTTAAACTAAATCACAAACATTTAAAATCTTAAATACGTAAAATTCATCTCATAAAATTCAAACGTAGTAAGAAATACGTCGCGCATCATTCACTAGAAGCAAAGTAGTAACGAACAGTGTTAACAATAAAATTATCTGTTTGGTGTCAGGGTCTAATGGTTGATCTTTGTGCGCAGGAGTCGAACCAGCGTCCCTTTTAGCATTCATTCGGCGTCCTAACGCGTAACACGTGGCAAACAATGTGTTTCTGTTGCTAGCGGAACAACGACGGTAATGGAGACGTATGTTAGATGTTACTTTTTTATTTATTTTAAAAGAAATTAATAACAGTCAGAAATAGTAGACCCTACTTATCTTACATATAACCAAATATAAAAAGATATATTTCAGAAAAAAAAACTAAAAATCTTAAATGTCTGAACAAAATTAGAACTTTTTTCTTATAAAAAATAATATGATCTCGTATTTCATTTCATCTCATAATATATTAATTATTTGTTATTATACAGCGTTTAAAATATATACAAGTATTTCCCTATAATCTTTGTATATTTACTACTCAAAGGTATATGATAATGTTTGTCCACAAAATAATATAATCATTGGATGTAAAAGCTAATATATCTTCATGTCATAATTTTAAAAGTGATGACCTCGTACAACTATATCGTGGATCAACTTTTACTGGAATCTTTAAAGATTAATTGTTCCATCAATATGATTATCTGAAACATTATTCTTTATCCCTATGTATATTAATGAATAAAACTCTCTGTTACCAGTGAATAACTGGAGCTCTTCTATTATTAGACACAATAAGGTAAAAAACATTGAATGCGCTACCAATTAATCAGAATTAATTATATTCGTACCAGGAAAACTATGGTCTATTATTATATAATTATAAAACATAAGTAGTATAAATATATTAAATAAGTATAATAAGGTATAATAAAAAGTGATAGCGAGTGATAAAAAAAACAAACGTTATAGACATGCATATTAATATATATTATAAGGATTTTGTAGTCAAAGTAGGCGTTAAAACACAAACATGTATGTTTCAAAATAGGCTAGTTTAATTAGATGATATGGTTACCGTGTATTTTTTCCCTTTTGTTCACTTAAGCCTTTATATATTCTTTTTACCTCTACTATCTCGAGCACATAAACTAACGTCGTTACTAACAAAATTTTACGAAAAAACCAAACGTATGAATTTGTCACTTTATTTCTCCTTTAAAAACCACCGAAGTGCTTGAAGAATATCAAAATTAAAATGTAAATGAATGAAGCAAAATATAGGAAAAACCTTTATATAATTATTTCAAATCACACACATCACTTATTTTGAAAAAATAGAAAAAATGCATACAAATTTTAAACAAATAAAGACGTCTCCATAGTCCGTAAAAATTTCTGTTCTTTCCGGTAACAAAAACGTGTGCGGAACACGTGGTTCCGTAGGTGAAGCAAAAAAAAAGACAGAAGATACGAGAATGAAGACGTTTGAGTTCTGTTATCGTAATTCAACAGATGTCAATAACAAGTTTTTAATTGTTTCATTACTCTGTAATTGTAAAAAATACAAGTATATACTTTTAGTAGCTGCGTCCGCGGCATTGCTCGCATGATCTATAAAATTATTTTTAAGGTTTTTTAAATATTTTTTTTTTAGACATGATGTGTTATCTGTTTACTTGCCTTTCTCCTATTCATGTGTACCACACCGCTTACACTATATTGCCGCGTAGTGCTTATAAAAATTGCCATGTCTTAAAATTCTAATAACTCTATATTACATCAAGATATCGTGATATTTATTTTCAACTAGCTGACCCGTGCAACTTCGTCTGCACCAAATCGGTTATTACCGGTTTCAATTGTATTTTTAAATGCAAATAATCTTAAAAAACCTAAAAGCTGATTGCAGCGACATCTAGCACTTCCAATTGTGAATCCAAACTATCCAGGGACTCACTCAAACATATACCCAGTTGATATGTGAGAAATCTTTTAAAATAAGCCTAGAATCTGTTCGCAGCATTACCTAAAGTAGTGTCATCAAAGTGAAGATCAAAACTAACTTACATATATTGCCGATAAATGTCTTCCCAGTACCCCTTGTAACTTCATAACGTAACGTACTGTAAAAATTGAACTTTATCTACATTAAATTTCCATTTTGTTTTAGTTGTTTGTTTTATAAGAATTTGTAAAGTATACGTGAAATCTGCATTCAATTTTAATTTTGTCACATTTATTTTACTTTTGACATATAAACCATCTTTTTTACTGAGAAACTGAACTTGAGATAATATACTTTTCTAACAGGGAAAGAATTTTTGAAATCGGATCAGTAATAGGTACCAAGCATTCCTCGAAAACAAAACTTTACATCTCATTACAATATTAGTATAAATACAACATAGTATGGTAACTGCAAACACCTCAACTGATTTATTTTAATCGTAGATTCACAAACCTAAAACCCAACTACTTCAAGACTCAACAATATTTAGAAAACTAATTTTATCAAATATCGTATCAACACACGTACTGATAGAACTCTAATTGAGATTCATCTTCTACAATGCAATGTAACTATTATCTAGGTTTATGTTTTAGGAAAAAATCTTGTCACCTTTGTTTAGTAAACATTTTTCATACAATAAAATAAGTGTAACAACATATAAGTGACAGTTTCGTTTACACATATTTGTTTCATATGTGGTTGATAATTACGCACAGAAATGTCATGTAGCAGTAGCTCAGTTATAACGTAATGTACATTATGTGGTTCGACGGAGCCGACGGTTCGGAACCCAGCGATCTTTTTTTTTGGTATTTTTTTTTAAAGTTGCTTAGGGGCATATAGCTTAAATTTTTAGCTAATCCGTCTGCTATACATAGCACAAAGAAAATTTACCAAAATCCGTTAAGAATTTCATTAACTACAAATTTTTGATTTTCATCCGTTATCCTGGAGAATCCCTTGCGTTTTATGAGACAAAAAGTCCACTGGATGTAACCTTGTAATATTAGTTATCACTGTGCCAAATTTCGACAAAATTGGTTCAGTATTTTCAGAGTGATACGTGTTCAAAGGGACAGACAAACAGGCAGATCCTGGAGAATCCCTTGCGTTTTATGAGATAAAAAGTATCCTAGATGTGATCTCGTAATATTAGTTATCATTGTGCCAAGTTTCGTTAAAATCGGTTCAGTACTTTCAGAGTGATGCGTGTTCACAGGGACAGACAGACAGACAGACAAAAATTTTAAAAGGGTTATTTTTGGCTTCTATATCGATAACAAAGTCTACCCCAATTAAAATTTTCAAAAAATATTTAATGTACAGATTTGGCTTTGTTACAGTTTTATTATAGTATAGATAGATATGAGACAAGAGTGTAGGAAGTTGAACTAAAAAAAATAATCGAAATCTATCCAGTCCCGTCAACATTATTATCAGCCTGTAAGAGGCCCACTGCAGGGCCATAGGCCTCTTCCAGAAGAAAGGTATCATGATCATCACGCCAGCCCACGATGTATGGGCGATTTCAAACTCTGAGAAATCCACAGTTCTATGATTTGCCACATACAGTAGTACTACAACAACATTTCTCAGGTTCAGGTTTCCTCACGATGTTTTCCTTCACCGTCAGCCGATAGTGTTACCTATTTAAATTAGTAAACGTACGCGATTTCCGAATAATTCGTTGGTACTCCACAGATGTGGAACGATATTCTACCGATCAAACCACTAGACCACCACGACCCTATTCCACATAAATCTATCCAGTAGTTGTTACACAATCCCCACACGACGATAGACCAATATCATTTTATTTATATAGCTATCATTATATTTATATACAAGCTATGCCCGCGACTTTGTCCGCGTGGAACGTTATGTAAAAAAAGTGATTAATAAAGTCATCTGAATGTATAAAGTCCATTTACTTATCTACGTTCCTGTCGTACTTACGTCGCGTCGTCATTAAAATTACAATAACTTTTGTTAAAGTGGACCGATTTTAATGAAACAAAGACTAAGTTACTCTCGAGGATATGCTTTATGAATTTGAATGTGCGTTTATTGTGAATACAGTACTTTAGCAGTGACGCGTGTTCATACCAACAGACAAACAGACAGACATTTCTAAAAATGATTGAAAAGTATTTTGTATTTCTTATTTCTAAACACCTGCAAAATTTTTTTTCACGAAAATCGAAAAAGTACAGACACGTTAGATTTACATTCTTATTATATGTATAGAAGATGTGTAGATTACATTCTAAGGTATATAATTCAAATGGTAGATAACATCAAATGTATGATTTGTACGCTGTAACCGAGAAATGGGCTAGATATAGAGATAACAAGACTATCATGTCATCAACATTAAAGCAGTAAGTAGAGTGCAACCGCCGTACATATATGAGTCGTTACATTTTAAAATGAGCTAAATACAATTGCAATCGTTCGTATTACCTACATGTTTAATTTTTTAAAATTTCCAGTAGTTATACATCGCGAAGTGACCGAATTTTTATGATCTTCATATTTTAATTGTATAAAAATTTGATGTTCCTGAAAAATAACACAAAATATTAGAAACGGCTAAAATTGATTTTAGCGTATTTTGAAATATAAATACTCTTATAATAACCCCGCCTCAACGAGTAAGCCATTTTTATAAGACCTTTTTTTATTTATATTTCGTCCGCGTGGAAAAATTACTTTGGGTTAACGTTAAAAAAAAACAATTTTAAATCACCTTCATTGGTTCTCCACTCTTATTGATCTTAGAGCCTGTCCAGATGAAGCGATTTACGCGCGAGTCGACTCGCGCGCTTCAAAATATATTGCGTCCAGATACCGCGTTATACGCGCGTTTCTACCCTAGGAATCGTCGCATACGTCGTACGGATATACGACTGACGACTATGTCGACTCGCCACCGACTCGCGCGTAGTACTGGACGCAGCAATGGGGCCTGAGTATCTCGAGGCGCGCGGCGGTCGCGCGTACGACGCGCGAGTCGAGAGTCTCGCTCATTGCACGCGTTTTACGCGCGAGTTAGGAAACGAGCCGCACCATCTGGACGGGATATATGTAGCTCTAGTATCTCGAGTACGCGCGAGTGTCTACGCGCGAGTCGACTCGCGCGTAAAACGCCTCATCTGGACAGGCTCTTAGCGTGATGATATGTAGTCTATAGCCTTCCTCGATAAATGAGTTATCTAATACTGAAAGAGTTTTTCAATCGGACCTTAGTACCTGAGATTAGCGCGTTCAACCAAACAAACCATCCGGCTCTATAATATTAGTATAGAAATAAGCATATTCAGAAATACATTAATTTTGCGACAGCTATTTTTAACTCATGATTTATTCTATTTTAAATCCTTTATTCGTGTAAAATTAAATGGAACATTTTAGAATATTAGTAAGCGTTATTCACGAATAAAAGTTCCGTTTATTGAATCACACCATTTGTAAATCGTTCACAATAATGTCGCTACAATCTATGTACAGTCATTTATGTGGGTGTCAGTACAGTGGCGATGTGCAATGCCCTTAAAATAATAATATTTTGTAACGTTGATATACAAGAGTCACATTTAATAGCAAATAAATAATCACATGAAAGAGGACACCGTAGTAAATGAATATAACAAAACTAGACTTACCAACTGTCCTATTTTTCCAGGATTTGTCCTAGTAAGTAACAAAATAATGTATGTAAAAATATTCTACTATCTACTAACCGCAGATCCCATTTGAAGTATTTCAGAAATCATTCTATTTTTAACTCTATCAGAGGATATATTTACAAAAAAAAAAAATTATAAAGTGGTCACTGGGTATGGAAATTATAGCTATTTTAATTTAATTGTATAACAGTAAATTTATTTTTTATGTTTACCTGTTATTTCACAGGTGAAAACTAAAAAGTGTTATGTTAAAGTAAATATAAACTATACAACAAAACCTACACAAGCCACTTCTCTTTTAAATTCATTCTTATCGTTGAGTAATAACAGTGATGCAAATACGCTTTTATTAATTAAAAAAAATATTTTTTAATTTTATATGAAAAACAACAGTCGCATATCACATACCTAATGTGTGTATGTTACATATGTAAGTGACTCCTTTATGAAATTCTATGCTTCTAGACCAGTCGTACTCAACCTTTTTTTCAAAGGGACCATAAACACGTTTCACTCATGGTGTCGCGGACCGCAAACTACAAATATTTAGGTTTTAATTTAAAAAAATAACAATCTCAAATTTGTCACGTATTATTAATGTAGTAGTACAAAATGGTTGTCCAATAAAAGAAGCTTGGTATAACCGTTATATCATAGAGAACGAACAGATTGCGTTCGAGTTATCAGGGATCCATTTAATTTACTCAGCGTGCTCATAGTTTTTCTGATGGGCACAAAATTTAAAATAATTGCGGGCCACAGGTTGAGTATCGCTGTCCTTGGCAATACCAATCTGTGTTAGTTGGTTGACAGTCAGTTTTCTATAATATATACACCTATATATAAATAGATCGCGGGGAAATGGTTAAAACATCTCCCTCTTTTTTTCTCAGCCAATTTCTTTTATTCTTTTTTTTGTAGCTATTGATGAGGTTTAGTGTTGTTATCAATAAAAGACTTTTTTTTCTTTGTGTTCGAACTTCAACTACTGGACGAGCACTCGTTTTATTAAATATTAAATCACGTCAATTTGAATATCTGTTGACAAACACATGTGTTCCGGCATTTTTAAAGCAAATCCTGCTTTAGATATAGTATGATTCTTTTATATTAGACTATTTTAGGCAACGTTAAATGACAATTTAATATGAAATTGTGTTCAAACTCTACAATGTATAGAGTATAAAAAATTAATCAATACTTTATAACCTTAACATTACATGAGATAAAAAATGTTAAACGAATTATTTAAATTAGGTTTATCGACTTCAGTGTTGTTTTTAAATTGTATCATTTGGTTAGTGACCTAAATACGAGCCTTTTGATCAACGTTCATTATTGATTTGGTGTGCTTATTTTTTATTAAAGAGTTATTCACATTTTTGCAGTATCTTGTGGATTTATACATATAATATAAATTCTCGGAAAGAATTCGCAATGACCTCTGCCGTTACGCTAAATGTATTAACTTCCGTTCTTAAATAAATTGCAGACGGTTAATATAGATAAAAACTATATATCAGATATGAAGTAGATAAGTCTGTACGTGGATTATAATGCCGCTTCATAATTCTTATTATACAAACAACTTTTCTTATATATGCTATACATTATGTTTGATTACCATAATTGAACTTAGAAATGGAATGGATTTATGACATTGTCTACTGATGCTAAAAATGAGTCTAGGACAAGTCTAGGACTGCCGATAGAAGTGAAAACTCAAAACAAAACTGTGTTCTTTTTTTTGATTTTCGAAATTAATTATAGTATGAGTTATTTAAATTTCATAATATTTAAATTGAAATTATTAACATTACTCTGGTTTTGCCGTCTATTGGCACTTCGAGCATAACTATATACATTTTTATGTAGTTTATTAATCAAACGAATATATGATGATCTCCACAAGCTTAATAAAATATATCAAATATTACATTGCGTCGTAGACCCGGCTAAAGAAATTTTCAGTTTAAAAAAGTTCTGCCTGTTATAACAATATAAAAGCCGGAATGCAGATAATAGCTCGATATTTTAGTGATATTTAAGCTTATGGTCAATAACTATAATAAAACCGTAAATTACTAAAACTTGTTAAATATCTCTTTTTTTATATCATAGAAGCAAACGGACAAGTGGATCACCTGATGTTAAGTGATCACCACCGTCCATAGACACTTGCAACACCAGGGGAGTCGCAAGTGCGTTGCCAGCCTGTCTTCGGGTAGAGAGGAGTAAGGGAAGGGAGAAGGGAAGGTGGTGGGCCTCCGGCGCTCTCACTGACCGAACGAAACGTAACAATGCAAGCACTGTTACTTCACGTCGGTTTTCTGTGGGTCGGGTGGTACTACCCCGGTCGAGCCGACCCATTCATGCTGAAACCATTAATAGCTTCAGCGTAGCTCTACCACCTTGAAAATACTCATTAAAACACTCATACATTGATTACATAGTATAAAACAAAGTCCTCTACCGCGTTTGTCTGTCTGTCTGTTCGCGATAAACTCTAAACCTACTGAACGGATTTTCCTGCGGTTTTCACCAGTGTATAGAGTGATTCATGAGGAACGTTTTGATATATAATTTGTTAAGTATTTTTTTATAGACAGGGCAGGACAACGTCTGCCGGGCCCGCTAGTTGATAAATAAATAATGAATATCTATATAAAATATTTCATTAAAACTTGTAAGTGAAATCGCGAGCAAAGGCTTAGTTAAAATTATCTGCAATCTGTTATATATCGAATCGACGTTCGATATCTGTTTATCGATTTTCACGAAAGAGTCTGTCTGTAATAAACAAAACCGCGCCAAGCCGCTGATGGCTCTGCTAGAATCATCTCATACGAACAGTAATAAAATAAACCTATTTTCGCCGTTTATTGAACGACAGAGTTCACTTTGTATTTTAGTGTTTAGGTATTCGACATAACAATATAATTTTCAGATAAAATTACAGCGTCCGTAACACATTCTGTGCAAATTTTATGCGATACGTGGAAACGTTGGCAGGTAGCGTGTGAAAATATAATAAAAACTAATTTTAAAGTCTGATTATATGCGCAATACGTGTTTCATAGTGAGTAAAAAAAATTATATTGTTTTATTTGGCTCAAAAGACGTTTTGTCAGGGGTTGAGGTATGAGTTGGTAAAAAAAAATGTAGACACTTTTCAGCGCTAAATGTTCAGCGAAAAAGAAAACGCACGCATCAAAGTTTTTATTTTATTTTTGGCAACAAATCTTCTAGATTATTACTGCCACTGTCGAGTAGGTAATATTGTTACAAGTGTCATGTGACAATTTCAATGTTCTAACAAGATAGCGGCCACCTTGTCAGAACCTTCTAGGGAGCTTTTGTGGCATGTATTATAATCTATCCACTTTACTTATGTAAAGTAATCTAATTATATTACGTAAAATTCCATCAATATTACAAAGTATAGATTGAAATAACACAAAATTATTACAATATAAAAGCCAGTAACTATATGATAGACCAAGATCCCGCCAAAAATTCCGAGCCCCAGACTTGTGAATAGCATTCCGAATTTGAATATTTCGATTTACTTCTCCTTTCATTGTCACTTACGTTCTATTTTTGTTCGGTATTCTAAGCGGCCAGTGTTCTGGATACGTCGCCCTTAACGCCCTTACTATATATACAAAGTTAGCTCTTGCGGTTACCTATTAAAGTATACATTTGAATGAATTATAATTGCTGCTCATGTGTTTATTACACTGTAACTATTTTTGCTTTGTATTGGAACTTTTATTTATATTTTATTATACTTATATAGACTATCAATTTTGGAATTACATATACTTAGGCTATACAAATTTTCTTTAATGTTATTTACTTAAAAATAAAATCCAGAAGATTTCTATTCGAGTATTAGTGAGAATTTTTATAATCTATCAATTGTCGAATTACATATACTTTCATTTTACATAATTTTATTGAAGCAATCAGTTTTTGTTTTACATCTCGGCATAAATAGCAACATATACGGGTTTTTATAGACGTTTATTATATTGGAACGTTTAGGCAATTATATTTATAGATAGACCGACAGATTAGATAAGCTATTAAATGTGGTTGAAATGAACAAGGAATATCAAAATAATAGAACCGTTTTGTGTTGTGTTTTTTAATATATTTTCGTCATCTATTGTGTGACTAAATAATACTTTCATGTTCCAAATAAGATATGGCAAGCAATAAGCATATGGGTATGTGTATTTATAATACATTATTTATGTTTTTAAATATTTATGAGTATTTTAAAATAATTTATTTCATAGTTATAATATATTATTGGACATGTAGAAAAATATGTAGATTTATAAAGTATACTAAGAAGTGCATAATTATACATGTCAGCTTTACCAATTAATATGATATTAAAAGGAAAATTATTATTAAATTTATTTAATTAAAAAGTTACGTGAGTACGTCTGAATAGAGAAATAGCAAGCGATTTGGAATACAACATCACTGACAAAAATTTGCAAAACATATAGTATATAAGAGACGGTTGCTACCATAAGTTTAAATAAATACTGTATTTTTTACAAAATTTCAAACATGAACAATAATATAATTAGGTAATATAAAATTAAAATATTAAAAAAAATGTTTAGATGTTTAAAAACATGACCAGCCATTTTGACATCTGGGTCATAAAAAAAGTGTGTGTGTACTTATGTACACGCGTTAGAAGTAATACTTCTTTGGCGTAGCAAGATAAAAATCTTTGCAAAAATTTTATCTTTCGCCTTATTCTACGTTTGTAGAAAAAACGACACTAACAATAGAAAAAGTTATTTGATACATTGAAAGTTTTAATACAAAGAAATACAAACAACAAATACAAAGTAACAAAATGTTGACTATAGCTAACTTCAGGGTTCATGACGGTGTGCGCGCGCATCGTAATAACTTCAGGATGTCGGTTTTTCGTGACGATGTGGGCGCGCATCGTAAAAATTTACTCTCATCATTTTTCCCTAACTCGCCAAAAGAAGTATAACTTCAAAAATTAGCCAAGGGGTTAAATTTTCTTCTAGTTAATCGCAATCCCTGAATTAATGGAAACAACCTCTGATCTGGCAACATTGATTTGAAGCTATTTTTTTTACTACTGCGCGTCAATGATATTATAACTAAAAAGTTATAGATCGTCATAAGCGCTTCGACGGCGCCTTGTTAATTAAAACTTGGCTAGCTAGCTTATTTTTGACGGCTGCTCCGTCAATCCGCCTGTATCTAAGCAACATATAACTATTTCTTTTTTACCACTGATATTGAGGATATGCCATTTTACTTCCACATTTTATCTAAGACAGTGTGGCGTTACAATATTACTTTGCGTATGTGTGCGTTATCGTGACATTTGTTTTGTCAAAATATCATGTAGGTAAAGTATCTACAGCTTTTTAATTATAATATCATTGTTGCGTGTAGTGTGTTGGTGTATCTGCCAGAGGAATTCTTATCACATCTAGATATCGTGAACGTTGAAGTTCGATACCTCAGAGATCCGAGGCTACATCTCATTGTGATTAATTATACGGCCTCAATGTTATTATTATAAGTTCAATGAATTTCCTTGAATTTTAATTCTGGACAAAATGGGCAACGTCTAATTTGTATGTGAAGGGATGCGCTACATTTTACTTCTCATTCAATCGACACGCCAGATGACGTGTCTTGCATAACTATGGGCATATAAAATAATATTACATGTTCCTATGCAAATGACGTATTAAATTATCGTCGCTTCCTTGTCATTCGCCCTGTTGATTGTTCAGACGCGCTCTTACAAGCCACAGTGACATAATAGTGATGTCATAGATTAAAATACCTTTAATAGTAATCAATCAATCAAATCAAAAAAATACTTTATACAATTTAGGCCCTAAGAAGGCGCTTATGAACGTCAAAACTACCACCGGAAAACAATACACGCATCACAACAGTAAGAAACTCATTTGGGTTTATATTTTTAATATACATATTTATCATACATTACATTGAAATTGTTGAAATTGTTTTAGTAGATGCATAGAGAGATGTCAATTCCAGACATCTTCATCGTTCATATACTGATCCACTCTATAATAGCCTTTTGACACTAAACCCTACTTGACATAACAGAACGTTAATATGCATTGGGACTTTGTTGTAAAACCTAACACTATTACCTAAAAAACTGTTATTGGTTTCCCTGAGTCTGAAACTAGGGTCGACTAGTTTGTCACAGTTTCTAGTGCTTATAAAGTCATCTTTAGCGAAATCCACCTTTTCAAAATTTTTGCGGGTATACATTAAATTATCAAGAAATAAATCTAAAGACACTAAAATATATTTAACTTAACTTGATCTATACCTCGACAACAGTATTTTTTTGATGGATAGAAGGAGTCTATGTCCTTTAATACATTTCTGGCTACGTTTATGTCAAATTTCATAATGATCGGTTGACTAACTTAAATATGAAAGCGTAACAAACAATCCCACATTCGCATTTATAATATAGTATTAGGATTTGTGCATTTAGTTTTAATAAGTAAAGCTCACAAAGCGAAAAGGTGTTAGGGAGTTAAGAGCGTCAGAACTTCTCCAAGAAACAGTATTAGGGCTGTTGGGTTCTGCTTCGAATCCTGTGGTTGGCACCACGTATGCGTATTAAGGAGTAACAACCTAATAATATTTAGCCTCTATCGGGACACTGTTTTCTCGAGGTTGGTCAAAAATAGATAAAGTCCGTAGTGGCATTTTAACAGACTCTATATATATATGTTAGATACTTTATTGCATAAAAGAGTGCAAAGAATTCCTTCTGATCCTATATTTTATTGTACGCTATTTCATTAAAAAAATTGAAATTTAATTTTGTTCGTCCTCCAATAATGTTTTAGCCATATTATATAACTCACTCGCAACGATTCGATTCTATGATCGTCGACGTTGGCACAGACGTTAATCACTGAGCCTATGTTTATATATAATGTATACTGAGGCAGCAGTGTTCTAGCATTAGTTAACCTTGGGAACTGACACTGCCCTGTTAAGTTTGTTTATTAGTCGGGGTGACAGTTGATAAATTGATTTTAATATAATGAATTACCATTTTATAGCTCTTGTTTAATAATGTCTGTTTTGCTTTTAAGAAATTTACAAGCGGGTTTACCTATTTTTGTTATTAGAATAAAACTTAATAAACAAAATAAGATTGATTCACGAGTAACTATGTAATTGTGTGGCCGTATCATTGTCAACTTATCGGACAGGTCAGAAGACTATTGTAATATCCGCCAATATATCATTGCTTCCTCAAAGATACGATGTGCGAATGATAACGTGCAAGGAAATGGTTATTGGACGCGACGTTCGTATGATGGACGTATCGAGCCTACAAGGCGTACATATTTAATGAGAGCGACAGAGAGAGTGTGTTAATCTTGTCCCTCTTTAACCTCGTACGGATGACGCGCCGGCTTATCTATTTTTTCCATAGAGCACAATGGCGAATACGTTCGACTTTAAACGTCATAACGCGACTTGCGCGACGTTTTGACAGCTGTCAAGTTAAGCTGCAATGCTCAATCTTGTACTTTTTTTTAATTTCAATATACGTCATCAAGAAAAGAAAACTGCCAATACGATATACACTATTTTTTTCTTTGGTAACGAGCCTCTTTCGCATTGATAATTCCTATTTGGTTCATTAATTGTTTGCCAAAGGTTTAACTATATAATAAGTTTTTGTTAAACAATCCATAGCACTCGAAGCTAGAATATCCCATTCGAATCTACGAAATACGATGTGTAATTACTTATAAAATACATGCGAAAACTGGCTAAGGTTCAATATAATTAGTTAATCAAGAGAAATCCAGTAACTAACAAATTAAGATAGACTTTTGGATGGTATATTTTACATAATTTTTTATTTATTGATGTAAATATAAAAATATCCACTAAGTAGCTTATACTTAATATTTTAAAGTCTCCATAAGTCCAGCAGATATAAGAAAGGTTATTAATGTGAATATTACGGAACAAAAACTATTATTTATGAATTTTTACTATTGATCCAAGGCCTTGGCGGATCTAAAGCTATTCGAATACCAGTAATAGATCCACACATCAAGTTGTCGTAAATACGATTTTAATGGTTCCCAAACTTCCTGATCCCGCTTTACTGAACCGACCTTTTGTGTCCAAATCTCTGTTTCATTTTTTTTTAAAGCGTCCGTGTGGTCCTCTCATACGAGGTTACGACTTCGTATGTAATTTGGAAGGTGTTATTGATGCTTCATTGGTATGTTTTTACATTCGAATGTTGGATTTAAACATTTAAAAAAGCATGCCGCATATATTTAACGATTATTTCGATAAAAGTCGAATTGTAATGTCTATTAGAAGTATCGAAAGACTTTGAAATATTACCTTCTGTGAAAATGTAACTAGTTTATACATAGTCATTTTTGTCTTTGGAATTTTCGTTGAAATACGCCGCGCTGAGTGATGGAGGTTCGATTCCTTAAACAAGACATTTTTTATATGGTTTTAGCATTTGATAACAGGCTCACGTGATGTTAATTGACCATGTGTTTTAAGATGGTAACATGCTAAGCCTAGAGATCTTTTTTTTGTGTAGTTGTCGAAACACATCGATATATGCTTGGCGATAGATTGTTCACTTGAGAATGGTAACTAGCAAGGCAGGCGTAGAAAAAACCCTTCCAAAATGCTTTCGTTTCTTCGCGATGTTTTTCTACGAAAGCGCATGGTTATTTTTGGGATTCGAACCTACGTCTATCGTCGCTGTGTCTAAACACGTTAATCACTGAACCATCATTGTTTGTCAGAGAACTATTGACATTGAATATGTATTAATTGCCCTTTCTAATGGCAATTAAAAAAGTTATGATAAAAATTAATAAAGGTCGTTTGAAATCGGCTTAAGTTGTACAGGATTTAAGTAGAAGCTAATTACCAGATTAGAATTAAATAATCTTAAAGAACAGGAGATTAATTCAGATTAAACTCTCTCTTTTCTCTTATTTTTGGCAAATTCTTCTTCTTATTCTTACCGACGTGAAGTAACAGTGCTTGCATTGTTGCGTTTCGTTCGGTCAGTGAGAGAGCCGGAGACCCAACTCCCCTCGCCTCTCCTCCGTTCCCTTTCCCACTTCCCCCAAATACAGGCTGGCAACGCACTTGCAACTCCCCTGGAGTTAGTGTCTATGGACGGTGGTGATCACTTAACATCAGGTGACCCACATGTTCGTTTGCCTCCTATGACATAAAAAAAAACAATCTTCTAGATTATTACTGCCATTGTTGACTAGGTAATGTTATTACAAGATTCTTGCGATCATTTGAATCATCCAAAAATATGGTGGCCGTCTTCTTAGAACTTTTCTGGTAGTTTATGTGGCAAGACAGAATCCGTATTGTGGTATATGGTATTATTTCCTATCCACTTCACTTGTGCACAATAACCAGACTATATTGTGTAAAACACCAGCCATATTACAAAACATAGAATCAAATTACAGGAAACTTTTGCGGGGTGGTAGGGTGTCTGTACCCGACTGGATCGCGACCACCGTACACCAGGTGGAACACCCGCCATAGTGACACGTTTGGGCGTGTCGCGTTCCGGGATCAGCCGGTGTATATCCAGCAACCGGGGTGGGGGGGGGGGGGGCTGTCCCTGACTGGGTCGCTTTCAGGCCGGCATGACAGCGGCGACCGGCGATAGATAGTATGTCTTTCGGTGGTCGCCATTGTTTTTGGATTGTACTGTGCTTACCATCAGGCACAGTACAGTCACTTTGCCGAGCTACAATAAAAAAAAAAAAAAAAAACTATGAATAAAATATGAAAACCACCGCATGACATTCCAAGATCCCGCGAAAAACTCGGTGTACAGATAACATAGTGTTTACGTAGATAAACATAATTATATTTGTTACAAATATCAACCTGCCATTATGTAGTGTTAATAGTAACTAGAATAATAAATATTTACTCTTCGATATACGGTTACACATCTCGATATTTACATTTTAAATGGTAATTGATTTAATACTTGTAGTGCGTGACCTGTCTACTTGTGATTAAAGATAGCATCTGTTTAATAAATTTTCCCGCAGCTAACCTCTGTCATAGTTGACTCGAATAAACAATTTAACTGCCGGGATGTCCATATTATTTATATTGTGTATGATTTATCCCCTTGCATGTGTAGTTTTTCACAAGAAATTAATTTCTGTTTATGACTTGGGATGTTCTTAGAAAATATGTGAAATAATTCAAAGGTTATCATATTCATTAACTTAGAAATCTCTGGAAATATCAACGGTAAGAAATTAAATCTTGCTTTTAGAAATCGAGAAATCTATACATATAATAAAAACGTAAATCTTACGTGTCTGTACTGTTTAGATTTTTGTTTAAAATGTTGCAGGTGTCTAGGAATAAGGCATAAAATACATTTCAATCATTTTTAGAAATTTCTGTCTATCTGTTTGTTTGGACACGCATTACTGCTAAATTCGTGATAAAACCTCTTCAAGCATATCTTCGAGTACCATTTAGTCTTTGTTTCATTAAAATCGGTTCGGTCTATCAAAATTTATTGTAATTTTAATGACTTAAGTACGGGAGAAAAGTAGATAACTGAACTTAATACATTCTGATGACTTTGTTAATTACTGTTTTTTTACATAATATTCTACGCGGACGAAGTCGTGGGCACAGCTAGTATTTCATGAAAATGCTAGTAACTGCATACAGAAATTCATAAATAAATGAAAGTGAATTTAAAACTGAACAGAAGAAATTTTAAGTAACTCAAACGAATTTATCGAAAATGTAAGCAATGAACATTGAAGTTTCTTCTTCATTAACGTAACATAAAATTAATTTTAAAACTGTATAATGTATTTTTCAAATAAGTCGTATCAATTTACCAAAAACGTATGTAACTGACATTGAAGTATCTGAAAACAATATCGTTAAAATAAACTAAACATTTTTGTTACATTTTTTTTAAACATGGTTGAACTATATAATTTACCAAAATAAAATTGGGTTATGCGTATAGAGATATAAATATTTCTTAGCTTGTAACATAATAATTATACCTATTCATATATAATCAGTCTTTGTATACATTCTTATGTTTCCAAATCTCGTAATTGACATTCTATCTTATCTCAAGTAGTTACAATGTATACAGAGAATTATAAGAAATGAAATATAAATTTAAATAATGAGATCGTAGGAGCTACTTGAATTAAATGACCTATGTAAACTGGAATAGAATTTGAAGTATACTAACAGTTTTTGTTGGAAAGGCATGTCTTATAGTGCAGCGGTAGTAAGCCCTACTGCTGAGTTGGGAGGTCACGTTTCAACCTCGCAGATAGCACTACATTTTTGCGATGAGCATAATTATCAGTTATGTATTTATATATGTATAATATTTACGTATATTTATAAATACACTATTCACTAATCGTCAGCGTCGATTTATTATCTCAATTGTTTTTTTATATCTTAAAGGGATTAGGTAGCGTTTTTAATGAAATCTCCCAGGCGGCTTGACTTTTACCCACACTTCCAACGATTATTGTTATATTTCAACTAATTAAAAAAATAACTTGAACGATTATATACTTAACCTTCCGCAAACCGCATGAAAATCCATTCAATAGTTTTTGAGTTTATCGCGAGCAGACAGATAGACAGACGCGGCGGAGGACTTTGTTTTATAGTGATTATAGAAATTTTGCTTAGTTTCAAATTAGATGGTTTTGTGTAAAATTCTACATCAAGTTTATTAAAAAAACATGTTGTTTAGTAATTTTTCATTTAAGCATAAAAACAACATAACAGCATTTTATTGGCTCAACTATATGCTTATTAAAAGAAAAAAACGAATACGTTTGGTAAACGTACACGTGTTTGTGTGTTCCAATAATTTTGACAGCGAATCTATTATTTTAGAAATATGATTTGTCAGCTGAGATTAAGATGACGTCAAAGCGTCGGCGTATCGTCCACATTTGTTATCCCGCGATATTTCATCTCGACGCCTGCGCACGCGCAGCTCTTAGACGAATTGGTTGATTAATCATTGTTATAGAAACAGGTACGTTATTAGTGTAACTCGGGTGTCATGTTGATCCTGTTAGTTTGTGGATTATAATTTTAAAATGGCCATAAAAGACTATAATGAAGCCGCCATAAAGACAATTATCTTATTAAAAAATCGGAAATATTAATAGTTATGTAGAATAATAATAATAATAGTTGTTCAAAATTAAAACGCTTTTTGACATGATTAATAAAATAATCGAAAACACAATAAAGGAAATTAAAAAAAATCCTGTATGTTTTTTTTTTGGCAGCTAATTTTCTAGATTATTACTGCCATTGTCGAGTAGCTAATGATATCTTAAGTTTCTTGCGATCATTTCAATGAACTAACAAGATGGTGGTCGTCTTGTTAGAATACTCCAGGGAGTTTTTGTGAGCACCTCAGAATTCATGGTATTATTATTTCCCATCCCCTTTATTATCGCCTTTGCTTATGCACAATAGCTGACGTAAAATGACACCTATATTTCAAAATATAAAGTCAAATAACAGAAGATTATGAATAAAATATAAAATCCACTAACTACATAACAGTCTACGATTCCACCAAAAACTCCGCTCCTTATATAACCGCTCAACTCACAGATTGACCGTGAAGGTACAGCGATGTCCTGACAATAATAAACTGTACCTAATAATTCAATAAAACAAAAGCGGTCGGGGATTGTCTTAAATCATATATGAGAGCACGCATTATCTTCGATTGTTCTACGCTTCGGCTTGGGATCGCCGGGCGGATACTTCTCAGGACCTCACTGATCCGAATTATACTTTATACTACAAAGGTTAGAGTTCAAAATGGAATAATCGTACAATTGAATTAAGTATCAGTTTACTGCCCGTGACCAAGGCGAAGCACAATAAATTTCAATTAATATTGTCGACAGACCATATGACATTGTCTCAGCGAAGAGATTTAGCTAGACTTTTTTTCTCTCCGCGAGTTCTCACTCTTTTCATAACAGCCTAATCTGTATATATAAAGGTATAATTTACTAACTGACATATCAACGCACAGGCTATAATACTATTTAACCTTTTACATTATAAATGAGCACTAAGAAACGATTTTTGGAGATTCAACCACACAACGTGGTGAAAAAGGATACAAAAATTTCCATAAGCATTCTTCTTTTTTCCATCAGTTACTCACATCAGTTTAACGTGTTTATATATCTTAGGCCACATCGTCGTTTGTCAAGAAATGAAATTGTGGTCAAACTCCAAAACCTTCCAAGCAGGGGTGCACAAACGGCAGTCTTTGATCGATCTATATTGTACATGTCGCCCGTCAGAATAGCAAAAAAATAAAAGCACTCAGAATTGATAGAACTATGTTAATAACTTTATTAAATTCGTTTTACATATCTATTACGTTGTTTTAATTTATAGCGGCTCGCCTTAAGTTCAAGATCTCTCAGAGGTGCCCCTAGTTTTAAAAAGTTTTTTTTATATCATAGGAGACACAAAAAACAAACCAAAAAAGGAGGTTAAGTGATCACCACCGTCCATAGACACTTGCAACATCAGGGGAATCGCGGCCGCGAGTCACTAGAGGGAGGTTGGAGTGAGAGTGGGGGGAGCCTGAATGGGTATCTGGTGTTTTCACTGACCGAACGAAACGCAACAATGCAAGCACTTTTACTTGACGTCAGTGTTTCTGTGGGTCGGGTCTACCGCGGGCGAGCCGACCCATTCATACTGAAACCAGTAATAGCTTCAGCGTGGCTGTACCACCTACAGATCTGTCTGTCTGTCTGTTACAGTCTGTGCATTCCTGCAATAAAGTATAGAAAAGTTAGATTAGTAATTTACCATGAAATGGGGTAACTAGTAAACAATATTCACATGCACGATGTAACGTTTCCAAGCTAGCGAATAAATAAAAAAGCAAATTACACCTATTATTCATTCATAAACCCTTAGTACACATTGTGCGTTGCTGAATGACGAACGGATGATAATTTTTTACCAGTTTACATGTAAATAAGATAAATAATGACATAACTATGACTTGTTTATAGGTGTGTGGATGGTTCTTTAATATGCTATTGTTTGCAGAATCCGAATTTATTGGTAAATAAATAGAAAATAATGAGGTTTTTTAGTAAAAATTTTATATCGCATTTATTGTTTGATTTATCAATAGACGGGATTCTTTAAATCAACATTTTCAGTTTTTGAAATAACACGTTACGAATATCCTTATATATATAAGACTAGCATCTGCCCGCAACGTCGTCCGCGTGGAATAGTTACTTTGGGCTAACGCTAACACACAGCAGAAGTTTTTTTTAAATTCATAGTAGGTAAACGAACATGTTGGTCACCTGATGTTAAATGATCACTACCGTCCATAGACACCAATAACACCAGGGGAGTCGTAACTGCGTTGCCAGATTGTGTTTAGGGGAAAGGGTGGGAGGGGGAAGTGGGTCTCCGGCGCTCTCACTGTCCGAACGAAACGCAACAATGCACAAGCACTGTTACTTCACGTCGGTCTTCTATGAGAGTGTGGTACTACCCCGGGCGAACCGACCCATTCATGCTGAAACCAGTAATAGCTTCAGCGTGACTCTACCACCTACAAAAGAAGGTCTCAAAAGAGAAAAAAAAAAGATTTTAAAATTATTTATTGGTGCTCCGCTCCTATTGGTCTTAGCGATGATATATAGCCCATAGTCTTCTTGGATCAATGAGTTATAAAACACTGAAAGATTTTTTTAAATCGAACTAGTAGTTCTTGAGATTAGCGCGTTTTACAATAAAACTCTTCAGCTTTATAATGATGATGATGATGATGGTGATGATGATGATGATGATGATGATGATGATGATGACGTATTAGTATAGACAAAGGTCTACCGTTATTGTGCGAGCATTATTCAATAAACTGCTGAATAAATTTCGATCATTTTTTATATTTTATTTATTTGATACATGTTTCTTATCTTAAAAAAATATCACGGTATCTACATTTAATATAAAATTATTAAAGTTTTCATAAAATACCAATTTTATAAACACACTACGCGTTTAGCAATGTGTGAATTGAGGCAAGCAGTCTAGTGCGCATGGGCAAGGGAGGGGAAGTAAACGGATTCTGATAAAGAAATTCTGTAAGCAAAGTATAGATTTTCTATCATTTTTTTTTTATATTCAAAAAAAAAATGTAAAGATAATAAACAATGCATACAAAATCGCAGGTATCAGCTAGTTGAATATAAGATTGATTAATCGATTTAAAATGTTACATTGTCAGTTTTATTATCGTTCTAGCCTCTTCCCACTAATGCTGATGCCGATCTTTTATCGCACGTTTTACTTTTTATAAAGCAAGAAGTAAAGAAAAGTAAGCCGGAAGAAATAATAATATATTTAGTAAGAATTAAATCTATCGGCCTCTGAAGTTTTGCCATCACTGCCAAGATTGCTTTTACTATAAAACATTTTTTTTATTAAAAAAACGTCACGATGGCGTAACAGTTTCTCATTCGCTTAGAGATAAGGTGACGATGGAACGATGCCAGCAACTGTCCAACTGTTATTGTTATTGGTCCAGTCGTGACAGAAATCTCCTGTCCAATATTTCTTCAACTTCAAGAGAAAAGATACTCATTCGATGATTACTACAAAATATATTACCTAATTCATCTTCTTCATCACTTTTTTTTAAAGAATTAATCTTCTACCGTTATCACAATAACCGAACTATATTACGTAAAATGCCACCAACATTACAAAATATAGAGTCAAATAACATAAGATTATGAATAAAATATAAAAGCCACTACATGAGGCGAAGATCTCGCCAAAAACTTCTATTACCTAATTATTTTTACATAATTTTCCAAGGTCACTCATTTGATACGTGTTCTTTAAGCCATCTTTGTATTGTTTTTCTATACCCCAAGCAAACAAGGTAGTAACTCACTACGCATATGCTAACTGTAACCGTGGCTCCACATATTTTTCGCATAATTTTTTAAGGTATTATTGATGTTTAATATACTTGTATACAAAAATTGATTAAAATCAGTTTAGAAGTAACCAAAATTAAGATTATTTTGTTTTTACAAAACCTAGAAGCCATTATTCATGAGTTTATGCTCTATCGAAATATTAGAAAAAATATATACATATACGGACAAAACTACACTTATTATAAATAAATTAATATTTAAAATTATTTAGACGAACAAGCTCTTATACAATTGCGCTAAAAATCAATCAGATTTATTTACAGTGTGTATGACGTCCATTTTGAAGTTCGCCATTTTGTTTCTATTTCACTTTCGTGTATTGTCATCGGGATTGATCGAATACGCAAATTGCGAAGTTGTAGGTCTGAAAGACCTGGTTCTAATTCAGAATGCAAGATTTGACTTAAATAAACAAATATTGCAAGCTAAATAGAAGCTTGTAATAAAGTGTTATGAATTAATACGAAAATCGACACATGATACATTAAACCAAGCTAATAACTACGCCTTACGAGCTTTAACACCATAATGTTGCTAGCATGTCGATATATTAAAAAAAGTGAACATTATAACTGTCAACATATTTAAAAAGTGCACATATATAACTCATGTAACACTTACATTTAAAAAAAAATCACTGTCCATATTGAGAAGTCAAACGATTAATATTTCTATGGCAACATCAGAATTGATTCCCGCTTCCTGGTACGTGTAGTGCATTATTGACCATCTTCCGTCCTCGTCGGGTTTTTATAGCTTGACACGGGTGCGAGGGAGAGCCACGACGACGTCTTATTGCAGTCAATCATCCATATTCGTGGTAGCTAGTGGAATATTATCGTAGCTTCCGGTTGATTTAAGTCAATGACTCGATGAAAGGTTCCAAGGGGATAATTGTGAACGTCCATTTTGTTTGATGAGCTTCGGTGATGTTTTGTTTCGTTGCTTAAAGATATATTTTCTTGAATTGTTTTTCTACGAAATTTCGTATTTATAATTGTGAAGCTCCATAAATTTAAACAAATACAAATATCGGTTAGGTAGCATTTTTTTATCACGCTATTATTAGCTTCACCTGTATGTATGTATGTAACCGACCCCTTTGAGCTCGATTTTGTCCTACTTTGAACGATCAGATTTAATTCAAACTTTGCACACCTGTCAAAGGTCGATGACAATGAAATAATCCGAAAAAAAAAGTAAAAAAAAAAATTTAACTAAAAAATGATAAGTAAATAATAGTTTAAAAAAACTAAAAAAAACACGCTTTCTTATAAAATCCAACTAAAAGACAGAAAATAAAATTTAATAAATTTGGATTAAATTTTATTTTCTGTTTTTTAGTTGGATTTTATATGAAAGCGTGTTTTTTTTAGTTTTTTTAAACTATTATTTATTTATATTCAATACTTTTAATTTTGTTCCTGTGCCTTATAGTAAGCATAGTAAAATTTCACAGGAGTTTTTGGCGGAATCTTAACCTGTCATGCAGTGGCTTTTATATCTTATTCATAATCTTGTGGGATATAATACCATGGAGCATGAATTTTGAAATGCCACAAAAACTTCCTGGAATATTCTAACAAGGGAGATACTATCTTGTTAGAACATTTAAATTATCACAAGAGACATGTAACATTATTACCTACTCGACAATGGCAGTATTAATCGAGAAGATTGTTTGCCAAAATTAAATTAAAAAGTATATAGCATTTATGCGTTCTTTATTTTATTTATTTTTTGTGTCTGTGCCTTATAGTAAGCATAGTAAAAAAATCATAGAAACCGTTGAAACTATGCTTGAATATAAAAATAATTTAAGTAAACGAGTCATTTGCCTAATAAATAAAGTTACTGACAACCATTTTTACATAGTGGTCTACCCTGCCACCTCTTCATTTTAGTGTTCTAGGTAGTACAATGATTGTTTTAGTCTCAATATATTTTGTATCTGTTAATTGTATGCTTATAAAATCTCTTGCTTCAATATACTCGATTATTAGATCGGAAACTGTCTTAAAATCGGATTAAATATTCGAAATTGTGAAAATTAGATATATTTTTTTGAAATTCACATTACGAATTTTATTAAAGTGGTGATTAAAACAGAATCAGTGCAGTCGAGACATGTTTTTACGACGATCTCTTAACATTCAGTCGGAATACAATTAATATCGTGCACTTAGCGACAAGTGTCCGTTTGTCTTGGAGTCAACAGCGGCATATAGTCGGGGACAATGGGGCCGTTTTATTGACGACATATCTTGAATGTACTCGTGCCTCCTCGCTGTTGAACGTAGAACTATATAGAGTTGTATAATTTTTTTATACATATTTTCTCCTTCATTTTAATAAAGGGAACAGATTGAACTATTTTTTACTTGAGAGGTCAATATACAGGGAAGCCCAGTTTGGCAGCTAGGGACTTATAAATGATGTGCTAACTTTCATAGCTCACTCTATGATATTATATATATTTTATGAATTGTATTATAATCTGTATTGAAACAAAACATTGACATTGGCATTTTCTTCTGCGATGCTAAAACAAGAAATATTTTTTTTCTGTATATATTTAATTGACAATACAATGTATATAATTTTGTATGACTAACTATTACTATTTATATTAAAACTAGCCTCTGACCGCGATTTCGTCCGCGTGGAATAGTTACTTTGGGCTAAAGCTAACACGCAACGGAAACTCTCAAGAGGAAATAAAACCCGATTTTGAAACATGCTTCACTGGTGCTCTGCTCCTATTGGTTTTAGCGTGATGATATATAGCCTATAACTTTCCTTGATGAATGAGCTATATAACACTGAAATAATTTTTCAAATCGGACCAGTAGTTCCTGAGATTACCCCCTACAACGTCACAAACTCGCAAACTTTATAATATTAGTATAGATAGATAGATAACATTCACCATGAGAAAACATACAAAAAATATTTAAAGAAATTGGTTTCAGTGGCGCCATCTTGAGTTAAATATACATAATAGCTGTGCTGGCGCGGTGGTTCTATACGCATTTTGACGCATTGTCGTTATATTTGAAAATAAAGGAAACGAAATCGAGGGAACGAACTGGTACCTTATAAAACCAACTTTTACGCTGACCTCTGTACTATAATAATATTATCCTTACTAGTATTATAAATGCGAATGTATGCGAATATAAATTATTTGTAACGCTTTTACGCGTTAACTACTCAACATAATATGTTGAGATCCCGAGGGATATATCAAATCTATATAGATACGAGTGAAGCTGCGGGCAATAACGAGTTAGATTTTTTTCTGCCAATTAATCTTTCATTTTCAGTTATGCTCCATGGACCATAAAGTGTTTTCTGAATAACAGACTTACAGTATAACTTTTGTTACTTGTGTTAACATTTTGCAATTTGGGATATAAATTAATATATAAAATTGTAAAGATGTCTACAAACACAGTAAATGTTCTCGAGATAAGCATTAATGCCGAGTACAACTCTATTTCTTTCTGCAGTAATCCCGAGACGTTTTGTAGTGTCTCCCCTAATGTAAAAACACAGACGAGAGATATGTACATATTACATGGTATGCACTTAACGCACGTTAAAATCGGTATGATTTATCACTTTCACTGTATTTTATTACGTTTCTTTAGATTTTCGTTGCATAATGTTAAGTTTTGACTTGTCTCGCTCTGATTACAAAAAAAATCTTGACAAATTATATTCCCAAACCTTCCTCATGAATCACTTTATCCCCTGGTGAAAATCGCATGAAAATCCGTTTAGTGGTTTTTGAGTTTATCGCGAACAGACAGACAGACAGATGCGGTAGGGGCTTTGTTTTTTTTGTAAATATATATCATAGGAGACAAACAAACAAGTGGGTCATCTGATTTTAAGTGATCACCACCATCCATAGACACTTGCAATACCAGGGGAGTCGCAAGTGCGTTGCCAGCCTGTGTTTGGGGGAAAGGGAGGGAGGGGGAGGGGAGATGGACCTCCGGCGCTCTCACTGACCGAACGAAACGAAACAATGCAAGCACTGTTACTTCACGTCGGTTTTTTATTAGAGGGTGGTAGTACCCCGGGCGAGCCGACGCATTCATACTGAAACCAGTAATAGCATCAGCGTGGCTCTACTACCTACGAAATGGACGTCGATGGACGTAGGTTCGAATCCTAACAACTGATTCGGAGCTTTCGGTGAATGAAAAGATCCCGATGAAACCATAATATGGCTTTTTTCTAAGCTATGTGCTTTGTAGGTGGTAGAGCCACGCTGAAGGTATTACTGGTTTCAGCATGAATGGGTCGGCTCGTACGGGGTAGAACCACCCTCTCATAGAAAACCGACGTGAAATAACAGTGCTTGCATTGCCGCGTTTCGTGAGGTCAGTGAGAGCGTCGGAAGCCCACCTCCCCTCTCCTCTCCCCACTCTCTCCCTTTCCCCCAAACACAGGCTGGCAACGCACTTTCGACTCCCCTGGTTTGTTAGTATCTATGGACGGTGGTGATCACTTAAGATCAGGTGACCCAACAGTTCGTTTGCCTCCTATGATATAAAATATAAATGCTAAAACTTGTAAAGTATAATAAAAGTTTATAAATCATTACATACTATAAAACGACGTCCTTTAACGCGTCTGTCTGTTCGCGATAAACTCAAAAATCATTGACCGGATTTTCATGCGGGTTTCACTACTGGACAAAGTGATTAATGCGGAAGGTTTTGGTATATAATTTGTCAAGATTTTTTTTATAATCAGGGCGGGATAAAGTCTGCCAGGCCCGTTAGTTTGAAATAAAAGCAATAAAAAAGGATTGTGTGGTTTTATGAAACCACGGTAAAAGTGAAACTTTTTTTCACACTATAGACATTTAATTAATAATAGTCTATACACTACACGGTCAGCTGCTGCGAACTATAGGCGCCGCCATATTGGCCCTGACTACTCTGGCGAGCGCCTTTCACTTTATACCTACTCCGCGGCCGACCATCACGCGACATGCAACACACAGACGAAAAAGTTTGAGACGATGTAATAAAAGTTTCACTTTAAAATTGACGCAAGCCGACATGACAACGGCGACCGGCGATGGATAGTTTGTATCGCGGTGGTGGCCATTGTTTTTGGATTGTACTATGCTTACCATCTTTGCCGTGCTAGAATTTAAAAAAAATGACAGACACATAATCATTTTTTTTTATTTCTCGCACTAAAAACGTGGAAGCTTATATAAAAAACAGTGATTAATAAAGTCATCTGAATTTATTAAGTTCATTTACTTGTCTACTTTTCTCTCGTACTTACGCCGCGTCGTCATTAAAACTACAAAAACTTCGATAAAGTGGACCGATTTGAATGAAACAAAGACTAAGTTACGATTTTATTAAGAATTTATTATGTACCCAGTACTTTAGCAGTGATATGTGTTCATACAAACAGACAGACAGACAGATATTTCTAAAAATTATTGAAATGTTAATTCTGTTACTTATTCCTAGACACCTGCAACAATATTTTTTTTTACGAAAATCGAAAAAGTACAGACGCGTTAGATTTACATTCTTATTATATGTATAGATTTCAATAAACATGTTCCAAATTTAAATATTTTCATTCACACTATATTTATGTAAAAATTCAAAAGAGTACACGGTTATTTTATGGTTTTGAGTTTTCATTTCTGTCGGCGTTCTTTATTACTGCCACGACTTTTTTATTTATATAGAACAGCCGCCATGAATTTTCTTTCGGCCGTACAAACATAATAGATTATAACGTATATGTACAGAGAATGATTATTGATTTGATAGCTCATCGCGTCCTAGGCAGCCTTCGTACAGTAATTTCATGCGTGCGCGAAATATTAAACGGTTGTATAAGTAAGGCGTAACTTGACAATACGCCGTTAGAATACCGTTACTTATCATTTGCATTAATTAATTTTTAAGTGTTAATTAAACGTTTGATACGAAGGTTGGCAGATGAAGGGTATACAATTATGCATCTTTGACATAAGTTAATACACCAAAGATAAAATCCCTAATCAAATGCAGAAAGGTACAGTACCCAGCTTTTGATTTGGCACGTTAGAGAGTAGGCCGAACTAGTCGGCTAGTTTCAATTTCTTATAGTGCTATCTTTGTGTATTGCAGTCGTTGCGCTGTGCGATAGAGACAACGCTTTACAAAACCGAAACAAGTCGATCTTAGCCGGACGTCTCACTCTTCTCCCCGACGTGCGAAATCAATTGCTCGGTACTACATGTTATCCCTCTTCCCTTTTTATACGTACCGTGTTGATTACACCACATCGTCACTTAGCATCAGGTAAACTTATAAAGTACTAACAGTCGCCCGCAACTTGGTTTAAATTCGTGTCCTTACGCACCATTATTTTCGTGTAAATCTCACGTTTTATATTTTGGATAATTTAAATCTAACACTGAAAGAATTTTTGAAATCGGACCAGTAGTTCCTGAGATTAGCGCGTTCATGTAATTGTATTTTTTAGTAAATTGTAATTTAGTATGTAGGTAGAGTCACGCTGAAGCTATAGCTGGTTTCAGCATGAATAGGTCGGCTCGCCCGGGGTACTACCACCCGACCCACAGAAACACCCACGTGAAGTAACAGTGCTCGCATTGTTGCGTTTCGTTCGGTCAGTGAGAGCGCCGGAGGCCTACCTCCCCTCCCCTCTCCTACCCCCTCTCCCTATTCCTACCATACACAAGCTGGCAACGCACTTGCGACTCCCCTGGTGTTGTTAGTGTCTATGGACGATGTTGAACATTTAACATCAGGTGATCCACCTGTTCGTTTACCTCCTATGACATAAAAAAAAATCTTTATAATACCTATTTTATTCTAATGCTACTTTATTATAGTTTCATCAAAATCTTTTTAGTCGTTTTTGCGAGAAAGAATAACAAATATTTTTCTACATATATCTTACAAATATCGTTCCTGCGACAAAAAAAAAAAATTTTTGTAATTATAACAATAACTATATATATTCGAATATCTACTTTTTTATCTGTTTTTTTTTTAACGTGAACTAAATAATGACGAGCGCGCGACTTATCCCGTAGATAATTTTATACCTCCAAATATGGATGGCATTGTACATACAAACATGGAATTTCCCACGAGAATTAAAATTAATCACGTCTAAACAGAATCGGCTGATTGATAGCAATATAAATCAAGGATTATTTTTTTGCGCCGCCCTATTCTGTAAACCGTCGTCGCGTCGGCGAGTTACAATTTAGCCGTTACAAGCTTCGGGAATTTGTAACAAGCGTCGAGAATGCTAATGTTATGTTTTGTAACGAGAAATCATTCGAATACGATTGACGGCTCGTCTCTACTAGATTGGAACGACATGTTTTCATGTTTGATTAACGATAACGAAATAATTTTGTTTACTATTTAAATCAGTGTCACTAGACAAATGGATAGATTAAAATTTTGATATGTATAAATTCCTTAACTTTTGATTGTGTGTTTCGGAATAATCAATACGCGTCGTGACAAATAATTGTTTAGTGTTTAAGACGATTATCTAAAACGGAGGAAGATACAGTCGAGTTTCGCTGTTAACTTTATTTAATTATTTGTTTTCCAGGGAAGGCAAGTTAAAAATTGATATTATCATTACATAGGTAGTATAAAACAAAGTCCCCTACCGCGTCTGTCTGTCTGTCTGTTCGCGATAAACTCAAAAACTACTGAACGGATTTACATGCGATTTTCACCAGTGGTTAAAGTGATTCATGAGGAAGGTTTTGGTATGTAATTTGTTGAGGATTTTTTTATAATCAGGGCGGGACAACGTCTGCCGGGCCCGCTAGTTATTTTATAATTCGACTTTCATCTTATCACACTACACTTATTTAATTTTAGTTATAATTTTGTTCTGGAAAATGAAACTTATATTGATCTGTTTTACACAATTGCGTCTAGCGTCAAGTAAGGCACAATCTTAGTAAAGTTAGTGTTCGGCCAAAAGTAAAATTTTTACTGTAACTTGCCGAGCATAGTTTGATGTTGTTGATATTATTAAACGACACCACAAAAAATGAAGAAAATGTAACATAAATAGATTATGCTATTATATACCAACCATTGAGAAAAAGGCTTGTATTTTAGTAATGAAAATTAGTGGTTTTATTATCATAACGAGCATAAAACTATTTTGTAGTCGTTTAAAGGAATAAACTATTTTTTTTCTTTAAAGTCCATTTCCAGAATAATAACGTTATTACAGAGATTGTGTTGTCTATCCTACGTTCACTTAACTGTATCTTTTGAACTGTAATACGAAGCTGTTGGCACCTTTTGAGAATGTTTCTTGTCGGATATCTTAATAAACATATGGAAATTATCAAAAAGTAAAATATTAAGAAAAGCGTTAATAAAACTGTTTTTCAACTTGATCTCAAAAATTAGTCGGGATTGTGGTAATTATTGAATGAATTAATATTATAACACAGCGCGTGGAACGGAACACTAGAAATGCTGTGGACCGATTCGCACTTGAACGACATTATACGTTAATATAAACAAACACGCATTAACACACGTGTAAATCACATCGGATAATTTCGCGGTGGATGTCAACGAATTCTCCGTAAAGGTGTTAACAGCGCCCTCTATTGTCCCTTGGAGATATTATCGAACGATTGTCATTCGTTCGAGCTCTCTCGGTTCGTGTCGTCCCGTAGCCGTTGTGAGATGAATCCAGAATAGGGGTGCGTGTTCGTGGAAGTTTTCTTGTGTTTTTTTTTACCTTTACAAATGTGTCGAAGCCCGTAAACTATTCTGTCGTGTTATGTACGAGGTAGGAATGAATGATTGGTTCTTTGTCGTGGATGTTAAGAGAGGTTTTCTCGAGGCTTATATCGTTGCGTTATTATTGCTTCGTGTTTGTTTTTTTGTTTTGAATAATCACAAGTGATTTGTTATCTTTAAAGCGGCATCTATTTTGTTGCAGGCACTTGTTGCTTTTAGTAAACTTTGACTATGAATGAGAGATTAGGGATACAAAAGTATCTAGTGTGTGTTTCTAAGTACACTTCTTAAGAATAAATTTTGGGACCAAGAACTAACCCTTATGTTCTGACAACTGCAACTGAGAGCAGTGGCGGATTTGCAGTCTTGGCTGCCCTAGGCCCCAGGTCATGTAGTAAGTACCAGCCACCCTTTTCTCAGCACCCATCATATGTACATATACATAATAAATTTACTTTTTTGCTAACTTTTATCGAAATCGATTCAGAAATTTAGTTAACTATAATATCTGTTAGTTTGTAATATTTTCCGAGGTTTCAGGGATATTTGCACATTTAAATAAAACGTTTAAAATGGTTTTATTTATTTAATTACAGGTTTATTCTCATACCAGATAAGATTTAATAAGTGTTTTATAACGTGTTACAAAACTCGTAATGTAAAAATCACTTATATGTACGAAATAACTTATACATACATTTTATATGAACGAAATAATTACTTCAAATTAAATTATCTATATTTTATTTATAAAAAGTACAAAAGTGATTTAGGAAGATTATTGTTATACGATACGGTGCAGTGCGGCCCACCATAATGTGCGCGAGCCTTTAGAATATTTACGTACCTTGAGTTATTTCATGTTATCATCAGTGAATCTTTTGTCACGATTGACCGCCCCTAATATCGGGCCGCCCTAGGCCTGGGCCTCCTGGGCTTTAGGGCATATCCGCCACTGACTGAGAGCCTAACTATCTTGTTTGTAGTCTAAATTATAATCGTAATGTATTCCTATTTAGTACTATACTAAAAGACTACTATGTCATAAGAGGCAAACGAACAGGTAGGTCACCTGATGTTAAGTGAGCACCACCGTCCATAGACACTAACAACACCAGGGGAGTCGCAAGTATGTTGCCAGCTTGTATTTGGGGGAATGGGGTAATGAAGACGAGGGAGAGGTCAGAGGAAGAGAGGGGAGGTGGGCCTTCGGCGCTCTCACTGACCAAACGAAACGCAACAAGCACGCACTGTTACTTCACGTTGGTTTTCTGTGAGAGGGTGGTACTACCCCTACGAGCTGACCCATTCATGCTGAAATCAGTAATAGTAATAGTAATAGTAATATCAGCTTCAGCGTTGCTTTACCACCTACAAAACTAGACTACTAGACTATAATCTAATACAATATTCAATGATAATTTAGTGTAATTTGATAATAGGCTGACTCAAAAGGAAATAGCTCTCGATTTAGCTACAAATACTACAATCTATACTAATATTATAAAGCGGAAGGTTTGTTTGGTTGAACGCGCTAATCTTAAGAACTATGGGTTCGATTTTAAAAATACTTTCAGTATTAGATAGCTCATTTATTGAGGAAGGTTATAGGCTACATACCATCACGCTAAGACCCATAGGAGCGGAGTACCAATGAAGAATGTTTCAAAATCGGGGTATACTTTCCTCTTGAGAGCTTCCGCTGCGTGTTAGCCCAAGTAACTTTTTCATGAAGACGAAGTAGCGAACAGAAGCTAGTTTCAAATAATCTCACATGTCATGATGGAAGTCATAATTTCTTCCATGTGACCCGAATAAAATCTGTTTAGAGTTCAGCTAAATTAAGATATACAAAAAATAATTTACTACATTTACATTACTCATCCTCAGTTGAGATCTAGATATGGGACGTTGAACGTTCTATTTTATACGAAGTATGAAATCAATCATTACATACGACTAACAAGTTCAAACGCCTGTACCGTGACGTCATCATGGCCTAAGAGACAATTGCTTCTTTCATCAAAGAATACAGTCAAAATATGTCTACAAGTTTTCAGTTTGGGAATTATTATTTTGTTTTATTTTTGGCAACTGAACTTCTAGGTTATTACTACTATTGTCGAGTAGGTTTACGTTACAAGTGTCTTGCGATAATTTCAATGTTCTAATCATCTTGGTGGCTCCCGTGTTAGAACTTTCTAGGGAGTTTTTCTGGCATCTCAGAATTCATGCCCCGTGAAATTATTTCTCATCCACTTCGCTTATGCACTATAAATAAACTTGAATATACGAGCTGTTTTCCAATGTACATTATAATAGGGCCAATAAAAAACCGCATATCTTTATCAAACGAAAGCGCCATTTTAGCGCCGTCATAATTCGTTCGTCTTCTATAAATGCCTATGCGTACGGAGTCGTAATAAAACCATTATGGTATGCCCGTAAATTTTTTCATCAGCTAATAAGAGTGAAGTATGTAATTTTTTAACAAACTCCAGACATCCCGAGTCACGTTCTACGAAATAGGTCGGTTCGAATTTGGGTACATACGTTTCTAAACAATACGAGCACTGTGTGAGTGTCGGTATTGGTTAACCGTGAAACTAATCTCATATCGATTCTTATGACAGAGCATTAAAATAAACGCTAAGGAGACTTCGTTTTATTTTTTTATTCAGTTATAACTTCTTTAGGCGCGTTCAGCGGTATTTTTGGGAGTCCATAAATGTATAATTTCGCGTCATAACATGCTAGCAAGCGTGACCAACCGTACTGCGTTTGCGCGGCTTGCGTCAATCTAACGATGCGTAAAAAAGGGGCGTGTGTACATGCAATATTGATATTTTGTAGCTCATCATACGTTTGACTGATTAATAGACTTTAAAACCAGAATAATATTAATAATTTTAATATACAAATTATGAATTTTGTATATTGTAATTCACACTGTAATTAATTTAAAAACTCAAAAGAGAACGCAGTTATTTCAGTGTTTTGAGTTTTCACTTCTGTCGATAGTCCTTATGACTGCCTCGATTTTTTTTTTATCAACCAATCTTCTAGTAGATTATTATTGTCATTGTCGAGTAGGTAATAAATGATGTTACATGCTTCTTGCGATAATTTAAATAAAGTAACAAGATGGCCTACTTGTTAGAATTTTTCAGAGAGTTTTTGTGGCAGCACAGAATACACGCCCTGTGATATTATTTTCCATCCACCTGTCTTGTGTACAATAACCAAACTCTGTTACGAGTACGTAAAACACCACCAATTTTACCAAATATGCAGTTTATAACACTAAATAAAATTCACTACATGGTATTCCAAGATTTAAAATATTAATTTAAATTAATTTTTCTTTGTTTTAATGATATGAAACACTTTCTCTAATTATGTATATATTTTGCTTAATTTTGCAGGGTTCATTAATTTTTGTCCGTACATCTCAGGTTTGTGGACCTTAAAATACTACATAATATAAAATAAAGTCCTCTGCCACGTCTGTCTGTCTGTTCGCGATAAACTCAGAAATTACTGAACGGATTTTCATGCATTTTTCACCAGTAAATAAAGTGATTAATGAGGAAGTTTTAGGTATATTTTTTACAAAAAGGTACAATTACAGATAACAGATTGAAATTATATGGGTAACAAAACTATTATGACATAATAAATCTGAAATCCAATTATAAATTGTACTCAACATTATCAATTTTAACAATAACCACGGTTAGCCTAGTGTGATGACAAAATAAATATTGGGGATATACAACTATCATACGTCTATGTCGCTAATACAATATGTGTCTTAAATTTTTATATAATTTGTTAAGGTTTTTTTCTTGACAGGACGAGACAGTGTCTGCTGATCCCGCTGGTAAATAAATAAATAATCAAAAACATATTGTTAAGGTAATTACAAGGCAGACGAAGTTGCGGGTAACGGTTAGTAATCTTAATAACATTACATAAAGAATTTCCCTAATGAATTCAAATCAGCGTATCTAGAGCTGCCTGTTTGTCTGATAACATAATCATAAATGTATTTATTAAGTTAAATTAAATATACTCGTAGACAAATTAATTTACGTTAATTAATAATAAAACAAATTCTTAAGAAACATTAAACATGTCGGACAAAATACCAATAAATTGGCAATTAGTAATGAAGTGAGTAACGCGGCCAGAAACGTATACGGTTTTTTGTGTGTAAACGTATGCCACAAACTACGAAGTGCAAAAGGTTCACTATTGCAAATATTCGAAATACATAACAGTGATTTGTAACTGTTGTTTTGATTGTTGTTTTTTATGTTTTGATTTATTATATACGATTAAGAAAAATACTTTGTTGTGACATGATGCTAAGGCAATATCGAAGTTTTGTTTGACTGTTTCGATATGTGAAAATCGCTCTTCACAAAATTGATTTCTCAGTACAAGATATTCACAGAAATGTATTAATGAGTGATCGCTTACTGTACACCGGCGAATTATTCCATGTTTATTTATTCATTTATTTATTTTGTTTGTTTATGAAAAAATCTTATGAATACATTTTCATATTACAAAATCTTTCCTTTGAATAATTCATTCTGTATTAGGTAAAATCCGAGACATCGTCTACATTCCCTTTCACATGTGCAATAGAACGCGTTATATTTATGAAAATCGTAGTTCCTTAAAATTCTCTTAAAAGCCAAGTAATGTATACTTATGCTAATATTATAAAGGGGTAAAGTTTGTGAGTTTGTGACGTTGTAGGGAATCTCAGGAACTACTGGTCCGATTTGAAAAATTATTTCAGTATTATATAGCTCATTTATCGAGGAAGGTTATGGGCTATATGTCATCACGCTAATACCAATAGGAGCAGAGCACCAATGAAGAATGTTCCCGAATCGGGGTGTTTTTCCTCTTGAGAGCTTCCGCTGCGTGTTAGCGTTAGCCCCAAGGTAACTATTCCATGCGAACGAAGTCGCGGGCAGTGGTTATAAGAAATAAAAGAAATAAGACTTAAAATAATTGATTGAAATCTACGATTTTACTTATTATATAGATAAAACTATAATCAAGAACTATTTGTTTTATATTAGATGAATTTAATACATACATTAATTAATTAATTATTATATATTTTCCATTTCAGTTGTAGATTGACGAACTTAATATCACTATAAGGAGTTTTTTGCAATTTACTTATCGTGGGTTATCAACATGACAATACATTTGTATATATACTAGTAATAACAATTTTGTAATTAAATTGAAATATAGTCATATTTATAGACAACAATTTCATGCTCCAACAACAACAATTAATCAAATTTCAATTAAGTTGAATGATAAAAAGGAATCTTTCTAATTAAATTATATTTACAAAACTGTTATAACAAGAAAGCATTTTTTTGATTACTTAATTTCTAAATTAAGTTCGTATATAAGGCCATGTAGGCTAATAGATAGATTCAAGTACTTATATGTAAAGACGCTTTGACAATCAGAGACGGATCAGAGAAGGCGTTTATATTTGAATTATGCAAACGGGTGAACATTCTGCACAACGTTATTTGTTGTGTACAAAACACACCTAAACTTTGTTTAACGCTTCGCAGATTTCTATATATAAAGCTAACAAATCACGCGTACATTGCGTGATTCTCACTCCGCGTATATACACTACGTAAAACCTTCAGATTAAATGCAACGGAGTTTTCTTAAACATGTCGAACTCGAAACCGGTTCGTCACTGGTGGAAAATCATACAAGGTCGGGAAAGAAATTATTATATTAATATATACTAGACATTCGCTCCGGTTTCGCACGAGTGCAATGTATTAATATGGCGTTGTAAGCGTTTAAGTGATCAGACTCATTTTTTGACGCTTCATTAATTTGATATCTCTGACAACTTTGACATTTTTGACAATTCATCAAAGTCAAAGGAGCTTCGTTATTTCTTCATACAAACAGTTGTTTGGTTTTGGGGCGCGTAATTTTTAATCTGTGATATCTTCTAAGATTTTTATTACAATGATATACTATGTGAAAACTGTCTTCTACGTCAAATGCCCAGCGTAACTAAATTATTTAATTGTACAAGGAATAATACTAATAGTTAGAAAATAGAGATGTATATAACCTGTATCTTTTTCACACGTCCCGCCGGTTCTGTTATATCGTTACTGCTTAGTGTATTCTTTAATCTAGTATTTGTATAATAATTACTTCACTAAGAATCATAGTGTGATGACAGACCTTAATCAATAAAAAACTGTAAATTGCAATACATTTTTTTCTAATCTGATCCAATTGCTTATGAGTAGTGAACGTTTTTCTGAGCTTTGTCGAAATTACTTTTGAAGTTAGTTTTTACTGCGACAAGGTGACAACGCACGTTGCGAAACATTGTCACGAAGGTATGGGAGTAGCATAAGATGTAAACCGAATATGCCATATTTCATTTGATGTTCAGCTCTTTCTCCTATCGCTTTATTCTTGTGAAATATGTAATTTGGGGATCCTTCGTGTCGCATTCGTGACTCGCGCAAATGAGAGTTACATACAACAATTGTTTGTTATTTAATCATAATCTTAAATATAGTGCAGTGATTCCAGCTTACATTATTTTATTGATAAATACGTGTACTGTACAATGTAAGTGTTCTAAACAGAAATCTCTACTGAGCTTCGTGTAACTATGATTTCATATATCTTGGCTATGCTAAATCTATAATTGGAACAGGAAAATGTTACACAGAATTCCAGGAAAACTATTTCACTTGTTGTAACAACATAATGTTCTTGGACTCCTGCGAATCTGTTTCATTATAATTTACCTGTGATATAACATAGCTATATAAAAGCGATTGGACACGAGTAGAACGCGTGCGAAATAAATACGCATAATCTCTACATGTAAATTAGAGTAAAATGTCTGTCATTTGTCCGGGAAATTCTATGAAACGGCTGAATAGATTTTAACGGGATCTTTAATGAAAGATAGAGAATATTTTATAGTATTTTAAACTACATATAAGGATGCGATATCGTTCATAAAAAAAACATCCATGTTTATGAACGACTAGCTTCTGCCTGCGACTTCCTCCGCATGGAATAGTTACTTTGGGCTAATCCTAACACGCAGCGGGAGCTATCAAAAGAAAAAAAAATTGTAACATTCTTCATTGGTGCTCCGCTCCTATTGGTCTTAACATGATGATATATAGCCATAGCCTTCCTCGATAATTGAGCTAGAATTTTTTTAGAAAATAAGTTTTCAAATCGGTCTTGTAGATTCTAATATTACCCCCTACAACTTCACAAACTTTACTCTCTTTATAATATTAAGTATAGATATATCGATCATTTTTCAATGTTTTAGAAAAAGTGAAACAAAGATAAACAAGATGAAAATGTATATTTAAAACACGATAAGTAATATTTGTTTCCCGCCATTGAATTCAACAGCAATAATTTTGTCAACCTTATGCCAAGTAAGCGGTTCCTTTGTTAGGTAATCGTAACCCGTTTCTAAAATCAACGACAAATAATACAGTAAGTAGATAGCGCTACATATATCAAACATCGTTTATAAAGAGCGATTTATCGTCAATATCAGGGGTTTCAACATCCCCCCTTTGAGGGGTCTACCATCTTTGACCCCTCAGACCGCATTCAGGGCCCCTTGGAGGGCCTACACCTATCGGGGAAGTAGACGCAGTGGCAGTCGGCAGTCCCAGCTCCCCCGCCTAAAAGGTGTATGAAGGCACCATGGGGTTTTAGTCCGTGCGGATCGGACATAGCCCATCCTCAGCTGCCCGATAGGATGGGTATCTGTGAGGGATCTCCCCATGTAAAAAAAAAAGGGGTTGCAACATAGATATTAAAACATAGATATTTATGAACGGTAGATCGATGTTTTAAACCATCGATGTGTGGTTTGCATCCCCAACTATATATCGTAATTACATACAGATACACTAAATATATTATTTAAGTAAACCACCCAGACGGAGTCGCGCGTATCTGCTAGACCAGATTAGGCCCCCCTCGGCAGCGGCTCAAGCCTAGGTCCGTCCCCTCGGCGTGGAGCCCTTGAGTGTGCTGCTTGCGCGATACAGTGACACAAAATCTTACATCACCGCGACAACGTTACACATGTCACCTCCACACACGTGCACGCATACACGCTTACACATGCAAGTGGAAGAATTTTAATTTTTTTCCCCTTATATCAAACTGAAATAGTTTAGAAAATTATCCGTAACGAAATATATATAAGAGTTATTGAGGTATGTATGGTACACATATATGTTTCAACAACTCATATATATATGAAAAGTTAGTTTAGCTTAGATTAGCTCAGATATGTCGCGAATTGCATGTATCAGGCAACAGCCCGAGCCGAGGTGTGCCGTGCCTTGAGCTAGGTGTCAAGTTAAATCGGCTGAGCGCCTTAAGCGCTCGCCTTAGTAATCCGGTGAAGCTGTTAAGACTTGCTAGGTCAATAGCGTAATCAGTTCGAAAAAAAAAGTCTCAGCTAGTGTAAATTATTTCAATACATCGAATAACGTGCATAAGTGAAGTGGCTGGGTTTTTTGGGATATTATTAGCTTGTCATGCAGTGACTTTTATATTTTATTCATCTTGTGTTATTTGAATCTATATTTTGTAATAATGGTGGCATTCTACGTAATATAGTTCGGTTATCGTGCATAAGCGAAGTGGATGCAAAATAATACCACGCAGTATGAATTCTGTAACGCCACAAAAACTCCCTGGAAAGTTCGAACAGCTGGACCACCATCTTGTTAAAACATTGAAATTATCAAAAGACACTTGTAATATTGTTACTTATTCGACAATGGCAGTCATGATCTAGAATATGGGTGGCGAAAAATGAAATTAAAAAAGTAAATGGCTATAGATTTATCGAAGCGAAGAAAGCGTAACATCCTAAACGAATATGTCGGGTGTAATCTCATTGACGTAATGTAACTAACTCACTTACGACTGTTTCAATGAAGTGCGGATAGATTTGCGATTTGTTACCGCTTTGAGGTTAAGGAAATCGTATATTATTGTATCACTGAATTAATCTTCTCGAGGAATGTTGAAATTAAATCGGCTGAATGTCGGTTCCGTATATACATTATTTGTATTTGACTTTTAAATTTTCTTTTTCGCGGTTTCGAACCCCGGCATGTATTAACGAATATTTCGAAATTCGCTTTGTAATCGCCAATACGTTATGGGCAAGCGTAATGTTTACGCCCATACCTTCCTTTGGGATGAGACCTATGACCCTGCAGTGGGACTCTTACACTTGTAATATTTTTACCTACTCGACAATGGCAGTAATAATCTAAGCGATTGATTGCCAAAAGTAAATTGAAAAAGAAAATTCTGTTTCTTATTGACTCTGTATTCGTACTTCGTCCTGTTGATAATGGTTGTTATTATTTAATTGGAACTGCATGTTTTTTTTTAATTCATTGTGCGGTTTTTTGTAATGTTTTTAATAACAGTTTTATATTAGTTGACTAAACATTTTAGTGCTTTTAAAATAAACTTTATCATTGCTGCTTACGCCTTATGGGAAAGGTTTAATGATACTCTAAAGAGTGTACTATTTATCGTTGGAATTAAAATTGATGCTTTTTTTTCTCGAACTGACTACGCTATTGACCTAGCAAGGTCTTAACAGCTTCACCGGACTACTAAGGCGAGCGCTTAAGGCACTCAGCCAATTAAAATTGATGCACATTATGATGTTGTGTTATAGAGGACTCAAATCAATCGCTAGCAATCTACTGAACCGTTTTAGGCGCGCGCTTAATGCATACATGTACACATGTATGCAACAAATAGATACGTGCCGATACATCTAATAAACGTGAGTGGAATTAGGCAGCTATTTATTATGTATCTGTCGAATCAAGGACAGACAAACATACAATCTGATTAATATAGAACGACCTGAATACATCGGCGATTGACATTCAAACGAAAATGTTTTTTTACGTGTATTTAAATGATTCTTGTCTATAGTTGGAATTTTTCTTTTTGCCGGTGATATCTATATATACATCTATATACTACATATAATAATAATGTAAATCTATCGTGTCTGTACTTTTTAGATTTTTATCAAAAAATTGTTCCAGGTGTCTTGGAATAAGTAATAAAATACATTTCAATCATTTTTAGAAATGTCTGTCTGTCTGTTTGTTTGTTTAAACACGCATTATTGCTTGCGTTCACGATATAAACTTACCAAGGGTATCATAAAATATATCGTTGAGCCACATTTAGTCTTGCTTTCATTAAAATTAGTTCACTCTATCTCAAATGTTATTGTAATTTTAATGACGACGCAAATTAAGTACGATGGAAATGAGATAAGTAAATAGACTCGATACATTCAGATAATTTTATTAGTCACTGTTTTTTTTTTAATTAGGTTCCACGCGGACGGAGTTAGCGGGCACAGCTAGTCTTCTATATAGATAAAAACCAATTGCCGAATGTATGTACGTGCATCACTTCAGAATGGTTACACGGATTTGGATAATTCTTTTTTGTTCCGTTTGTAATTGATAGAACAGGGTTTGTATAAAAGAAAATGTCTGAAAAATCGTTTACAGAATAGTAAAAATATGGTTTATCAAATTTTCGCACATTTGGTGGTACTACAAGAATGTTTATAATGTTCAGGTTTCCTCACGACGTTTTCCTTCATTGTCTTCCGATAGTGTCACCGATTAAAATTAAAAAATGTATGCGAACTCAGAAAAATTCGTTGGTACAAGGTGGAGTTCGAACCTGCGGACTTCCTATAGACCTTTCCCCGGTCTAAACACCCCATCACCAGTTATTGATAAGCGGAAACTCAAGGTAATATTAATTTAATTCCTGGATTCAATTTAATGACTCGGTGAAAAAATCCGCATATTCTCACGCAGTCTGAAGAAGGCTTGTTACCTGAGAAATGACGTAAACAGTTTAGGTGCCAAAATAAATTCTATATGTTGTTCGATGTGCGCATTCGTAAAACGTCGAATATCCGAAACTGTACGCGATAGTATATTGTCTTTGGCTGTCAAAATGCGCGGTGACGCGTAAAGGTTCGTTCAGATGTAACGGAATTAATGAAAATTAGGAAATTTTTCTAATGTTTACATTTCAACACAATTGAGAATATTATTTAGAGACTATGTCGTGGATGTATAAACTTTATAATGAATAATAATTTGTTAATATCAATATTAAAATAGAAACCTCAAAAAATTCTTTCAGCTTTTAATTGATTTTTATAAAAAGGAAATGTATATTAATTATTGAATATAGTTCTTAGATACATTCTTTGGAATCGTAACGAAGACTGAACTTCTATAATTTAAAATCAGCAACAAGCTTAGATAATCTTTTATTTATTTATCAAGTCGTGTTGTTGAGATCCGTCAGTTCATGTAATGCCATCCTTTCCTAACATTCGAGGAAGCAATATTGTTTTACAGGCTGCTTATGCCTGATACTAAAAAACCGCTGAGATTTGTTATTGTTAATTATGAATAGTACATACTTTATTTTGGTGGTAATCACTGGGGTGACATGGTCAATCTGTGACCAAACTCCAAGTATAAATAAAGAAAGAAAAAAAAGTCTTATTGATTCGATCACACTTTATGTGAAACGCTAAGTTTAGATTAAGCACTGGAATTCAAACATAGCTGCTAGAACAAAGGGGTAAGTTCTTGAGTTACAAGTTGCAACTTTAAATTCACAGGTGCCCCAGTAAGTTGTATTGTATGAATACATGCACCATGGAATGTAATTCTATATATAGGCTAAAACTACTGTTAGTACTCTTATAATATGTATAATATAATATGCTATGTCCACTTCTGTCCGCGACTTTGTCCGCGTGATATACTTACCGTTTAAGCTTCGCGCGCAGCGGAAGCTCTGAAAAGAAAAAAAAACACCGATCCAAGAATAATTCAATCTTCATTAGTCATCGTCTCATTCATTGGTCATCTTCATGATACATAGTCTATAGTCTTCTTCGACGAATGAACCGTCTACCACTGAAGACAAATTTCAAATCGGACCAGTACTTCCTGGGATTAGCGCGTTCAAGCAAACAAACTCTTCAGCTTTATAATATTAGTATAGATACTAATGAAACTAGACATTTATCTTCTTCAATCTTTATTGCTATGTTTTAACAATAACATTAACATAATAAAACAGGCCTATTAACAGTTGGATTTCCAATAAAAATAATCACGTGTTTATCACATACTAAAATCTTTTTGCGGGCCTGTAACGTTACTTGTCCCTAATATGTGAACTTACTGGCATTCAGCGCACGTATTCGATAGTGGTTGCCGTTATGGCTTGTAGTAGAGGTACGCACAATTGAATAACGATTATTTGCGTGAGCGTATTTCAGTTTAGTGATGATATTGCTATGACATATTATAGTTAAGTATATTTTTAATAAACCGGTCATGGATTTCGATGCGGTTATCTTTAGGAATATCTAATTAAATTAATTTGATTTTGTTTTCTGACATTTCAAATACGCAGTCAAAATCAACGCGTTGGTTATAACTAAAATTGTAAAAATTAATTTCGTTTTAATAATTTGGTTATTGGATTTTGGATGATATGGGGAAAAACATTACGTAGATGATTTTATATAATAACTGGCGGGCCCGGCAGACGTTGTCCCGCCCTTATTATAAACAAAAATTTTAGACAAATTATATACTAAAACCTTCCTCATGAATCACTCTATATAATGGTGCAAACCGCATGTAAATCCGTTCAGTAGTTTTTGAGTTTATCGCGAACAGACAGACAGACAGACGCTGTGGGGGACTTTGTTTTATACCATGTAATGATGAACAAACGAGGAAAGAGAATTTTCTAAGAATGTTTAGATTTCTCTTCTAAGGTGTTAGGCAACGCTCGTGTAATGAAAAAAAATACTTTGCAATTAAAAAAAGGATGATACCTCAGTGGTTAGCGTAATCGGACATCGTGTTGAGCGACGTAGGTTCAAATACTTGCGAATGGGCCAGAGGTGTTGGTGAAGGAAAATATGTTGATGAAACCATAGGGCCTTTTTAAAGCTCGCCTCTCTAGCTACCCTCAGCCCTCAGCCTGAAACTCTGCCCCCAAGCACCTGTGCGTGCATTTCAGCAGCTGCACTTCAGAGACAGTCTCGCTCTGGGTTTCCCGTTTTTACCATTTTGAATTACAACGTTAATGAACACAAGGCGAGATTGTGATCAAACTATACTACAAACTAAAAAATATTGTTCTAAAGTAAATTTTGATTCTTTACAAATATTCAATTTATATTTGTTAACTGATCAACGTAATACAATACTTATACAATCGCCCTGTATTACTTGTTGTTAAATTATAGCACAGTACAATGAGATTTTTTCTATCATAGGGGAGGGTACAGTCGTCAACCAAGTATGCTGATGATTTTACTTTTTTTTATTGTTCTTTGTATATTCTAGTTCAATATTATGGCTCTCTTCGCACTAATAATTAAGAGAAATACAAAATAATTAAGAAAAGCATATACTTTTGATTTAATGATTCAGTTAATAATAATAGTAATTGATTTTAAAGTCTTATATAAATATTTATTATGACTTCTTATTTGGAACTCGATTTAGTTATGGACTGTACTTTTCAAGTATTAATATTGTAATAGTTACTTAATAGTATACGGAAGTTTTTTATTAACTATATTATTGTACAATAAATGAATTATTAACATCCAGTACATGTTGCGGTTTTAGTTGAATAATGTGGGAATATTCCCTTTTTTGTATGAGGGTGTTATTGGCGCTTATTGCTTTTAAATGAATATTTATATTGCACTAGCAAGCATTGAATCTAATTGAATTTACCAATTTCATTTGATGTTAAATGATATTACGGCCTAATAGGGTAATATGCTAAATTTAAAGAAATATGTCTCTTAACTACAACTGCTGTAGCTACCCAGAGAGGCATTTAATACCTTACTACATGCTATGTATTCATTCAATTTAAAATTATGTTTTATTTCACCGAAAGCTTCAGCTCGTTGTAGGATTTGCCCCTCTCTGTGCATCCACCAAAAACAAATTTAACTATCTATATTTGTAAAAATATGTGTCATGAAAAAAGAAACCAGGCGGAGTTTCTTATCGGTTCTTCTCAATGACTGGGTTGTTTTCCGATCCGATGGTAGTTTTGACGTTCATAAGCGTCTTCTCAAATCATTTTTGATTTTGTCGGAGCGTATGTCGGTAGACGTGGTGTCCAAGCACAGCCATAAACGTTTCAATAATGCGTACTATACATTTTTAGAGACATACATTTTTATATTTTCTTGTGTATAGAATTGAATTATTATTAATGATAAAAATACACAATGCTCATACTTATATTATGATAGTAAATTTCTGGTAAACGTAACTCACTAGTATATTGTCGGTCAATAACTTTTGTGCGCAGCATATTCGGGCCACAATTTCGCAGATCGCTCAGACTGATGTTATACAGCTCTTGCTGATGTTCTGTTTACTGTAGACGGAGTTTAACGGCCGGCTTCACAGCCCGGATATGTTGATTGTTCGAATTATCTTCCTGTTGGGAGACTTAGCAAACCTTTGCGCTTATTATTCCGCAAGTTATTAGTTTCGTCACAATCTGTTTTATATAGATTTTGGTTAGGTATAGCCGGTTGCTCATAGATATATTTTCACGTGATCTTTGTGGGCCGGGATTATGACTACCTACTTCGTTTCTAATACATTATAATTATATTCAGCCTATACAAGCAATATGTTTGGAAATTATACCGACATCATAAATACTTTGAAGAGCATAACCTAAGTGGTACATAGCCATTACATTTACTAACTTCAGTCCATAGATAGTTCCATTTCTCTAGTACAAATGCTATTAATAGTGTAGAAATGTATACCGGAGTTACTATTCTTAACGCCAGAGACTGTGTTGTTAAGGTTTAAAATGAATGAGATATTTTTTATCGCCTTGCTTTCTAAATAATGTGTCAGAAATATAGTTTATTTCAGTATCTAAACTATTTCAATAAAGTAATAGTGATCTGTCTTTAGTAGCTAGTAACCCGTGGTAGCCTAGTGGTTTGACCAGTGGAATATCATTCTAATGTCCGCAGGTTCGAATCCCGGCATGTACCAACAAATTACTCTAAATTCGCGTATATTTACTAATCTAAATTGGTAACACTATAGGCTGACAGTGAAGGAAAACATCGTGGGGAAATCTCAACCTGAAAAATGTTCTTGTAGTCCTACAACATGTAGGAAAACATAGAATGGCGGATTTGAGATTGCCAATACCTTCAATTCCTTCGGGAATCGGCCTATTATGGTCCTGCAGCAGGTCTCTTATATGCTGGTGATGATTACTTATGAAGCTGACTTATTGTTTAATGGTATAGGTTATATTTTATTAATTTAAATATTACAATGCCTACTAAAACGCTAACAGTAATTAGGGAAATTGTTATATACTAATACTCCATCGAATATCATCTCTACTTCCTATAGTACAATAAAACTGTCTAAACCCAAAAGTAATGATTCACACAATGGTCAATGATTTTGCCATACACGTTATTTATATATACCTACGAAGCAGCAATTTGTATTTGATTAAATGCAGAGAGACTTAAAGGAACAACAAGAATGAAATAATTCTACACAATAAGTGAAACGGCAGTGCAGACGCTGTCGTATGATTAAAAATATCTTAAGTTCTAAAACTAAAAATGTAAGAGAGTGCGTGCTTAAGTCGAGCCTACTGTAAGTAGCACTTCGGTTTCAAGTGTAACCCTTTTGCTGCTATTTTTAAAAATAGTTTTAATTTTATAATTGTTTTAAGTCAGCTGCAGTACTGGTTTAATATAGCTGTCTTTTAGGTTATTTGCCGCGTCTTAAAGGTGAATAAGATTGAAGTCTAATCATAGTCCACAAAGCTTTGTTATTTCTGACATCCAGAGAGTGCAGACGAACTAAAATGTATAACGCGATAGCGATATATTTTAAATGTATACTAGGCGTTTTGATATGAAAGTTACCAACGTTATATCTAGTGACTTTACGAATGCTAATTTTGATTTAGTTCAATTTGATTTGTTTGCTTGAAATTTCGAATGCTTATAAAATATGTTAAAGCCATGTCCACTATGGACAGCATAACAAGGTTATTAATAAATTTGAAATATAAGTCAAATAGTTAATGTTTGTGGGATACCTACGGCCGCGTTTAGCAAATATGAGAAAAAAAAAACATTCTCCAACAGGATCGGTAAACACTATACGTTTTGAGACCAGAACAGGGGAATGTTACCTGAGGCGGTTCCTCTATAAATAGCACCGAGCAATAGCACCCCCTAACCGAAACGTTCGTGGTAAATCTACCATCGTACATTAACTGCAGACCACCGTGCCGTGATGGGAATTTGAGAATTGAATGTCTTAAAATAGATATCTGGCAAATTACTCTTATCACTTTTATTTAGTATACTATATAGAATGCTATTTGGAATTATTCTTGAATGTGTTTGTGAAGAACATAATTACAATATATAAACTAAAAAGAAGTATTCCTCTTTTTAACATACTGTGTAAAATTTCGCGACAAATCTCCCGAATAATATTAGGTAACCGAAATGGCTGGAAATGTGCTAAGTGACAATAAAATAAAACGGATATCAATTATATTAGTATTGGCTGCACTGGATAGTAAAAAGATAATATATAGACCAGTTAAAATATATGCAATTTGGTTAACTGGTGCAAACAATAGGAATAAGAAAATGTGAAACCCGATTGAAGAGTCCTACGTGTCATGTGACACGCTGAGTACCAAAACGGGAAGCCGTGATAATTTTGTAAAAAGGGAAAACGAAATTTGTATGTACCTGTTTAATATTAGCGAATCATCTTTAATATTAATATAAATAGATGCTGGTTTATCTGAAATCGATAATTTCCAACACTGTTTAACAGATCTCGGTGATAGTTGACTCATTTAAGGCGTTTTCTCGCATAGAATGTTTTTATAATATTCATTTTACTATAATCCACCACTGGGTGATGCGAGGTCCTTATTCTATTGTTACTATGTTTTTAAAATACGAGATCACGAGTTATTATATTCTAAGGATAGACATTGGACAAGTTCAAGCAATTTATATTTAACAAAGTAACTGTTACTTTTTGTTTCAGCATTATTGTTATTAAAACTTCCATTAATAGATCACTAAACTTTGCATACTAATTGTTTGTTAGATATATTTGATTTCTTATATTGTGATTACAAACGTTGTGATTTCATTATAAGGTACTCATTAACGGTAAATTAAAGTTAGTTACAGGTTCATTGTTTTAGAGATGACTGTGATTTTTCATTCATCTCGGAACTCTTTTAAAAGTTTGTTCATAGTGTTACGATTTTAATTATAAATAATTTCACTGTGCATTAGTATAAAGAAGTATGAAAATGATATCAGAACGAAATTTAATATAATTATTTGTATAACGTGTTATTTGAAGAATTTGTAGGTCATTTGAGTTTGTTAAAATGTAGTTGCAGCTATATTTACTATGTTTAGCCTATTAAAAATCAAACTTTTTATGAAACAGTCTGCCAATTCTTGCTGTCTTTTAAATTTAAATTTATATTAATGTCGTTTCTTAAAAATAATCTACAAATTTTAACCTTAAACCACAATCTGATCTAACGTTAAATGATGATGTGTCGTAGGATGATAATATGCTAAACCTAAATGAGATTGACTCTAGAGTTACAAGTTAGAATACATCTATAAGTGCTCAGCCACAGATTTTCAACATGAAGGTAGTAACTAATCAGGTCGATACTAAAAAAAAAGCACTATGATACGTGATGTTTTCTATTACAAAAGAAGTTTTTTTTTTCGAACTGACTACGCTATTACTCAGACCGGCCTTCACAGCATCACCGGATTTACTAAGGCGAGCGCTTGAAGCAGTTCGCCGCTTAGCAATAAGCTCAAACAAGGGTGCCAAAGTGAACGAACCTCGGTGTGGGCTGTTATCTTGGATGCAACATCGCAAATTTTTCTAAGCTAAATTAAGCTAGCTATTTATACATATAAGAATTCGTGAGACACACATGTGTACCGGTATGTGTGCTCGTGTATTCAAGTCAATGGACATGGTTTGCAGACACACTACTGCAGAGCCATTGTCTCTTAAATTACAATCCTTAATTATTCCTTTAAGATAAAATCATTTCTGAACGTCTGATATGATAAATTCAAAGTAAACAAAATTCTGATATACTAAGTATAAATTATATACGTAAGTGAAAGATTAAGCGTTCAAAATTGGTTATCCGTTTATACTTATATGCAACGTCTCTTTCCCGGACAAACGCATTATGAAATCTATTAAAATGTCAACGTCGATGTAGTTACGTAGGATACGAACTAACCCGTTTGTAAGGCGGCGCTAGGAGAGAGGTGCGCGGGCGCAACGCAGGAAGTTTACCGGAGCACGTGCGAGCGCTTCCTCGCACAGGATGTTTGAAATACGACGTTCGATCCAAAATCGCCACAATGAACGTTACGTTTATTGATTTGCGATTTATCGTGATTAGGGCCGCGCGATACGTTACAGCTTGTACAATTACTATTGCAAACGATTCTCCGATTCTTACAAACATGTGTGAATACTCAATATTCTACTTCCGTAATTAAAAAAACATACCACGTGTATAGTGTAATGTAATAAATAAATATGGGTTGCATTACATATGTACTTAAATGACTTTAGGGACTCATTTATGATTAACATAAAATATTACAATACGAATTAAATAAAATATATCATTGTTGAAATTGTTGAAAAAGAAAACTTTATCCTTTCTTGCTGATAATTTTTTCATTGATATTCTTCATTGGTTGTATATAAGTCCTCAACTTCGTCCACGTGGAATAGTCACCCTTTACGAAGCGCACGCGGTGAAAGCTCTCAAAAGTAAAAAAAAAAAACAATTTTGCAACATTCTTCATTGGTATTCCGCTCCTACTAGTCTTAGTGTGATGATATATAATCTATAGCTTGCCTCAGTGTGTCTAGTGTTTCCTGAGACTAACGTTCAGGCAAACACACTCTTAAAGCTATATAATATTACTATAGATAACGCTACAATAGCATTACGTTTCAATCAAATTACTTAATCTATTAAAAAGTATAATATATCTTAACAACGGTTGCACAAGTTTGCGGTCACTCAGATTTATTGACACAAGTAATGCGGTTGCAGATAAACAAACGGACACGTAATTTGCGGTGTTAATGTGGTTTAACGCAAATAAACCTACGTACTGACTACTAATTGTGTACTGTAATCAATATGTTTGTTTTATGCGTTCTAACTAATGGTTTGTCAATGTTTACTGATGGAAATCTGACAGATTGTTAAAACTGTAATTTGTTTGTATGTATTTATTTATTTGTTTACATACATTAATAAATATACTAGTAGTAACACTTGTAATCACTTATAAATGTAGTCATATTTATAGTTAACCACGGCATGCTCCAATAATATATTAAACCTCAATATAACTAATTACTTAACTATTTTATAGATTTAATATACATCATATGAAAACTAACAAATTGAAATAGAAAGAGAAATAAAATACTAAACCCAACTATGGTTTAAAATATGTTTTAAAATAATATGAGAGTTAACAACTAACTGAAAGGGAAAAGTGATACTAAAATCAGTTAGTATTATTAACCCGTTTTTTAACTTTTTTAGAGTAAGAAATTAGAGAAATACTTTTATTATCCCTTAATATTGTTTAGTTCAATGGGTGTCTTGTTTTATTTATGATACATTTTCATGGTATGCTTTTATTAATTTTATTTTATTTATCAGATACTAGCGGACCCGGCGGACGCTGTCCCGCCCTGATAATAAAAAAAACCATGACAAATGTATACCTTATGTATATATGTATATGTACCTTATGTATATGTAAACCTTCCTCATGAATCACTTTATCTACTGGTGAAAACCGCATGAAAATCAGTTTAGTAGTTTTTTTAGTTTATCGCGTAGAGATAGACAGACAGACAGACGTGGTACAGAACTTTATTTTAAAATATATAGATGAAGTCTAACTTCATACAATAATTCAAGACATTGTATTTATATACTCATATTTAAGTGAAGTTATTCAAGAAATCAGCCTGTATATTACTATAAAACAATGTTTACAAATATTAATAAAAAAAAACCGCGGCGCGCACGCCATCTGCGCCGGCGCAGGGACGACGTTGCGGCGCGAGCCATATAATTATTTGTTCTACACAAGTCTAGTTGACGAATGGTAAATAAACTAACTGATTGATGTCTTTTATTATTAGTGATGATTGATTTCAGTATCATAATGCGATTGAAGATTACATATTTTCAACTTTAATGTTGTAGGTATTTAACACTTCAAGAATTTTGTTTCTATATGTAATAAACTAGCCGGCCCGGCAGACGTTGTCCCACCCTGATTATAAAGAAATCCTTGACAAATTATATACCAAAACCTGCCTCATGAATGTCTCTATCCACTGGTGAAACCCGCATGAAAATCCGTTCAGTAGTTTTTGAGTTTATCGCGAACAGACAGACAGACAGACGCGGTAGGGGACTTTGTTTTATACTATGTAATGATATATAATATATATTTTTAAAACTGGTTCGGCAAAATGACTGCACGGTACCTGATGGAAAGTACAATACAATCCATAAATAACGGCGTCTGTCGGTGTTAAATAGCAACGACAGTCATCGCTATCAAACCGACGTGTAAAAGTGCTTCTTCACGCCTCGTTTAAAGGACCCCATGTCATAAGAGGAAGGGAACGCACTGCCTGGGAGGCGATTCCACATCTTCGCACTACGACAAAGATAAGAACTTTCGAACTTCTTCGTTCTTACCGGGATGGTTGCTACTGTGAAACTGTGAAGGCGTGTTAATTTTTTTTAAAGAAAAATCCCATATTAGTGTGTCTTATGTCATGAGGAACTTAACGAACATACCCAGGCTGAGAATAATCAATTGTGGAGCATACAAATAATTGTCTTGTATGGTTTTCGAGCACACAACACTGTGCAAGCATAGTGGTAGCGGCAAGGCGATTGCATAAACCACTGCACTGCCCGTGCAGTTAAAATGATTAAAACACCTAATAAAATATTTCACAATATATACGAATATATAACATTAAATCGAATCCTTGCGAATAAGCGAGCTTTTCTTTTGGTGAAAATATCGATATGAAACTGTAGGTGGTAGAGCCACGCTGAAGCTATTACTGGTTTCATCATGAATGGGTCGGCTCGCCCGGGGTACTACCACCCGACCCACAGAAAAGCGACGTGAAGTAACAGTACTTGCGTTGTTACATTTCGTTCGGTCAGTGAGAGCGCCGCAGGCCCACGTCCCCTCCCCTTTCCCCCTTTCTTTCCTCCCCCCCCCACACAAGCTTAAGTTACATATCATTAAGCTATTGAGATTAAGCAGTAATTATATAACTAACAGAGTTAACTTAAAATCAGTGAAAGAGTTACAGGGGTTACGTGGTAAGGGCGATATTACGAAACAACCCTCAATTTATCCAGACAAATCATGTAGATCTCATGAAACAATAAAATTATTTTCAAAAAAAAAAAACCGCGGGCGTTGACGAGTTATATAATAAAGATCTGATAATAATAACTTCCAAAAGAGTCTTAGTAGTACATAAAATCTCTGTATTGTATTTGTATTCCACAATGATTTATGAACCAAAAACGGATTGTTGAAAGTTCTATTTTCAAACAAGGGCGACATAACAATAAAAAAACGTAATCTAACCCTAAAATGTTGATGTATCCATTTTTAAATGTGGCAACCCAGGTTAACCCTTCAGCGCTATGATATATGAACCGAGGGCACGTGTTATACGGCTCAATGAAAACTAACATTAAACAGGGCTCGGATTAAAAAAGTTTTAGTGCAGAGCCCCTTTATAATATAAAACTATAGGTATTTATGTTTATTATAGAACATAAAATGCTAACCATTTATGAGGATGGATAAATATATTCTTTATGTGAAACATCTAATGACGCGGTAGGAGATAAAATCGATTGTACATACCGTTATGGCTAGATTTGTTTTAAGCGCCATCTGCCGTCTCGATCTTTGTACTAAATTGTTAGCTGTACGTGTCTTAAATGTTTGATATTCTTTATATTATTGGAAAATCTACTTTAACACCATATTTATACATTCTTTCTGCACATTCTTTTAATTCACGTTAATTTGAAGTGATGTCATTATGTGAACAGAATGAATAAATAAAAAAAAGTCGAGGTAGTAATAAGGACTGCCGACAGAAGTGAATAATCAAAACAATGAAATAAATGTGTTCTCTTTTGAATTTTCATATTAATTATAGTGTGAATGACTTATATTAAATATTTAAATGTCAGAATTTGTTTATTGAAATTATGAACATTAATATAGTTTTCATATCTATTGGCACTCGGAGCAAAAAATATTATATATATTTTTATAAAGTCAATAAAAAGTATGATGAGGTGCAAAATAATCATTATTACATGTACACAGGCCCTTATACTACATGTCGCTAGCCTAACACAAGCCGCGCAAGCGCAACACGACCGGTCATGCTTACGTAGCATGTCATGACCCGAATTTATAAATTTATCTCGTGCCAATAATACCGCTCAAAGAAAGAAGTTTTCACTTCAAAAACTCTGTTTAGAACATTTCGACCTTGTGGAATCGACTCCCAGCGGCGGTATTTCCCAACAATTATGAATTGCAAACCTTCAAGAAACGAGCGTACACTTTTTTAAAAGGCCGGCAACGCACTTGTTACTCCCCCGGTGTTGCCAGTGTCTATGGACGGCGGTGATCACTTACCATCGGGTGACCCGTCTGTTCGTTTGCCTCCTATATTATAAAAAAAGAATCAGGTTATATTAATTGTGATTTAATAAACAATTTGTTGTTTATCTCATGGAAAAACTGACACATTCGAAAAATAAATCTTCGATGCTACTCCATCCAAGTAATCCGGATTCATTGTCACGGCTGAAATATGACACCGGGATTATTTACGTACAACCGTACATAAAACTTCACCCTTTCATTAACCCGAGCCGTCCGTTGAACAGTGAATCAAAACCTGAGTTATTTTATATGCTTGTTTGTTTTAATGTTTAATTTTATACCGTGCCAACGACCCCGAGGCGTTGGATGTAAACGAAAGTTAAACTTACGTTTAAAAAAACGTGACAAATTAACGTGTACAGAAAATGCATTAACGTTTTCATTATATATATTCATAATAGATAGATAGAGAGCATAGAACTTGCGAAAATTGTTTCTTAATAGCCGCGAAATAACGTTCTAAATCCAACATTATTTTGGTGCTGAAAATATATTGTGTCAGTAAATGCTGAGACCAAAATAGGTACAAGCGGTCATGAGAACCATTTTTGTATCGTATTTCTTCCTGGAGATGAACGCAAATTGGGTTTGTCGATGTAAGAAATAGTAACGTAAGTTGATGGAAATCGTTCGCGACGTTTATTGGTTTTCGTGCACACCCTGTATTTTAGAGGTTGCAGCTTCGCGTGCAATAAATTATGTTTTACAGTTCGAGTATATGAGTAGTTCTATTTTTGGTGTTACAGATGTTTTTCGATCTAATCTTTTAAGGCAATTTAGTATATGGATGTATATTTTACATAATAAAAGCTTATATTCCCTACTAGTTGTGTCCGCGACTTCGTCTGCGAGGAATCTGATGAAAAAAACAGTGACTAATAAAGTCATCTCAATGTAATAAATCTAATTATTATGTAATTTTCTTTCGTACTTAAGTCGCGTCGTCAATAAAATTACAATAACTTTTGATAGAGCGAAGCGATTTTAATGAAACAAAAGTTAAAAGTTACTTGATAATATGCGTAATGATTTTCTTGAAAAGGTTTTTCATACAAACAGACAGACAGACATGTCTAAAAATGATAAAAATGTATTTAATTCCTTATTCCTAGACACACGCAACAATTGTTTTACAAAAATCCAAAAGTACAAACACGTTAGATTTATATTCTTATATGTATATATACTATAAGAACCATCTTCATATCTCTGTTTTCAAACGGTTTTAAAATGAAAGGGTCATTGTAGCTAATAATAGTCGAATAATATCGTAAAATAATAAATAATAGCGGTACTACTCCCACTCACATAATTCCAATGTACGGTAAGAGAGATAGATTGATATATGTTTATCTAAATAACATTACATATTACTTATACATAATTAGGTATTTTAAAATATTATTTTATTTGTTTCAGAATCTAATGGATCCCAATAAGAGTTGAGGTTTTTTGTGTAACATGAATCTCGCCGCCATTGCGTTTTGGCGCGAAATGCCGACCGCTGTCATTCTACTCATCGCGGCAATGACATGCGTCGTTTCAGCCAGAGACATCATTGTTGGTGAGTTTAATATATGTTTTATTATTTTAACGTAGTTCAAAGAAAATCATATGTAATTAAATGGTGTAGAAATGTTTATTCGTTAACTAAAAATAGCCTAAAACCTTTTTTTTAGTAAAACAGGATGTAAAAATAAATTTATTCATCTGTTACCTTGAATTTGAGACGAATCGAATTCTTTTACATAAATTTATGTTTAGCAGCAAACTTATATACTAAATCATCCTTTTAGCTAAGTACATCACTAAGATCATACAGCCGAAAACAATAGGCCGAAAACGGACACGACGTGAATTTATATAAGCAATTTAAACAAAAAAAGAATATTTTTTTTAGTATTCCTCAACCGTCCTTTGATATTAACGAAAATCTTGGACGTTATACCGAGAATTTGAAATTTTAATCGAATTACGCTTGAGAATATCAATTTGTCGCGTCGAAATTTAGCGTAGGGTCCCCTGTTGTACAATTTTGGCGATCGGAAATGATTTCTTTCGATCGTTTTGTTTATTATTCATAGAGTGTATGGCGCCCGGTTGTGAATTATATTCATATACCAGGGTTATGTAAATATTAAGGTATGCAAGCTGAGTGACTATTTCCTTTGCGTACTTTTTAGGCCTACGTCGGTTACGTGTGTGGTCGCGATAAGATCAAATTTTAAAAAGCGTGTTTATGATATGTTTGGTTGTACCAAACGTTTTTTATTATCGATTATAATTAATTTATGATGTATCTAGTAATCCACGATTGTTGCTTATTATTTTCTTTCACTACTAATTTATCTACAGATGTTTAAACAATAATTTAAATAGAAAGTTATTCAAGCCTGTAAAGTCTCTTTATTGGAGATTTCAAAGAGATAAATCTATAGTTACGTATTTTCTCTATATATAGTGGTACCACAACATTTCTCATGTTCAGGCTTTCTCGTTATACGATAGTGTTACCTTACTGTTAGACGATTGTGCTACCGATTTAAATTTGTTAATGTTCGCGTATTCCGTAAAATTAATTAGTATACATTGGTGTTCGAATCTTCAGATTATTAAATTCTTGGTAAAAAATATTGCAGCTCATCTATTGATGTGTGGATACTTGACAGATACTATACTTGTAGGTGATTGCAATTTGAATTATCAAAGGCATTAAGACTGATGCCCAAACTGCAACGTCTGAAGCGAGACACTATGACAGGTTTTTTAATGTCATTTCTATACAATATCATCATGTCTTTGTTTGACCGAGTAAGTATTAACTATTATTACCGATTTACTATCTATATTAATATTATAAGTCTGAATAGTTTGTTTGCTTGAACGCGCTTATTTCAGGAACTACTGGTCCGATTTGAAATTGAAATTCTTTCAGCGTTAAATACCTCATCTATCGAGGAAGGCTATTATAGGCTATATATTATAGTAGCGGAGCACGAATGAAGAGTGTTTCGAAATCGGGGTTTTATTCCTTTTTAGAGCTTCCATTGCGTCGTGGCTGAAGTCGCGGGCAGAAGCTAGTATTCAAATGAAACTCAATACGTCTGAAAACATTCAGCGGAAAAGCTAATTACTTCACGGGTACAAATCGATTGTTAGCAACCCCCTCATTTGGTTTCAATTAACGTCGGCCGGATGCTTAATTATTTTAATGACCAGACAATTGTGAGCCCTCCGCTTTTTTGTTACTCTCTTATACGTACACCATAGTTAATATTGTCATGAAATTAGTACACATCTATTATTATATCTTCTTCTATATATATGTATAATGAGAATATAGTTCTTTGAGACTAAATCACGTCAAAAATACCTAACGCATCGGCATACGATTATGTCGATTTTATGCGGATTTTTTGTACATATCTCTAAGCAATTTATTTTTGAGAATCCACTGGCCCGTTACCATTTTTTAAATTATAAACTTATTTAATAACGAGTGGGACTATGTCAGTTTCTTTATATGCTTAAATGATTATCCAAATTTTCAAGTTTCAAGTTTTTTTTTCTATTTTACGTTAGGTATGAATAAAGCTTATCAAGTGATGCTATTGAAATAAACGGCCTTAAGTGACGCTGTGTAAGTGATAGCATTTTTGAACATCGATTCTATAGACAATGGCTTGAATCCCGCTAGCCTGTTAGTTAACTATCCTGCGGTAGAGAGTCTGTCACCAAGCACACTTAAAGGTGAGTTCCTACAAGTGCGCTCGAAGGCCAATTCTCCTTTAAATGAAGCGTGTTAGCATCTTAACCAAATCGTTATTTAACATAGAGGAGTTTATGGTTACATGCAAGAACTAATAAAGTATGAGAAAGATATACAGGATTTTATTAACCATAAATTTTCTGCATTCATTTCACGCTAAGCCTAAAAAGGACCCAAAGCTACTATAACATCAATTTATCAACAAGAGCATGATATCTATTCAGAAGAACACTAGATACTTTTACTATACTATAGTGTTTATGCTTCATAAGTTTGACCACAATGTCACCTGAGTTAAATGACGCTGGGATCTAAGATGGGAAATTTGCAAAATCTAGAGGAGACAGACTCAATTGCAGTTGACAGAATACTGATAGATATTCGTCGTTAAATTTTCATCGAGAGGATGTTAGCCAGACAGGCCTAAAAAAAGCCTTATCACCACACTATAGTTTGATCTCGATGTTGTCCTTGTCCAAATGCGCTAACCAGGTAGCTACTGATTATCGCTTCAAAATTTTGGTTTCATTAACATATTTGCGTGCACAATTCTCGTCTTATACCCACGCTTATTACACTGTAATATGATAGTTTTAAATCAGAATGTCTCTGTTCTCTGACCGTATTAAATGATTTATGATCATAACATACCTATTAATATAATTTACAATATCACAGTTTGCCAATAACCAAGATGCGAGGAACAACGAATAGCGATAGTATAAATAATTTCTCGTTGAATTTGACAGTACGCTATAAAACTTGTCACCAGTACGTCCGGCTCGTTCAGTACATGTTGATCAGGGAGGAAGACCATCGTATACTGGTTTTTAGGAATGAATAAATTTAACATCTTCAGAAACGCTGTCCTCCTGGTACATTAAATTTGATTTTGAAATCAATTTGATTCGTTTGTTTCCGTATCGCTTTTAACGAAAACACGTGACAAAAACTACATAGATATCCCACATTAATAAAAACGGTAGTAACTCCGTCTGTTTGATTGTTAGATTTCCATGACTAAACCTCCAAATTGATCGCAGTAGAATTGGGCATGAAGTTGGAAGTCTGTTGCTAAGCGATTATGGGTATGTTTCGGGAGTTGCACTTGACAGCCGTTCTCTGTAAGTTTGGCGTGTTTATTATCTTTGAGCACATCATGGTTTAACATCAGGTGAGATTTTGCTCAAAGGCTAAAATTTATTAAGTATTAAAAAAAAAACCGGTACATGTGTATTAAATGCACCGCGCTCCCGTTATTTTTTTCGCAGCTCTAACCTCACCTAACAAAACCAAAATAAAAGAGCAAGTAATCGAGCAAAAAAAGAAAATTCTATCTTAAACTTTATATCAACCCATTTTCCACGTAAATTTTATTGAATACTTTGTTTTTAAATAAAGACTTTTGGAGTCTAAAAGTGTTTTAAAGGGCTGCATTTGAAATTCGTATCTTGATATTAAGGTTGAATGGGATGCGAGCAGCGGGGGAAAGGAGTGATTTCCACTACCCGCGGAAAGTCATAGTTACTAAGATATTTATGAGCAAAGTTTTGAGGTTATGTGTCATTTCCGAACAATCATTGGTAATTTTGTATATTACCAACTTGATGATTTTTAAGTTAAAACAAAACATTTTCGTCTCGTTTTGGTTAGGTTAGGTTAGACTTGCGAAAAAAATAACAATTTGCATTTAATACACAAGTACCAAAAAAACTTACATCAAATTAAATAACTTTCTAAATACGTTGTATGTTTTTTATCACTCCACAGAATGTGTCTTAAAATATTTCACTATTTTATCTAACAGTAAATAATATTGTGTGCTTTGATGACACTGCGAATATAAAATGTCAACAAAACCCAATCCTAAACAAACACTTATCGTTTGAATAGGTTCAGATAAAAGAGATTCGATAGTATCGTATTTTTTTAAGACCCGTTCTAAGATTTCGCTAAATTTCACCACTCCTCCAACACGATATTATCTAAGTTACTATCTATACTTATAAGTATATTATATAGCTTTATACCGCTATCAATTTCAACATATCTACAGTATGTACGTATGTTTCACTTCTTTTGCCCACACAGTGTTTTTTGCTCACGTACGTTAGCTAATAGACTGTACAAATAGTAAAATATTATTTTAAGCGTATTAGGAAATCAAACTAAAGTTACAATTAATAAAGTAATACGGAGAACTCTTGAACACTGTTTTTTGATGTGAAATTTGTCTTGGTACGGTGTGAATTGAATTTTATGAAACGAAAATGTGTAACGAAATAAGAGATAAATAAATGTATATATAGGTTTAAGCTGTGAGGGAATGAGATGGTGTATTTCTTAATGCATTCGAAATATATAGAAAAGAAAGAGAAACGTTGAAATCTATAGTACATTATTTTCTGTTACATCGTAATGACTATCGCGCACTTTAATAATTATTCTGTATTATGTATTATTAACATTGTTAGTATTGAATTATTACAAACTAATGCCGACAACTACTGTTTACCACCACCAAAATGTATTTATCTCATTTTCTTAAAATTAATGAGAATACTAAGTTTCACTTCTATCGTGTGTGTCACACTCGATTATTTATTTTGATTGTTCTTCAGTATCGACTAAGATTGGCACTGAGGATAATCCTTTACCTTGGGCTTCGGATGCTTTGTTAGTCTCTGCTGTTATGTCAGCCTGTAAACTTCGATAGTAGTATATTTTTGGATACCGAAATGCCACAAACCATAAGTGGCGATCGCGTGTCGGGCACCGCATCGATAGACGGAGGTTCGAATCCTTACAACTGTGCCGGAGCTTCGGTGAAGGAAAACATTGCGATGAACCCACAGCTTGGTGGGAAGGCTTTTTCTGCTTAAACCTATATAGTACTACCGGGCCCGGCGCATAATTTGATAGTGAGTAATAATAATAATTGATAATAAAAAAAATCCTAAAAGTTAACTGCAGCGTCACTTACCGGGTCCAATTGTGAATATAAACCATTCCCGGATCCACTGGAACGCGCACACAAAATTTCACCAAAATCGGTCCAGCCGTTTAGGAAGAGTTCAGTGACATACACACGTACAGAAGAAATTTATATATAAAGAAGATATTTCAAAAGTCACTGTTATAGATTTATAACACATGCATCAGCGATCTTGTAGGGTACAGACATATTAACATCCCAACTGATTACTCTGTAAGCATGTCAATATGTTACTCATTTTTTATATGGTTAAATCCACATTGAATACTCACCCTCCACCCAGCAGCAGAAAGTGAGTTATACTGAACTCTTATTGGCTAAATCTCACGGCCTTTTGGCTGGAGAGCAGGTACTTCTCTTTACCGATTCTCCCGGTGATATAACGGCAGCGAACGATCAGTACCAGCTTGTCTCTTCAAATAGAGCGTTTTCACCCCCACGTTCGGGTAACCACAGATCATGTCGCCGTGGCCTGGGGGTAAATTTCGCTCCCGCACACCAGACTAGGCCCCTCTCGGCAGCGGTTCAAGCCTAGGTCCGTTCCCTCGGCGTTGAGCCCTTGAGTGCGTTGCTCGCGCAATATAGTGACACAAAATCGGACATCACCGCAACAACATTACACATATCAACTCCACACACGTGCACGCATACACGCTTACACATGAAAGTGGAAGAGTTTTATTGTTTTCCCTTAACAAACTGAAATAGTTTAGAAAAATTATCCGACACAAAATACAAATAAGAGTTATTGAGGTATGTATGCTTGGTACACATATATATGTTTCAACAACTCATATAGCTTATTATTAGCTTAGATTAGCTCAGATAGGTTGCGAATTGTATGAATGTGGCAACAAACCAAGCCGAGGTGTACCGTCCACCCTTGAGCTAGTTGTCAAAGTAAAGTCGGCTGAGTGCTTTAAGCGCTCGCCTTAGTAGTTCGGTGAAGCTGTTAAGGCCTTGCCAGGCCAATAGCGTAGTCAGTTCGAAAAAAAAAGAAAAAATATGTGGTACTTCTGTCGCATTTTATACATCGTTCGAGTATGATTTATTATGATGGATTTTTGTTGTTATGTAATTCCTATTTCTCTTCAAAGTCACCAAATTAAAACGTAATTGAATGCCATTAAACATTTATTTACCCATGAATATCACGAAACCGAGCCAAAAAATCTCGCTAGTAAAATAAAAATAAATATTTTATTACGCGACGTGCGACGCAGTCTATAAGGGACATTAAAAAGCGATGTAAATTATGACATAGGTTCTGGGATGTCATAACATTTATGGAATGCTAATGCGTTACCAAGGCTGGCTGAGGACGTCACGATTGCGTCTATAATCACGATTTTCCCAACAATTGTAAATGCAGAAGGCGTGGGTGCATCGCGAACTCGCAACGCAGAGGATGCGCTGACTCGCCGGTGTCCGCTGAATGGAGCTTGTTCCTAAAGACGCCGACATCCGCGCTCCTTTGTATTCGATACACGTTTGATGAAAATCTAAAGAGTTTTTATTTTTAAGGAAAGTTGAAAGCTATTGTTACATCTCGTTGCCTGTGAATAGCCAATACGTATTTGATTAACAGCAAGAGATTGTTTTAGCAGAATGTTTGGATGTCGTTTTCATTTACAGAATTTATAGTTTTAAACCTTAGTCGATACAATAACGAATACGTTCATACATTAGGTAATACTGTCTCAAGTCAGTCGGCGGTTGCAATAAGATCATTTTCTTTTTAAGAAAAAGATACCCGATGCTGCCCTTGCCAAGTATGGACCAGATTAGTGAAATTATTCAAGCTATTTGCTTTTTACTTTAAATTATGTTTCTCTGAACGACTGATGGTTTAATTTTATTAAACGAGCCTCTGTAATTTCATGGATTTGATAGGAATGCTATTTCTGTAAATGTATTTAAGAGTTAAAACTGAATCCCTTTTAGGTCTACCAAATACATTTAATATTAAGATCGATTGAGGAAAATCATAAATAACTATTACTTTAGGCTCATGATTTGTTGGACGTTATTTTATATAACGCACTTTGTGAACGTTTTAAAATAAAAGGTATCGTATATACTATATATCGTAATAGCTAATTCCCGCGGCTTCCTCTGCGTCGTTTATTATCTCAATCGTTTTGTTATATTTCAAAGGGATTAGGCAGCGCTTTCTACGAAAGCACCCAGGCGACTTGATATTTTCCGATACTCTCACCAAAAATCGTTCTATTTCAACTAATTTACAAAAAATCTTGACAAATTATATACCAAAACCATCCTCGTAAATGAATCTATCTATTAATGAAAACCGCATAAATATGAGTGGGTTTTTGAGGTGAGAACAGACAGACAGACGCGGCCGGGGACTTTGTTTTATAATATTTAGTGATATATCCATGATCTAATCGATATTTATACCAAAATATTATGAAATTTCATTCAACTGTTTGCGTGTGATTTATTTGCAAATACTCACACTAATGTAATTTCAGAAATAAAATTAATATAATATATCTTATCATTACATAGTATAAAACAAAGTCCCCTACCGCGCCTGTCTGTCTGTCTGTTCGCGATAAACTCAAAAACTACCGAACGGATTGTTATGCGGTTTTCACTGGTGGATAGAGTGATCGATGTGGAACGTTTTAGTGTATAATTTGTCAAGGATTTTTTTTCTAATCAGGGCGGGACAACGTCTGCCGGGCCTGCTAGTATTAGATAAAAACATGTTCAATCATGTCGGTTGAAAAGATATCTCCTATGCATTACAAAACTTTATTATTCACTTCCAAGATCTATTTCCATTCAGTTGTAAAGCGATTTTATTGTATAACTCTTAAATGGAACACGGCGAAAAACTATTCATTTTCATTGGTAGTATAAACATTTTTATGGCATTTTAAGCATCATATGCACTCGGCTTCGGTTTGGCTTTAGGGTGAGAATGATATTCACTAGTTTATAGCGTTCGTTGAATGTGAAATGTCCCGAGTTGGTATCATGCGTTTTATTTAGATGGATTAATAATTTTTGAAGAATTTGTATTGTTTTGTATTCTGTTAATAGGACCAGTGATTAATATAGTTTTATGCTCTATAACTGGCGTTATAAAAGTATTGGCCATTGTCAGTTTTTTATTTTCACGGTAAGAAAATTCAAAAATTGTGCTAATATTTATTATTTTGATTATGTACATTAGATAATCGAAGATTTATTATCAATAATGATGTTTTTTTTATCCACTATGAAGACTATGGGACAAGTTATAACGAAGTGATAGTTATGGTATCAAAACTTTCTAGAAAGTTTATGACACAACTTTAAATCCACTTTTTTTTTATATCATAGGAGGCAAACGAACAGGTGGGTCACTTGATGTAAGTGATCACCACCGTCCATAGACACTTGCAACACTAGGGGAGTCGCAAGTGCGTTGCCAGCCTGTGTAGGAAGGGGGGAGGAAGGGAAGGGGAAAGTGGAAGGGGAGGGGAGGTGGGTGTCCGGCGCTCTCACTGACCGAACGAAACGCAACAATGCAAGCACTGTTACTTCACGTCGGTTTTCTGTGAAAGGGTGGTACTACCCCGGGCGAGCCGACCCATTTATGCTGAAACCAGTAATAGTTTCAGCGTGGCTCTACCACCTACAAAACGTTGTTATTTTAACAAAAATAATTAGTAAAAATACGTACTCCACTACAAGAATAATAGTTCAAAAAATTCTCACCGAAGCATCTATAAATACTCTATTGAAGACAAAATTTCGTGAATATCGAACTGATATGTATACTTTTTAATAACATTGGTATAAAACTAAATGTTCAGAAATTATTTAATTATTAAAAAGTATATTATCTAAACGTAATATAGTAACTATTTTATTTTACTCCCATTTCCTATATTTACAGAAACTATTAAAATTACTGCATTGTTACTACTATGTAAAAGTATTCGATTTTTTAAATAATCTTAGCAAATGAATATTTAATTATTTCTTTTCCGGTTATGAACGTATTTTCTAGATATATGAAGGACCCAAAGCCCATTGGGTTTATTTATTTTTACATCGTATACGTAAGGCTACCGATCACAGCGAAATTTGTCAAATCACACATAAAATCTCCGACGAGGGTAACGTCATAAATAACAGTTATTTTCTCTCCAAATGAGGTTAATTTACTTCGTTACGAACGGCGAAATAAGCCTTATGTCCTTCAATTTAAAGTTACAATTTATTTGCGGCTTGCTGAGAAATGGACACATTTATCAAAGAATCCGTTTGCATTAAGTACGCCATTTGTCAATATTTTGTATTTATAAATTACAAGGTTTTTCATCCATCATAAAGCGATCTGAGGAAGCTAAAATTGGATGTAAATTCTCATCTTTTATTAATATTTTATCTTCAAATAATATTTCAATAGATTTATGAAAATAATATTTTTGTCGGACATTTTTTCCTTTTACAGCCGGTTTCTAAGGAATATCAATTGAGACCTACATTATAGTTTACACGTCATGCCCGTCACTTCAAAGTAATCTTCATCCAACTGCTTCCCGGCATCATCATGAGACTACCGGTATACAACATTATAATTCATGTTATACAAGCAATTTCCTGCGGTTTCGTATGCGTTTTCTATGTGATTATTATTTTCGACTGTTGTAGGTGGCGCCACGCTGAAGCTATTATTGGTTTCAGCTTGAATGGGTCGGCTCGTCCGGGGTAGTACCACCCTCTCACAGAAAATTGACGTGAAGTAACAGCGCTTGCACTGTTTCGTTTCGTTCGGTCAGTGATAGCGCCGGATACCTGCCCGCCCCTCTCCCCTCCCCAATTCCCCCTCCCCTAAATGCAGGCCGGCAACGCACTTGTGACTCCCCCGGTGTTGCTAGTGTCTATGGACGGAGATGATCACTTACCATCAGGTGACCCGCCTGTTCGTTTGCCGCCTATAATATATTTAAAAATATATATATTAGTCCTTCCCACGACATCGTCCGCGTGGAATAGTTCCTTTGGGCTAACGCTACCACGCACCAAAAGCTCTAAAAAAGGAAAAAAATCCCGATTTTGAAACATTTTTCATTGGTGCTCTGGTCCTATTGGTCTTAGCATGATAATGTACAGCCTACAGCCTTCCTCGATAAATGAGCTATCTTACGCTGAAAGAATTCGGATGAATCGGACCAGTAATTCCTGAGATTAGCGCGTTCAACCAACCAAACAAACAAACCCTCCAGCTTTACAATATTGGTATAGATATCTAGTAGATCTAGTAAAAGACCAGCATAATTTAAATACTAGAAACAGCAACAAATTGGTCATTCCATGCTTCAGGCTCACTGAGTCTAAAAATAGTTTTTTAGTTTTTTAGGTGTTAGGTTTTATAACAAAGCCCCAAAACACATTACCGATTTGCGGGTTAGTGAGTTCAAGAACCATGTCAGGCGAGTTTTAGTATCTAAAGCCTATTATAGGATGGATCGATATGTAAACGATTGTGACGTCTGGAAATGACGCCCCTCTCTGTGCATCCACTAATAACGAATGTAACTATTTGTTTTGTAAAAATATATAACAGGAAAAGATAAACCAGATAGAGTTTTTTGCCGGTTCTTCTCGATGACTGGGTTGTGTTCCGAAGCGGTCGTAGCTTTGACGTTCATAAGCGCCTTCTCAGGGCCTAAATTGAACGAAGGATATTTTAATTTTGATATACAAAAGAATAATTGACAGAATAATAACGGAAGTTCATACAAACTTTTATACCCTTTTTCAACTACTTATGAGTGGAATTTTCAAAAATATTTCCTTAACGCTCACATACAGTGTAAAATGAACTATCGTGCTAATTTTCACAGCCTAATAGTTTGGACTGTGAGCTGACGGCATGTCAGTCTGTTAGTTATTCCTTTATATATCTATATTTCTTTCAGTACTTTCGAATCAATTCATCTTCATTCTAAAATACATTTGCTGTGACGTTCTTAGAATTAAGTTACCTAATTATTTTGGCACTCTGTCCTGTAGCACGGTAAAGTCAAACAAATTTAAGATATTTTTTACGATTAAATACACATTTTCAAAGTATTTTGCTTCATAATAAAAACATAATTTGCCGCCATTTGAAACGAAGGCAAGTCAGGATTTATTTTTAAATAATTTCTCCGTATCATGTTTATAATTTTCATATCATATACCAGGAAAAAGCTATATCAATAAACATTACGACTCACATCAAAGACTAGACTATTACAAAGTTACTAACAGATTACACCTTGCAATAAAGATTCGTTTGTTACTAACGAGATAATAAAAATATTTGAAATTCTAAAATAATAAAGATCAACAACGGTGAGCTTTGAGCGTTTATATTTGTATGGATATAATAGGTAGAGTGGAGAGGGTTATTAAGAATTTTAAACATATGACGGGTAAAGTTATGTAATATATTTACCAATTATAGATTTAATTAAAATGAAAGCCTTTCTATATAAAGTCGTTTATTGTATACACAAAAACAAAAACAAAAAGTCGAAAATATGTCTTGAAGTTATAAGAACAATATCATCAAAAATATACTTTTTTGAATATTTAATTTTTAATATTAAAACCAAATTAATTCTACTTCATATTATAAAGGTGAATGTAAGTTTGTTTGCTACGCTTCCGAGCTTTGACTACTCAACCGATTATAATGAAATTATACATGTACGGTGGTAGAGGTCCAGAAGAAGTACTGTTTTCGAAGGGAATAAAAAACTCGCTGTTTTATAATAAGACGAGCGGAGCTGCGGGAAAAAGGTTGTATTTATTATATAGATAGACGCTAATATTTATTAACTATGTTCATTCAATTGAAATTTGCAAAAAAGTAAAGCAAAGTTATTGTCTTCATTGGAAACCTTTCTATGTAATTATTTTCTTAAATTACATATATTAAATACTAGCTGTGCCCGTGAATTCGTCCGCGTGGAACTTAATGTAAAAACAGTGACTAATAAAATCATCTGAATGTATTAAGTCCATTTACTTATCTACTTTTCTCTCGTACTTCGTCATTAAAATTAGAATAACTTTTGATAGAGTGAACCGATTTTAATGACACCAAGACTAAATGTTACTCGAGGTTTTATCGTGAACGCAATACTTTAGCAGTGATGCGTCTTCATAGAAACACAGACAGACAGAGAGACAGACATTTCTGAGAATGATTGAAATGTGTTTTGTTACTTATTCCAAGACAGCTGCAACAATTTTATTTACAAAAAATTTAAAAGTACAGACACGTTAGATTAACATACATTCTTATTATATGTATAGATACTATTTCAATTAAATTGTGTTAGTCCTGACTTCACTGTTTCCATAAATTACATCGCCTACAACTGTTTAATTCAATTTTCATCTTTGATATCTCATTTCTCATTATGCGCGCAACGCACTCTGCATGCCATCACTATAACACTTTATTCACCATCTTTATCTTTGATTTCATCTGTGTTTTATTTTAGCACGTCATCGACTAATATATTTGAGGTTTGCAGATTAAATATACATCGTCTCAGTATCTAAACGTGGTTTGTAATAAATCTTGTCAGTCTGACGTTTCGTATTGCTAGTTGATCTATCTAGAACTTTCTATTTTTATATCTCCTGCTCTCGTAAAAAGTGCTAGGGTTACCATTTCTAAAGGTATGTGAGTTCGTCGCTTCAGAAGAGCTGCACTTATTTGGCTAATTATTTTTTGTCGTGTTCGTTATCGTTAGACCAAGTTTTCTAAGAAAAATAGTTTAAAAAAAATCGTACGGAAAAATGCAAAATTTCGGTCTAAAATCTCCATATAACAACCGAGTGAGTGAATAAGACAAAGGTCTTCAAACAAAAAAAAAACAAAATTGACAGATTGACGTTTGTGTGTTCAGTTGCCATTTTGTTAATTATATGGTCGTATGAAAGGAAGGATTTAGTCTCATTTTGTTCTTTAGTACACTCTCGTACAATCATAATTCTATATTATTTGTCTATAATAGCATGACTTTAATGTGTTCTTAACTATTGAAAAGAGTTCTGGGAGTACTTAGTTAATCTACATTACCTTAGAAACACTTGTTTTTGGTAATACTTATTGTACCTGATATTCTTCCGTTAGTTACAATATTTTGCTGGTATGCATTACTCAAATGTATCTTTAACCATTAACGTTTCTTCTTATTGATCATTGTGCTATTGTTAAAAACGTTAATTATTTTATTAAGCCTTTCTCTTTACCTAAATATAAATATAACATACATGAATCTCCAATATTGCTCATTGATGTCTTCGCAATAACTCCCACATAGGTATTACTTGGGCAATCACCTTTTGTAAATATTTGCTATGCAACGGTATGATATGTTTTAGTTCGTTGCGCTCGCGAATCTATATTTGTGATCCGTAAGGAAACTGTAATGTTTTCATTTATGTTTTGTTCGTCAGTCATAAGAACGATGTCGTTGAATGCATTTCTGCATACAGTTATTTCCTACACCTATATCTATTATACCTGTAATCCATTATTTGATTGTATTCATTTGATATACCCCAGGACTAGTATTATTGGATGTAAATATTACGTTTTTAAAATTTCACAGACTACTGCTAAATTAAAACCGTTATTAATGGTTTTGTATTGTATGTGTCTAAAAAATATTAGTAGCTCTTGATTTTAATTCATTGAAGTTTTTACTCGACTGCGCAGACGTGGGGCTATGTTTTTATGGTGTTGTATATGTATGAATGTCTGTTTCTTTGATACGTTATAAAGCATCTTTCATAGATTATAACGCTTTAGGTATTGCTAGATTCGCCTTAATTGTGATTGACTTAAGCAAATATTCTATTTTAAGTATCATGTGTCTGAATCAAAAAAGAAGGAAGCGATAAAAATATATTGTGTACTTACTAATACTTAAACCAAATAACACGTTCATTAATATAGGTAATTAAAAATGTCTTGGTTTTTTTATAGTTACATTTTTTGTTTCCTTTATTTATCATGCTATTTGTTTTCTTACTATTACATAAATTACGAAATAATGTATTTTAATATGATATACAACTACACAGCTTAGTATTTACGGTATGAATAATATAGTTCTAAGATCATAACCATCTTCTTCTTATCCTTATCCCAGCTAAATAGGGTCGGTATAAAAAGTTTTGCTCTTCAATACTTCTCAATCAGCTATCAACTTAGTATTCACACATTTTATGTACACATATCATTTTTACACGATCCACCCTATCCCTACTTCAGTCTTCCTCTACTCCTATATTTGTTTATCTTCATACTTAACACTGCTCTGGCTAGTTGTACGATTCTCCTATCTTGTCATCACATTAGAGCCCACTTAACAATGACTCCTCAACTTCTCTGTGTCTCTGATGTTCTTTTCATACAAAATTAAAGAATACGCTTTTAAGATATCAACATCAAAATAATTCTGTACACACTTATTCCATTTAAAGACTAAATTCGGTCAACTTCCCAAAATGAACATTAGCAAGAAGGCGAAGCGACATGTCAACGATGTTCAGAGCAAATGACAAATTATTCGCTCAACATAATCCATTTCAAATCTGCTTTTGAAATTACTAAACTGGCAGAAATTCTATCGTTAAACCTCGTAAATACGGTTCAGTTTGCTTTGAGATTCGATACCAAAGATGTATTACAAATTTGTCGATGTTTTTGGATGCACGTGTAGTCTCCATATTCATTTTACAGTCTGCTGCTATTCTAGGAAGCATATTCCGCTATATCTCGGTATATTTCGGTGGCAGGTACCCAGATGTCGAACTGACTTTAGTGTCCCTTTTTGCTGAAGTTTCAGTCTTATGAGTATAGGAAATTTGCCGTCTTATTCTGCTGCCGGTCGCATCTGTCTGGATTTATTAGCGTTGTTCTTTTTCGCCTTGTCGTGGGGGATACGTGAACTTGATACCAATTACTGAGCACTGACTAATTGCCAATTGAGTCAGTTTTGATTCTTTGTATCAGTGTGTTATGCTGACATACGTTTGACCGGTGTGTGTAACTGAAAAAGACAATTTATAAATCATGCTACTGAAATAGATGATGGTGATGTTGGTAGTAAAAATGTAATGACATGAAAAATGTGATAGCAACAACAGCCTACAATAAGTATGTTCAGTCCAAAGTACTTCATACTATTATTAAAATGACACAAGGATTTCTTTTGTTCCAAGAATAGCGAAAGACATTTACTTGTAAAAGAGTAGGTGTTAAAAGAGATACCATTTATGAGCAAGACCGTTCATTCGCAAGTAGGAAAGTTCCCTAGCACAGCGGGCGGTGGCTCAAAGAAATTCAACTTTGCGTGCATATTATTGAGATTTTTCTCACGAGCACATGTGGCATACTAGAACAAAAAAACTGAGAAGTCGAAAATACATTAATGAATGTTGAATTATTTTGCAATACTTATATTGTTACAGCTGTCGTCGATTTTAATATTTTTTAACGCTCGACCACAGTCTCACCGGGTGACAGGTTAAGTGATGATTTGGTCTATGACGGTAAATAAGTAAGGCATGACTGAATGTAATTATTAGAAAGCTTTGAAGTCTCGGTGAAAGATTCACTACATGTGGAGATAGATAACCAGATGGTATTAGAAAATCCCCTTTAAACTACGCTTAAACCTCGTTTATTACAGCGCTGTCTAGTATCGGATTAATTAAAAATGGAACCATAGGTTTTTAAAAATTCATTTGTTTAACGATTTTGATTTGATTAGGTTTTTGATGTAAACAGTTCTATATATCTTCAAATTTGTAGCAACTGAATGAATATTTTATGCAATTTTTATCATTATTTTTGTGTCCCCTTTTTATTTTGTGACTTTTTTTCCGAACTGACTACGCTATTGGCCTAGCAAGGCCTTAACAGCTTCACCGGACTAGTTATTTTGTGACTGTTCATCGTTGATAATTTATAGGTACTTTGACCCCATTGTAAATCATTCCTGACCCGTAGTCCGCTGAAGCTGTTAAGGCCTTACTAGGCCAATAGCGTAGTCAGTTCGAAAAAAAAAAACATTCTTGAAAATGATTGAAAAAATCGAGAAGAACCGGCAAGAAACTAGATCTGGTTTATCTTTTTAACAAATATATATAATATTTAGAATAATAATATATTCTATATAATAGTAAAATTCACAAACGTTTTTAATGGATACACAGAGATGAGTCAATTCCAGACATCACCATCGTTCACATATTGATCCGCTCTATAATAGCCTTTTGACACCAAAACCCGCTTGACATGGCGCTTAAATTCACAATCCGGCAAATCGGTAATATCCTTTGGGACTTTGTTGTAAAATCTAACACTATTTCCCAAAATACTGTTACTGGTTTTACTAAGTCTAAAACGTGGGACAACCAGTTTGTCACAGTTTCTAGTATTTAGATTGTGCCGGTATTTTACGAAATCTAGCTTTTCTAGGTTCTTACGGACATATATTAAATTGTCAAGAATGTATTGGGAGGGCAGAGTTAAGATACCGTACTCCTTGAACTTGGTCTTTAAGGATTCGCGAGGTCTCATATTGTAGATTGCTGGAACTGCTCGTTTTTGTAATAAAAATATGGTGTCTACCTCAGCTGCTGTCCCCCACAACAGAATGGCATAAGACATTAGGCTATGGAAGTAGGCGAAGTAGACTAACCTAGCAGTGGCAATATCAGTTAGCTGGCGAATCTTACGAACTGCAAATGCAGCAGAACTTAATTTGCTTGCCAATTGTTTAATTTGTGGACCCCATTGTAATTTTGAATCTAGTGTGATACCCAAAAATACAGTATTATCAACTAACCCAAAGTAAACATACTTTCGTAATAGTTTCGCAATCGACCAGGAAGAGAATCCGATATCATGTGCTGACTATTAAGTGAATGATTTATTTAATGTTGGCCAAAGGTGCGGAGAAAGCACGAAGGATAGTCAAAGACTATTACTCAAGTATCGTATAGGGCGCATTATAGGCCGTACTTCATAGGGCGAGGTCCTGCGATAATCAATCTACAAGATAATACTGTCACAGTAAACGTTTTCTCAAAGATAGGATTAATTGAGATTTCTAAGAGTATGTGATTCTACGCGATAACCCTTGAGAATATCTTGGGAGCTCACTGTTTATCTGAGGCTCTGTCGTGAAAGTATCTTTATCATAATATCGAATATCAATTTGGTTAGAATCTTTCTATATATTTATATTTAAAGTTGTAAGATGTAATTTCTAAATGATTGAAATGAAACTTCTTATGGAGGAAATTCTGATCCGCAACTATTTTGTTTGACGAAAAGTGATGGGGGTAAACACTGTGTCGGATAGAGTCAGCGCAGTGTCTCCCTTATGTGTATTAGAGAACAGTGAGAAATACGCTCCTCCCGCTTTTGCTCTTGCAACGTGGAGATCACTGAACACAATTCAGAAGTGATTGATGAATAATTAAAATGTTTCCCTATGATATAAAAGTTTCCCTGCTATCGTGTCTTTACCGTACACCCAATTTATCATATTACTAACAGTGACGGCAGCTTCGAATGTATTTGTTATTATTCGTTGTGCTCACCATATTCAAATATCTACGTCTAACAGTTTTCATGGCAATCGTACGAAAGGTGTAAAAGTTGATTGATTACAGTGTCATCTAGTGCTGAGTTATACAATATGGAAGAGTCAGTTTTAAATATTTCTTTGTGATTATTTTTTTTTAGTTGATTAGAGTTCTTTGTATCCTTAAATTTGTAGCAACTGTTTTTTTTTTTCATTTCATTTTTATTATACGAGTGTTTAACACAAACGTATACCGTTTGAGTTGTCATAGAAAATCAATACTAAAAATAATTGAATGGGATTGCCGATTGTTCATTGTTATTATGTCATAATCATTACATAGTATAAAACGACGTCCCCTGCCGCCTCTGTCTGTCTGTCTGTTCGTGATAAACTTAAAAATTACTGAACGGATTTTCATGCGGTTTTCGCCAGTAGATAAAGTGATTCATGAGGAAGGGTTAGGTATATAATTTGATGTGGTTTTTTTATTATTAGGGCGGGACAACTTCCGCCAGGACCGCTAAGTACTCTATATATTTTAGTTACTTAAATATATTATATTTCATTTCCAGAATAAAATTCTTTACATCTGTATGCGTAAATGATACACTATTCCTAGAGGCATACGTATATAGTAGATTTTTTATGAACGCCCTACTCTTATAAATCACATTTACAGACGAGATTTAAACTTCATAAAATGTAACAAAAAGTAGGCATTAAAAGAAGAAAGACTAAAAGAAAACTTTATTACGCTGTGAAAATGTGCGCTAGTTCTAAATCATGAGGAAATAAATTTAATAAAACAATTATATTTCATATCTTCCTATGTTATTTTGCCAAGTTTTAACTTTATTTATTTACTCATACTTTATCAAACATGATTCCAAACTTTTAAAAACTAACTAATACTCGCGACTTCTTTCGCGTCAAAATGATTTTGTTGTTTAACTGATACTGTGTGTTTTATGTTTTAATTCTGTACAGTCTTACATGTTAAATTTAATTTTGTTATTATTAATTAACCCACTACATAAATACATAGTCTAGATAATACTATCGATGGATGGATGGACTAACAATTAATCAGCAGTCGAAAGTATCAAAGTAACCTGCAAAACTATTGTGAAAATATATTAACTCTCAACAGCTATATATCAGCATCATCAGCCTATAAGAGGCCAGGCCATAGACACAGTATAAATATACGACACAGTACGGAAACTACCTACAAACGCTCGTATCGGCACACTCACACAAACATGCGCATCTACAAGACCGCTAAGCGGTTTTCGCGGTACTGTCTATAGAGTACATTTTAAAACCTCGTCGTCTCGTCGATGCCCATGTTTGTGTGAGTGTGCCTTATTGAACGTTTGTAGTAGTTTCCCTACTGCCTCTCATATTTATATTGTGCCATAAGTCTCGTCCCAAAAGAAGAGATGTGTAATCACCACACCGGCCCACAACGTATCGGTGATTTCAAATTCTAAGAAATATAGAGTTCTATATTTTCCCACACACGGTGGTACTAGAAGAACATTTCTCAATTTCGCGTTTCGTCACGATGTTTTCCTTCTAAGTCAGCCGATTCTGTTTGCCAATTTAAAGTAGTAAGTGTACGCGAATTTCGAAGAATTCATTTGTACATGCCAGAGTTCGACTCTAGAGACTTCAGATTGATATTTCACCGGTCAAATCGCTCGTACATACAACAGCTATATATATACTAGCTTCTGCCCGATACTTCGTCTGCGTGAAACAGTTACTCTGGGTAACGCTACAAGCAGCGGAAGCTAACACATTTATCATCCTGTGTATAATAGTAGCAATATTAAAATTATGGAAACACTAAAATTTATAGAATCTCCACACCATTCGATATTCTCAATCTGACCTGCAGATTTATAACCATTGTTTTTTGCCTCTTCTGTTTGTTTTAAAAAGATATAGTGTCAAGTTGCGCAAAAAACATCATAACAACATAACGAGTCTCAGTCGCAGGATGTGATTCGGTGTTGCAGAATTGAATTAGTTAATAATTTTTACGAGCGCGCGTAATAAAGATTTAAGAACGTCTCTGTAATTGACTGTGTGTGATATATTCGCCTTAAGTTATTTAAAGCGAAGTTTTATTCGTTTAATGTCTCGATTAATTTAATGGGAAAGGTTGGCATTGAATATTCTGCACTCTTCTTTTTTCTACACCATAGGATAGATTGATAATTGTTATTGTTTCACGGAAATACTACTCAACGTACATTGAATAAATTTTATATATGCGTACGTGAATTTGTTTGTTTTGTTACTACTCAGCTATTCATTTAGTAATGCATAAATTTTGAAAACATCCGAACGGAACATTCACTTATTGACGCCGAACGGTTTAAATTAACTCGGGAGTTGGCTACAGAGTAAATATTTGGATGAAATCTGTACTAACAACCTTGAACTCTTTGAGACAGGGGTGAGTGGAATAGAAATAGCCGTGTGGCAATTGTTTATAGAGGTAAGTTTATTGCCCATACTTATAGTATTTTCTTGTTATATATACAGCAATTTCTTCTCTTGCGTTCTTTGGTATAAATTATTATCAAAGTAACTGCCTATTTTATAAAAGATAGTGTATGTTATTTGGAACAAATTTATATTAAATACTTAAATATTATACATAATACTATTATAAGACAAGTGATGCTGTAAGGTAGCAGAAAGTCTATAAATATAATAAGAATGTAAATCTAACGTGTCTGTACTTTTTAGATGTTTGTGAAAAAAATTGTTGCAGGTGTCTTGGAATAAGTAATAAGATACATTTTAATCATTTTTATAAATGTCTGTCTGTCTGTTTGGTTGAACGTGCATCACTGTAAAGTACAACGTTCACGTTAAAAACTCATATCAAATCATAAAGCATATCCTTGAGTAATATTTAATCTTGGTTTCATTGAAATCGGTTCTCTCTATCAAAAGTTATTGTAATTTTAATGACGACGCGACTTAAGTAGAGAAAAAATTTAATGGACTTAATACATTCAGATGATTTTATTAGTCACTGTATTTTCAAATTAAGTTCCACGCGGACGGAGTTAGCGGGCACGGCTAGTTTTAAATAAAGTCAACGGATTACTTTATGAATGCGCTTTAGTAATTTTTAAATTGTTTTAATTGCGGCAATTAGGGCGTTATTATCTATCATTATAATTTATATTTTATTTTTAAACATCCTGTCTGGTCTTATGACCTAAGGTGAGTTTTTTTTACAATTTTTTTTATTGAATCAGATAAAAATATCATTGGTTAGCTCGAAGAATATGCCTTACAACATTAAGCCTCGACGATGTACAACTAAAGTGCATAGAAGAATTCATCTATTCATACAGATATATGTATGTATAAAGGCCGCGCCAAACTTTTTGAATGCTCTGAATATAGATGGGTAAAACATAAATTTCCGTATGTACATAAAGTTAAAAATTTTAGATTTCTATAATATTTTAACTTTTCTGTTTTTAAGACTATTTTATTATTGTACCACAATAATCTGAGTGTACTACAGTACAGTACAGTCAGTCCAAAAATAATGGTGATTAACAGAAGATTTATAATCTGTCATGCCACCATACAAGCCTCTTAACGAATGGATGTAACGCTCGTTCTTACAAATAAAGAACGAATCGTTCATTAACCGTAGGAAAAAAACAATGAAGTTTTGAAAATAGTCTGTCTCAATTTATGTCGGTTGACTCGAATAATGACGTCAGCTTTCTCGAGTTTTCCATCCTCCTTTATTGAAAGGTATATAAGCTCACAACAGAGCGCCTGAGTGGAGTTCTATTCTAGATATCAGAACTAATACAAAGGAATACAACAGGAAGAAATTTTCAAGCGGACTTTGATTACAGTTTATAGGGTGTTAGTGTGTCCATAGTGTAATTGTGCATTAGTGGGTCTATTTGATTCTTGTCGGTACAAATAAAAATAAGTTCCTTCTGACGAAAACGGCAATAACCTACTGGTGTAATTACGCATTGGCTTATCCTCAAATTAAAAGAAAATCACTGTGACTAATGGTAATAGCGTTTTAGTCTAGTGTTCAGTTTTGTTTACATTCAAATGCTACCAATAAAATAATAATATAATAAAAACGTGACATTAACATTACGTTTCAGGTTTCCCGCGGCTATTTATTTCGTTTATAACTCATCATAGTGTAATTTTAAAATTTATTACGAATATAAACTGCAATTTTTCGCGCGGTATTAATACTACCGGAAATAAGCTCACATCAATCACGCACATAAAAATAGAGTTGCGCCTAACAATTTTTGTATTGTCGATAATTGTTATAGTTATCTATCGATCAACACTAACTGGTGATCACGATTTCATACTACTGAAAAGATTTTGCTGTCTCGTGGAAACCACGTGCTCAGTCAAGCTCAGTCCTTTCGGAGATTGGTTTATGTATATGTAGGTGTTCAAAACAAAAATTATCGCGTAAAATCTGTGTTATAAAATGACAAGTTCTATTTGAAGAGCTGGACACAGTATTCATATTTCTAAAATTACAAATATGAAAGATGAATAATAGGTTTTATACAAAATCAGGATATTTTAGAAAAATATTTATTGAGTTGGTTAGTAGAACCTTTTTAGTGTCGAACCTAAGTATAACGAGATAATAGATATTGTTTTTTTTTTGCCAAAATCGAGCTGAAATATAAAAATGAAATGTTTGTTGATGGTACGGACTACTGTGTGAGAAAGCTGAATCGATTTTGACAAAAAAATTATTACTAAATAGAGGACTTTTATTATTTAGATTATAGATAATTCCCATAGAAGCTGTACAATAATGATAAAATTAAACAGAGGTAACTAAAATAGTAATAAAAATTGAAAAATAATAGACAACATTTAGTCAGTTCAGATAAAACACTTAGAGATATTAACTAAATTAAAGAGCTAATGTTCATTTAATTATAACGAGATTATAAACCGTACGCTTGTTTTTTTCTGTTAACTTGTGAAATTAATTATCACAATATTTTTTTTTTATCGACATAATCACATCCCTAACTTCAGGGTCATCACAAGTGACAGTTGCAGACAAATTACATCGTTCCATTTTCAAACATAGCTGATAGATAAATTCGAAAATAATACCACGGCCCGGAAGTCAAGTGTAATACAAGGCTATATTAAAACTACATTAACCTTATTGAAACATACGCGATGGGTTTTGGCTATATTTTAGAAAAAAATTTTCTTGTTGAATAGTAAGTTGTCTTTTTTCTAGTTTTATTTTACAACAAACAAATCTACTAGTAGATTATTACATTTATTACTGCTATTGTCGAGTAAAGTATTACTATTACGAGTTCCTTGAGATCATTTCAATGTTCAAATAAGATGGTGGCCCTCTTGTCAGACCTTTCTAGGGAACTTTTGTGGCCTCTTAGAATTCATACTCTATGGTATTATTTTCCATCTACTTGTGCATAATAACCGATGTATATTGTCTAAAACACCATCAATGTTATAAAATATAGAATCAAATAACACAAGATTATAAGTAAAATATAAAATCAAAACTACATGCAGACTACATGCATACAGACTAAAATCCCCCCAAAATCTCTAATAGATATTATATCCTAATTTAGACGTTTTGTTTGATATTAATTTTTTTTTTTTTATGTCAAAAGCTGGCAAACGAACATTTGGGTCACCTGATGTTAAGTGATCACCACCGTCCATAGACACTTGCAACACCAGGGGAGTTGCAAGAGTGTTGCCAGTCTGTATATGGGGGAGAGGTAGGGAAAGGAGAAAGGGGAAGAGAAAGGGGGAAAGGAGGTGGGCCTCCGGTTTTTATTATTATTTTTTAAATAGAACTGTGGTTTGCGAAGTTTAATATCGCCAATACGACGTAGGCTGGCGTTGTGATTATGCCCATATTTTCCTTCAGGAAGAGGCTTATGACGAAGCAGTAGGTCTCTTGCAAACTGATGGTTTGTGATGATTGATGATAATATAGATTATGTAATATTTAATAGAGAGAAGGGATATAAATAAGTGTTTTACTATACCAACACTGATTTGAACTACTTTGTCTGTCAGGTATTCCTCTCTATTGATCAAGGATAGGCTAAAACGCGGTCAACGACTTTCGACTGCAAATCTAGGAAAGATAATACTGTAATTTCGTTACAAGCTTACTTTATACTTCACGTTGGCTGCACATAGAAAAAAATCAACAGAATGCATCAAAAACGGGTAATGACTTCTAACACTGCGGACTTTTTATGCGTCTGGATTTTTTGTCCGTCTGCAATTGTGCCTGTTCTGAGGTCAGCGTAATTGCAGTATCCTTTTTATTTTCGCTTCTATTTCTTTTTAAAATTATACGCTTTAATATTGCAACTGGCGGTGATAATTATAATTATGGATGGTGTATCTATATTTAACAGTCCGTAGTTTTGTATGTACATGTAATTTTTTTATATGTATCGGTGACAAAGGACGCTGATAACGAATGTGATATTAGAATGTATTGATGTGAAACTTCCCATGGATGGGTTTTTGAAATTCTAAGTCGCAATCTTTTTGTATGACAGAAATTGGTGATCGTAAACACTGTGTCAGATAGAGTGGGAGCAGTGTCTTGCTTGCCTTCGGGTATTGGATAACATTAGTCACGCTCTCCTCGCTTTCTTTCTTGCTGTGCGTGGTTGCGTGTTCTGCGTTTAGGCATCGTGGCGGTTACTGAACACTATTCAAAAGTGATTGGTGAATAATTAAAATGTATCCTTGTAAACAATAGTTTCACTTCTATAGTGTGACTTTAAGATACACCCGGTTTTTTTGTCTGTAGGTGTAGACTGGATTAAAATACTGTTTAATCGATTGTAATGAAAATGCTTAAATAAGGGAATGTATGTCATTCCTTAGTTGTTATAATAACCATAAACATTAATTAAAAATTTTGTCAATGTCAACCGATTTTGATTAAATGTTGTATAGACTTCCTGCAATTATTATCTTGAAATTTATATTTATATAAACTGTCTGATAAATAGTTAGTATACATAATAGTTTTAGAAATCATAATATGTAAGTGAAAATAAATGATCGGAAAGAAAATAATTAGTTCCATAATCAATGCATACAGAGACGATAGTAAATAAATCGATAATTGAAAAATGAATCCAGTCTAAGTTAGACCCATAAAAGGATGATCGTCTCATTTTTGTTCGCAATTCATTCATATTATTCCGTCTACTTTGCTAATAAGATTTTCGTTATATATGAAAATAAATTGAGTATTTATTAGAAGGTATTTATTATTTAAATAATAGTATTTATAATAGTAGTAGTAGTAGTAGTATATATAATAGTATTTAATAGAAGGTTTATTAGATTCAATTCTAGCCGATACTTGCGACTTTTTCTGTTTTTTTTTTAAGTTAAACTTCTTTAGGTGCGACTAGGAGGTAACTGGACGACAATGCAACGGAAGTCCGTTACGAAAATATGGCGTCACGTTTTTGTACCATCCAGTTTTTAAATATTTTTTATTTTGACAATAAATAGTTTATAAACAAATCAATCAATAATTCTGAGAAATATTAAATTCAATAATAATAAAAATCATAAAATATAATTAATTATGTATAAATGGGCGCGCAACCGTGCTGCCATCTGGTTAAAATGTATAGTGGTCGACGATAATAAATGTATATATTACTAGTGTTACATCATCAATAAATGCCTTTTAAAATTCTCATATGATGTATTTATTTTTAACTTAATCGCCATCTCTTATAACGCCAAAGAAGTTTTACTTCAATCGCGTGTGACGGTTAAACGGACACATTTTTATTATCTTAAGTTACAAGTGGTAAGAAGATCCGACAACAATAAATATATCTATTGTCTCTCACATTTATTTCATTTACAAAGATTGCGCTGAGTAACTACTTAGCGAAGTTTAAGCTCAGCTAAGGATAAGATAATGACGAGTATGTTGTATAAATTTCCCGCCAAAAAAAAACAAATAACGGTAGTATTGAATAGACAGATAGTAAGCATCAAAAGCGTGTTTAATTCGTGACCGTATACGATTCCGGTGCAATTTGTTTAATCAATATAGTAGTTATAATGACGAAGTGTGTGTCATAGCCGACCTTGTGCGAGACGAGACGGTTCCGAGACGAGGCGCCGGGGTTCAGCGGTATCTTAGTCATGCGTTATGCCATGTGGCCGGGATTTAAATACAGTTAAAACTATGACCAATTAATTTATTCCTCTTCTGAATATCTTTATTTACAACTAACAGCCGCCCGCGACTTTGTCTGCGTTCGTTTTCTTACAAAAGGTTACCCCGTACATTTTAGTTGTGTATATAACGGCTAGGATTTTTTGTCCGAATTACTCAGTGCTTATCTCATTTTCTCAATAATGCCTGTTTAATCAATCACTGCAGAAGTTATTATATTTAAGCTTTATTACTATAATTTTATTAAAATCCGTTATGCAGCACCATCCATCGATCCTCACCAGGTTTTCATTCAAAGTAAAAAAGTTAGATTCATAGTGTTAGCTATATTTTTGTATAATTTTTGTTCTAAACCATCGCGTATAACATTGTATTGGTCAATATATGTATATTATATTATATGCTGATAATAATTTTGTATTAGTTTTTTTTACTCCCATAACTACACTTATACATTACGTAATATTATAATAAAACTTTTATTAAAACTTGGTTAAAGAATACTTCTATAATTTCGACAAATAATGATTGTAACGGTTTAGGGATTTTCGATTTATAAGCATACTAAAGAAAGACAGACTGAGTACAGAGCTTTTGCTGATGTAAAACATAAGAATAAAACCATTGCATGATGGTAGGGTTTTTACTAAGTTCGCTAGCTTGTAGCAAACACAAGCTGAAAATCTTATAAAACCATATATATAAAAATGTTAATACTATCTATAAATTACATAGAATGTGTAACCCTGAACATACCTTTGTTATATAAATCAAACAAGCATTAAGAAAGTTTGTTTTCAAATCACTCCCTAAGGGAAATCTAGGCTAGTCATGAATTCTATAGTTAATATACCAAAGGAATTCAGCATAGATAAATATAATATTTTTAAAACAGTAAATCGAGTTCATTTATAGTTGAAAACTAGACAGACATCCGTTATACACGGTGTCCCAATTTCAAAACCGGGATAAACAATATTAACGTTATTAATATGTATTTTAAAATACGCGGGCGCAGGAAAACGGCGCGTTGATTGGTTCGTAAACATACAACGATCAGTCATAGTTCGCGGGAAATGTGCGTGCGCGCGTCAACCAATCATGGACAGGTGTGCGTCAGACGCGACGATTAAATACTAATGGATATGTTCGATTGTTTGTTAGATTACGTTTTTGTTGTTTATTAACCAATAATATTATAAATTAAAAGCTGTAGTCAAAAGCGCTTCGACAGCGCCTTGATAAAACTTGGCTAGCTAGCAAACGTGATCTGGCCCCGTCTATCCACCCGATTCTAACATATAACTATTACTTTTTCACCACCGATATTGAGAATATGCCATCTTGTTTTGACAGTTTCACTAAGGTAGTGTGTGGCGTTACAATATTACTTTACGTATGTGTGCGTTATCGTGTCATTTGTTTTGTCAAAATATCATGTAAGTAATTATTATCGTGTAAGTAATGTTATTGATGAGTGTTGTGAGTGATAGAAATGAAAGACGATTGCTATGAAAATAATTTTCCATAATATTATGCGTAAAATTCTATCGTGAACGCAGTACTTTAGCAGTGACGCGTGTTTATACAAACAGACAAACAGATAGACAAATGTATATTTCTAAATATGATTGAAATACATTTTATTACTTATTCCAAGACACATGGAACATTTTTTTTTCACAAAAATCTAAAAAGTTCAGTTACGTTACATTTGCATTCTTATTATATGCCTGAATATTTATTAAAGAAGATATGGATGTATTATTAAATTTCGTGACGAGAGACGTGACGTATTAATGACGGTGAAATTAAAAAAAAATCTGTTATTTTGAGACCTAGGCCTTAAAAGATCAGCCGAGGGGTTAAATTGTTTGACTATACATGGTCAATGGAACACGTGCAGTAGTAAAGTTCAAAGAGATACGTGGACGGTAGAATGTTACATATGAGCAGTAACATTATCGACCGGAACCATATTATTTTAATAAAAACATTCCGCCGTCTCATAACGCACGTGGTAGGCGATAGACTAATGCAAAGATTAGGTATTTCCGTTCCTTACATCGCACTCCCTCGCATCTGGGATATTTACTCTATGACGCATCCGAAATCTCAAGTATTTCTTTGTATGATAGAAAACAACACTTATTGTAGGATTATTTTCGCATGCAAATTATTAACTTAATTGAAATCATAACCTTAAAATCTTGAATTAAAAATTGAGACTGACGGTGAAAGTACGCTCACCAAAGTGTTAATGCAATTGAGAAGGTACTACTATTCTACTATTTAGGTACTATTCATTTTCTTATAATTTGCTACTAGGTGGCGCTGTAATACATCAACTCCTTTACTATTCAGCCAATTCTCGTGAAAACTTATTTACATAGATAATCTAATACCGAGAATATTTTTGCGTCATCCATTCTACTACAATAACTACTAGATACTCGTAGCGTTGTAGTGCATTAACTGATACTGATAACAACGAATGATAACAATTATAACAAACTTCGTCCGCGTGGAATTATTGGACTAGCACTGACACGCAGAAACTGTCAAAAGGAAAAAAAAACGATTTTGAAACGATCTTCATTGGTGCTCCGCTCCTATTGATTTCAGTGTGATGCCTATGTATATATAGCCTATAGCCTTCCTCGATAATATATATAGCACTGAAATTGGACCAATAGTTCCTGAGATTAGCGCGTTCAAGCAAACAAACTCTTCAGCTTTGTAATATTAGTATAGATAACAAAAATGAGTGTAGACCCGCAAGCGTAGTTAATATTATTCAAATCTAGTGAATTCAAGTGATATCTGGTTAAATCTCCTAACAGTTTTGTCGAGTATACAAGATGAATTAATAATTAAGTTATTCTATGAGATTCAAACAATGTTTAGGCAGTTTAATCCTACGATTAGGGCTCTCACGTTATCTAATCGTATCAATTTGATTGGAAAGTATTGCGAATCCTGTTATAATTATTGGTTTTACTTCTGACTTCAAATATAAAGTCCAATAGGTAAGCCTCATTATGGTCTCATTTTCCGGAGACGCTAAATTCAAAAATTGACTTTTTGACTTTCGGGTACAATTGTTGGAATCTTACAGGTGCTTGGCGACAAATTCCCATCTTGAGAGTGGCAGCTGTCGATCCTTTATCAAAACTTACGTCGATTGATTCAGTCTAAGTAACCGATTCAAGAGCATGTAACAGATAAATGAACTAAGGTTTTTCTAAAATCATAACTCAGTTCAAGTAATAAGCACTAGATAATTTAATAAGCGGATTAACCCGGTGCCGCCTTGGTTTCATACTGTCTCGGCTGGCACACGTTCACTCCAATTTGTCACAGTTATATGCCGTTAGCACAGTTCAGATTAAACAGAAGTTAAAAAAAATTAATACTTTTTGAAAATCTATATTATTATTTGCATACATTTGTTTAGTTAATTTTTGAACTGAAATCTTTGTGATAAAGTTATGATTTCTCGTCATGACCTGTAAGTAAATCGTAACCGAGCAGGCTTACGTCAGACTAGCGTAGCGGACTGTGCACCTAATATTGATATTTTGTATTATGCAGCCTATTATATGTTTGAATAATTAATAAATTGTATAACAATGTATATAATATTAATTATTCTTTGGAGTGCCAATAGACGTGAAAACCGGACTAATGTTAATAATTCATACTATAATTCATTTGAGAATTCAAAAGAGAATACAGTTATCTCATTGTTCTGAGTTTTCACTCTGTTCGCAGTCCTTATGACTGCCTCGACTTTTATTTTAAATTCAAACATAACGCCGACGTCGTATTTTCATTTATTTACAATCACTTTTGATACAATGTTATAACTTACTTCAAGAAAGAGGACATTCTGATTCCTTTGTGTTTTTTTAAAATATTTCTTACTTCATAACTTCGTCATTTATAAACCTATTTGTAATTTTTTATAGAAAAGGACATATTTTTATGATTTTTAGAATCTTAATTTCCTTAAAATAGAGTAGGAAATGTAATGATTGAGATATAGGTACATTTAATGTAAAAAAAGTAGGTACTTACTTTTTCTAGAGTAAATTTCTTTTAAGTTTTCTTTTTTTATATCAATTTATCTTGCTACTTATTTAATTTATACTCAATAGAAGCTAGAGTTTAACAAGTAAGATGTATAAAAGTTTTCTTTTTGTAAAAACACAGAACAAGATATCGGTTAATGGATGGAAGGAAGCATGAAATAACAGGTAGATTTCAAGAATATCCCAAATGCAGTTACACTGGTCAATAAAGTCGAACGGTGTTATTACAAAAAAGTTAAATACGTATTAAATCCTGGCTTTAATGAGGTCTCGTATTAAATGCACCGCGGTCGCTGATTGTTCGCCATCTTGCTCTTTTGTCTCGCTTTGGTTACGTTAGGTTAGACTTGCGAAAAAGGATAACGCGAACTTGCATCGGGCGAGCGCGGTGCATTTATTACGAAACCTTTTTAAACCAAGTATTTAATACGTATTTAACTTTTTTGTAATAAAACAAGTGTCTGAAGTTATAGCGTTACGGCAGATTTCAATTAAATATTAGAATTAATAATTTTCTTTACTTATTCTTGGCGAAATACGTATTTCGATCTATTATGTCTACCGCGATAAAAGTCACCTAGCAACGTGGCTGAATTTGTAATTTAGCAAAACTGACATTACTACTTAATCTCACCTGTGGCACGGTTTAGTCGAAAGCTGACGTAAGGGGACGCGGTCAATTGTATTACGCGTGGACGCACTTATTGCGGGCGTGTCACAACTAGTAGACCGTCTTTAATCGATTTAATAGCTAATTTGCTAAGAAATTAAGTAACTGTACCGAGAATAACTAATTTATTAAGATGTATACTGTTAAATATAATCTGCCTTTATTTAAATTTGGCGCGGGTGATAAGGAGCGAGGCGGAGTTAATCGTAGAACGAGAACCAAGCAATATTGAGAAAGGTCGAACTGTGAATGCCTATGTTAATGATGTACCTCCGAGATACAGTTATGCTTTATAATGGAATGTTTAAGCTTTTTTTTAAACTGATTCGGCAAATTGAGTGCACTGTACCTGATGGAAAGTATAGTCAACTCTATAAATATCGGCGACTGTTGATGTTAAATAACAACAGCAGTAGTTGCTATCATGCCGTCCTGCAAAAGTGCATCCTTACGCCTCGTTTGATGGACATATAACATGGGATATGAGGAAGGGAACACCTGGCTGAACTTCTTAGAGCTTAGTTGACTATGGCAGTAATTTATAATTTTAAACAATAAATTTAATTGAAACCCCGTGGCTCGGTTACTGATTAAAAAGAGTAGGTAAACATTATTAAGAACTTTGAAAAAGTAAGCAAAAACTATATCTGAGACAGTTCGTATTTTAGTTATAATCGATGATACACTTGCACATGTTTTAATACAAGTTACTTTCATGACACTATGCGAGTTACGTATTTGTTATTTTGTATCGACAATATCACACATTCCTACATAGTAGCGCCATCTACCATAGATATATACCATACCATAATATTTAATACTGTATGTTGTTTTATAATAAAGACAGTTCTTGTCTGTGATTCAAGCGTTGAATTAATAAGAGTATTTGACGTATTTTTGTTTGTACAATCTACTTACTCACTTTTTAAATATTTTTAAATAAAAATATTTTCCAATGCTACCTTGACGTTGTAGAACCTTTATAGTAAAACAAATATCTGAACTTCCGATACTGTTCGGACGTCTGTGAATAATTTTAACAAAATATAAAAATCTAATCTTACCGCATAATGCACACCGTTGAGTAGTGATGAGTGTAAATTATACAATTATAAATAATACATGCTGGCCTAGCGGACGTTATCTTACCTTGATGATAAAAAAAATCCTAAAATTCAACCGCAGTGCCACCTATCGGGTTCATTTGTAAATCTTAACCATTGTTGATTTCAACTGAATACACACAAAAAAAATCATTAAATTCTGTCCAGCCATTTAGGATGACTTCAGTCACATACAGACGGACAGAAGAATTATATATACATATAAAAAATATTCTCACTGGTTCGGACAGATATACCAGGATATCATATTTCCATTGCAGTGTACGTTACGGTGTTGAATATGGCAATGGTTTGTTTGTAACGTCCGCCGAGCGCGGGAAACGGGAGGCCGTGACAAATGATTTCCTACTCTGTTGTTTGCTTAGCGCCATGCACAACCAAATTAGACGAGTAAGATGAATGCCGAAGAAATATTTATTGTATTGATACAACTATATAAATAAAAACAGCTACTAGGTACGTAAACACGTCAACGATTTATTAAAATTTTGATATTGTATTTTCTTTAATACAAACAAATTTTTTAAATATATCTATAATATGTACTAAACCTTCCCATAAGTGTATATGTTACCTCAGTAAAAAAATCATAAATATCGGTCGTGCAATTTCAAAGCAAATCGCGTTCATTTAAAATATGCTAGAGAACAGTTAACATCAGATTATACTCAGAAGCCGGGCTACTAAAGATTTGATTTTTACTTTTTTTATTTATCTTTCAAGTTGATCGAGGTAGTTCAATACAATTAGAAGGAGTTCCTACACGTCGTCTACAATTAATAATTATTCATTAATAAAGTTATTAATGAAAGTTGTGCTTGGTTAATTTCAAATACTTGACAATATGGGATACTAGCTCGTACCCGCTATTCTGTTCTCGTAAAACTGTCTTTTCCTTATTTCATGGAAGGTATATGCGTTACCTGAATTAATTGTGTACTGTAATGTTTTTGTTCTAATGCTATAAATTATACACAACTCCTGTAACAATTTTAAATTACCTCTGTTATATTTTATTCTTACTTATTAGCCCTTGTGGAAAAGCATAATATTGATAATACGTCAGATAATACTCTTAAAATCTTCTATTAGTAAGTAAAAATCTCGTCAAAGTCGGTACAGCCATTTCGGAGACTGCCCCAAACAAATGACAAACCCCTAAATTGTATTCATATAGACAAGTTAAAACAATCTGATTTTAATTTCAAAGTAAAACACAATGTAAACTCTTTATAACATCGTTTGTTATAATGAAAAACTTTCCATAACGTATATAGTTCAATTTGATTGTTTTACCACAAAACCACTTATTTGTACTCTTCCCTTTGTATAATGAAAACTCTTTATGAAGAGAAAAAAGATGCTCGGTCCCTTGAAATTCATTATAAAGAGTTTACACTGTAACTAAATCATTACATAGTATAAAACAAAGTCTCCTACCGCGTCTGTCTGTCTGTCTGTTCGCGATAAACTCAAAAACTACTGAACGGATTTTCAAGCGGTTTTCACCAGTGGATAAAGTGATTCATGAGTAACATAATTTGTCTAGGATTTTTTTATAAACAAGGCGGGACAACGTCTGCCGGGCCCGCTTGTAATTTATAAAATAGAGAGGATTTGCCAATTTCTGTGAAGATGTAAAAATATTTTATTAGCTAATTTCTAATTATCGGAAGAACTAAAAATATAATTAGATTATTATTAGGTTTCCTTGAATAATAGTTACGCCATATGGGTACTAAGTTGGTAGTTTATTTTAATGACTAATCTGGATTTAACTCAATGTGGAATTTTAATTTAACTTATACAATCGAAAAAGTTAATATATAAAGTAAAATAGAAAATCTTCTAAAAGAAGATTCCAGAAGTTTTCAAAGCAACTTCTTTGATTTTGTATCAAAAATTAAATAATACATTTTATTAAAACGAAAATCAATGCATATCTGACGTTATTTAGTATGAGATTTTTGCGATTATTACCGGCTATAAATAGATAACGCATCGGATTTCATATCGAAAATTACTACAAATTCTTCCGCCTCCCCATCACCCAGCCGCCATATTTTAATTGGGGAAAAGCGCGCGGTTTGAAATCCGAAGAGGAAGCGGATGTGTCGCCGTGTTTCTTTTTAATAATTCTATTTTATATTCCCATTGCGGACGGAATAAAAATAAATTTCTCTTTTCATCTCTCCGTCTGGGACACTTGGTAATGTGTAATCGCTTCCTAACATTTGAAATTTTCTTTTGATGTTCATTTTGTTAAGGGCTATATGATACTGGATATTAAGTTTATTTGAATGATTAAGTGATAACTTTTTATTAGTCATAAAACAATTGTGATCACGTACGTTAGTTTACAGTTTTATGGAGGAATAAATTATTTTAATTTTTTATATGGGGTGGACTTTTTGAGGGGGCATAAAGGCCTTAGCCATTATAGCTACAAGAAAACGTTCCTGAAGGACTCATCCATAACTTTTTGAAGCATATCGATCTGAATTTTAAAAAAGTACTGTTACACAATTTTCTTTTTATTCCAATGGAGGATCCATTTCTCGTAATGATCAAAACTCTTTATCATACTCATTGACGTCTATATCCTTTTCTTATACTGTATAGGTATTTCAGCGTTTCGTTTAAATGGCGATGTGATGTAAGATGGTGAACACGCTAAACTTAAATAACGATTGGCTCTAAATCTTGATTCTAAATCTTGGGCATCTAAATCTATAGATGGTTGGTGACAGGTTTCAACATGAGGGAGGTAGCTAACCAGAAAAACTCCACTACAATTACGACCTAAGTTCTCACCCAGCCTAAGTTACTCCTTATAACATCCGCTATCAGTCTAAGTCCCTGAAGGGGCTGGTGGGACCGTGTAAATAGGCCCCACCAGGAATACGTGGTGTAAATAATAGAAGGCGAAAGAGTGGTTGGTGGCCTTGTCTACAAATAAATAAAATATTAAGAACCCCAAATAAAAGCGTGGATTGACATGCAACTCAGCACCTCATACGGAGCAGCGGCGTCTCAGGCGAAATATGGTGTCCTTTATAGCGTCTGCATGCTCAGTACTTGATCAATGAGGACAAGACCAGAAACACATCTCATTATTTGGAGCGCAGCTATTAAATTTATTTATTAGAGGCCAACCAGTTCCGTCAGAATCAATGTAACTGTAAGAGCCAAATATAAACAAAACAAAACTGCAATTTATTCAAACAACTTTTTTTTTATTTAGGCTTTGCTTTAGTAGATTAATATTAAAAGTGTAGTAAAAGTAGAGCTTGCTGTGCTCTTGTTGATTTCTAAAAACGTGACCCTTTTCTGTACGCTTATGTTTCAAAAATATTTCATCTATTATAAGGCCAGGTCATATATACAATTCCACGTCTGCACTAAACGTTTTGTGGAAGAACTGCAATTAAAAGTGAGAGAGTCGCGGTATGTCGACCACTGGTCTAGACTAGTGTATTTATTGGTGAAAAGAATTCAGCGATGTAAGCCTGTCACCGGTAGCTTGCAGCTAACTTCACAAGAACATAGTGTCGTCGCTACAGCGGCCGAATTAATTTAAATTTCGCGACCGCTGCTATATTGTTTACTTATTTACAACTAGCTGTACCCGGGACTTCGTCCGTGTGGAACCTGATGTACAAAACGGGGACCAATAAACTCATATGAACGTATTCCGTGTTATTACAAAAAAGTTAAATACGTATTAAATACTCGGTTTAAAAAAGTTTCCTAATAAATGCACCGCGCTCGCCCGAGGCAAGTTCCCGTTATCCTTTTTCGCAAGTCTAACCTAACGTAACCAAAGCGAGACAAAAGAACAAGATGGCGAACAATCAGGAACTGCGGTGCATTTAATATGAGACCTTTTTAAAGCAAGTATTCAATACGTATTTAACTATTTTGTAATAACACCGATTAAGTTTAATTACTATCTACTTTTTTCTCGTACTTAAGTCGCGTCGTCATTAAAATTACAATAACCTTTTATAGATTAAACCGACTTTAATTATACAAAGATGAGATGTTATTCGAAGACATGCTTTATGATTCTTGAAAAGGGTTTATCTTGAACGCAGTGCTTTAACAGTGATGCGTGTTCAAACAAACGGACAGACAGACATTTCTAAAAATGATTGAAATGTATTTAAATAACTCATTCCTAGACACCTGTAACATTTTTTTACAAGATTCTTAGAAATGCAGACACTTTACATTTACATTCTTATTATATGTATAGATAGAAGTAAATGATGCAGCTTTGAAACGATATTTTTTTGGTAGTCGTACCTATTGTTTTCTCTTCAAACACACCGCCAGCTGCATTCACTTGTTAATAATTAGCAGTCAAAACATCCGTTTTCCTACATAATAAATTACTCGTACCGTTATTAACCAACGATTTTCCCTAATCAAACTAGGACTCGAGAAACTCAAAGCACTTTTATAAGAGCGTTAAACATTTCCCGCTTACTTCATCAGTTAATTTCTCTGATCTAATTTAGTAGAAAATAAGTTTGTATTTCCGTTCGTATTTTGAGCAACAGTATATAGACTATGTAGGGCATATCTTATACTTTAGACAAATTCGATATAGGATAAATGTAAACAACGTGTTTTACGGTTATAACAAGTCTTGAAATTAAAATTAGTGACTTTGTAATAATGTTACTTTATGTCACTCAAATTACGTCACAATTTACTTAAATCGGTGGCCACAACTTGTATATTTTGGTGTTGATAAAAGAATCGTCATTGATTTTACTGAACTTATTTGTCGGTCGGTGGTATTAATTTCACAATAAGAATGTAAGTTTTTCTTCAATCTATATTTCATTATATTTCGTTTTATAAATGGTAAAAACTGTACCATATAAGGTACATTTTATTCCAATTACCATAATCGAAAAATAAAACGACGTCTCAACAACAGAGTTGCCTAGTGGCAACGCTTTGCATATTCTTTTTTCTACATTCCATTCCAAGTTCCAGGATATTAGTCTATTTTTAATTATATCGTTTCCTTAAACATAATACACATTCTTTTGGTTTACAAATTTCAGCCTAATAAACATTTAAAGGCACAGGAAACCGCGTTTATTCCAGCCGTCATACGTTCCGATTTTATATGACGGCCGGTCATATGATACACTCAAAACATGAGCGTAATCCAGACTTTGCATTGGAAAATAACATGGTACACCTTAACTTTAAAGGAGTAAGGTGTAAATTGGAATGGTAATCATTTTCACAGCTACTCAAAATAGTGTTGCACGCGTAGGGTAACGTTTTTGGAACCGACATCGATACTTGACGCCCATTTCACGTGCGGTTTTTGCTGCGATTATTTTTGGATATATTCGGAATGTTTTACTATTTTTGTTAAGTAGTTCTTTAATTTGTTTTTGATGTTATTAAAAAAAAGACAGGTAAAACATGTTTCGTTATGCTCATAACAGTAACCATTGAAATAGCTGGTACCTCTTGTTGAGACACAAATAATGTTATTTGAACCTATCAATTGACGAGGTGATTATAAATATTAAATACATTTCATATTTAACCCCAAAATACTTGTACTATTACATAAGTTATGATTTATTATTGTATAAATTATTTTAATGTTATAAGTACACATTTAGAACTGTCTGAAACATACAGTTGACTATGACTTTATTTTATACTACCTGTGCCCGCGACTTCGTCCACGTGGAACCTGATGTACAAAACAATGACCAATAAAGTCATCTGAACGTATTTAGTCCATTTGCTTATCTACTTTTCTCTCAGTCATACTAAGTCGCGGCGCCATTAAAATTACAATAACTTTTGATAGAGTGGACCGATTTTAATGAAACAAAGACTAAATCGAAGATATGCTTTATGATTTTTGAAAAGGGTTTATCATGAACCCCCAGTACTTTAGCAGTGATGCGTGTTCATACAAACAGACAGACAGACATTTCTAAAAATTATTGAAATGTATTCTATGACTTATTCCTAGACACCTGCAACAATTTTTTTTAGACACCTGCAACAATTTTTTTCACGAAAATCGAAAAAGGACAGACACGTTAGATTTACATTCATATTATATGTATAGAAGATAAGTGATTTTCTCCTAAAAATTAGACAAAATTTCAAACCAAAAAAAAAATGGTTCGTGGCAATGTAAACGTACAAGAATGATTTGAAACGGCGCCCACGCGTGAAAAATCTCTTTGGAACACGTCCAAGTAATCAAAAAGCCATATTGAATACACTTTATACAAAAGATTCACATTACTGTCGAGTCTACGCGGCGATAATTTAATGAACGTATATTTATTTCGTAATGTAACGTAACTAACTTATATTTATTATTTTCATTGAAATCAATTTAATAATCACAAAAACAAGCATGATCGATGAAAGTGTTCGCTTCACTACATACAATCATATCTTGAATACAGTTGTTTTGAGGCTCAATCAGGTCAAAACTACTGAACATATTGGCATAGGACTATGACTATTTGATGCGAAATTTTTCGTAGATGGTTTCAGGCTATTAATTTTTTGGATTCGATTGACCCTTTCTTATTTTTTTTTTACCAATGCACAGCGGAGCGGATATGAATCATATATGACAATATGTGAATTGCAATTACGCACGTGTTTGTTATTATTTGTTGCAATTCTTTGTTCTTATTATTTAATTACTTGCATTAAAGATTAATTACTTGTAATCAATAAAACAAACGGTGAATTTATAGGAAAATGATTATTGCGTAAACATGATACGTGTTTCAATATCTATGCATACGAAACAGTACACAAGTCGATACTGTTGGGGTTAGTAGTAAGTTACCACCAGGATCCATTTTAGAATCAGATATAAGAGTAAAGAAAGACCGAAGAAGATACGGTAGAATTGTCTTAAAAATGATGTCTATAAAAGGTGTGAATAATGAAATGACAGAAGTTACAGTTACTTACGTATTTTTTTTTTTTTTTTTTTCTTTTTCGTTTTTTTTTTTTTTTATTTTTATTATTTTTTTTTATTTTCGCATAAAGGAAGGTGATTGTAATGATCAATTTTAGAATATATACGTTATAGATGTACACGAAAGATACAGCAGGTACTTGCTTCGGCAGTACATATACTAAAATTGCAACGATACATAGAAGATTAGCATGACCCCTGTACAAGGATGACACGCAAAACCGTAAAGCGTTCAACATTTTTAGTAACAAAACAAACGAAATCAGAAAAACAACCTGCAGGCATATAAAAAAAGGAAGGTACAGCAGACGAGTTCTTGAGTGGAGGTCGAATATTGGAAAATGTAGTAGGACATGTTAATGGGAAATAGAATGATGACTTGCAAAATGTGGATGGAAACGAATCAATACGAATATCTCCAACCCATCCAATAGGAATATCTCTAGAGCAAAATTAAGATTATGTAATGTAAAATACGCAATCTTCTCTATGAAGTTATCCGTGGGAAGAATTTCGTTTTATGTATACAGGGGCAACATTATTCTCGCTTTGCTACACGCTTTAGTTATTATTGACACACCATCTGAGTTTGCTATTTCCCTACCGAAATAAGGATATAATGGACTGATCAGATTGATGGACAAGCCTTAGTTGAAAACTGAAAAACATCGCGATGAAGCCATGCCACTCTTAAATTGAAAGTTTGCTGTCAAGCATCTATAAGTGTGTTCCGGCAATTGCACTTAAAAGTCAGTTCTTTTAGATTAAGCGTGTTTATCATCTTGGACCACATCGCATTGAATATCAAGTGAGACTGTGGTGAAACGCCATAATCTATAATTATTAAAAATAAAATGATGGAACGTCTAATTGAATAGAGGATTTACTAGATTAAATTGATTCAATCACTGGGTTGTAGGATCTGTCGGACATGGTAATTGTGTCAGCCTGGATCGTCGACCGTAACACCGCAATGGTAAGATTAGGTGTAATCCATTCCGGGATTAGTAATAAGCGTGGTGTTATTGTGTCTGATTCCAACTGCATTTACTAACCGTTGATGATTACGGATTTCTCAGTGGTCATCGTAGTTTTTGTATTGAATTGTTTTTAAAAGTGCAGTTAGTTTGTGACGTGCCACAACAAAAAAACGTTAACCATTGCCGTCAGCGTCATTTGGTCCTTCCAAAACTTGTGACTCAATTACGTACTGTTTCTTTGTCTTTTCGACAATAGCATTACAAATTACAGTTATTTGTTACTTCAAAAGTAACAATCTTACATCATTAAGATAATCTTTATTTACATTTAAAACAATGGGCTCTAATTCCGTCTAATCTTTCACTCCGGTGGTCTGAATTATACGGATTTAAGTTCGGTTGCGTCGATCTGTCACAATGGTGTGAAGCGGTCTGAGATTCATAAGCTTTGACGATATAATTTACGTAAACGCTTTTTTGATATACATTTTTTTATGATTTAACTATTACGTAATACTATCCTTGCTTTCCCGACATCCGAGGAAGCAAGAATGCTTTACAGGCTGGTTATGCCTGGAATTAAGAACTGGTGAATTATTGACTATGTACTTATTTCATTTTGTAGGTAATAATTGGGGTTACATAGTCAATTTGTGACCAAACCCCAATTACAAATAAAGAAAAGAAATGATTTAATTACTTTTTGCTCGCAGTTTCACTGGCGTTAATGTACATTTGACCTATTGCTTGAGAATAGTGATTTTTTTTCTAGACAACAGTACTCTACACCTTTCTGTACCTCTGACATCGTGTATGTCGAATTTCATGATGATCGGTTGAGTAGTTAACGCGTTAAAGCGTGACAAACAAATAAACAAACAAACACACATTTGTATTTATAACTAGCTTCTGCCCGCGACTTCATCTACATGAAATAGCTACTTTGGGCTAACGCTAACTTTAACTCGCGACTTCGTTTATGTAGAAGGTGAATATATTTTTAATAATACGTACGTTAACATCGATTTTGAAACTATTGGTCTTAGCGTATATAGACTTCTATATATATATATATTCAGACTTCTATATATCTATATAGCTATCTATTTTCTATTCTAATTTTTTAAAATCGGACCAGTATTTCCCGAGATTAGCGCGTTCAAGTAAACAAACTCTTCAACTTTATAATATTACTATAGTAGATATCGGTTAAGTTTTCTAACAGATTGATTTTAAAGTGTTTTTTAATGTTTAACGGAAAAGCTGCCTGTATTCAAAACAGTTAGGGTATTGAAGATATAACAAATGCTGCGTTTAGTTAGTGAAATTTAATTCGGCCAAAATCTCACCTGATGTTGTAAATAACAATGTGGTATGAGATGGTAGGCACGATAATCCTAGAGGGACCTGGCTCTCAAGTGTGTGTGCCGGAATACATCTATAGAGGCATGGCGCCAATTTTTCAACTTTGAGGATGGTTGCTATATTATTATTTGTATATCTTCGATCATTCCGTTATAATTAAACGGGGTTTTAGTTAATTGATGAACATTGAACTTGCACTTATTGACATATGTAATATTCGGTATGTATTACATAGTGATAGAATAGATCAAAGCAAAATACTTAAAATAAGTCCTCAATTTTCACTCAAACGTCTCCAAATAAGTGTGCTTATGTTAAATGCTGAATTAAATATATATGAAATAATGTTACTTGCTAGTGAACCCAAAAAATACTAATTAAATATTTTAATTAAAGTAAGTAAAAGTAAAGTAAAAGGCGTTCTACACACGCAATCTCATACTTAAAATATGTACAATGCGCGATAATTAAAAACTGGTAAAGAACACGTAATATTTTTTACTAATAAGCATTAGTAGCTTAGTATTTGTATTAGTTGAGAAGTTCTAATATAACTTGTATTAAAAGTAAAATATTTGTAGGATCTGATTGTATAGCTGTTTTTTTTTTAAATAATTCACTGTTTAAATTATGCTTTTTAATTATTGGCATAATGCTACTAAAAAAATGAAGTGCAAAATTGCCTCAAATACGACCGAATATTATTTTATAGGGTTATTGTTTCATGTATAATTTATACTTCAATAAATCTTTTACAATGTACACGACAAATTGATTGATATAAAAAAAAAAATAAACCGATCGCTCGAAAACGTCATTGCAATCTCATTTCTCAGGACCTTTTCGTTCGAGACGCTATTGTTTTAAAAAATATAGGAACTTGCGATTGCGAGTGAGGCGATGATTTTTTTAAACGTATTTTTGACCCAAGGGTGCATGAGTCTGCATCTGTTCAGCATGTGCAACCACGAAATTGACATTTAAGGAGTTCGCAAAAACACTAGGGTTGTCCGTGAGTGTTGTAGATAATGTAGACGTTATCGATAATTTTGGATAATTTTCCATCGCAAGTTTTTAAAGTGAAACTTTTTTCTGTCGCCTCAAGTTTTTCCGTTTATTTATTGCATGTCGCATTACAGCCGCACGCGGAGTAGGGGTAAAGTGAAAGGCGTTCGGCAGAGCAGCCAAAGCAAATATTGCAGCCTACATGGCTCAGTTCAAAATGATTTAAATAAATATTGTGCTTCGTTTCTAAAATCTATCATTTAAATGATGGTATTTATTATGTATTCCGTGCTCTAATACGCAGATTGAAATTAAAATGTATAGTTGGATATCTTGTCTACTATTGATTTCCTATTATCATTCCCATTTCCAATTATTTAACGTGATTTTAATACCCTAAATCAAATAGTTTTCCGAAAATCTTCAGTTAAATGCTTACGATCTGAAAAAAGTTTCACTTGCATCGTGGCTTCATAAAATCACACAATTTTCTTTAACTACAAATGTGCAATGACAGGTGGAAACGAAAAAATGTAACGTAAAATATAATAATTTCCTAGTTGTGACGCGCGGTTTTACTCGTCATAAATTTTTACCGTCACACGGCTAGCCCACATTATTACTTTACTCTCGCATAACTTACATTTAAACCTATAATTTCTATGATAATTAATTGATAATCAATATGATAATAATTAATAATTGAGCTTTGTGGTATTAGTACAGATATAGGTATTTTTAGTAGGATTATATTGCTATAACCTTTTGCTCGCGTTAACGCAGATTTGAACTATGCCTTGGATACAATCGTTTATTTTGGATGAAATGTATGTCCTTTGTTTTCTCGCTTTCCGTACTCTTGGCAACTTGTATGCAAAATATCATGACGATCGGTTCAGTGAATAATGCGTGAGAGAACAACAAACAAACAAACACTCTCCCATTTATTATATTATTAATGGTAGTTAGGATAAACGCCCCAGAAGATTAATTTTATATACCGAACTTCCTGAAAGCTTATAAGTTACGTCTTCCAAAAGAGAATTATGGTATAAGTAATTATGAATGTATATACCAAATTGCTGATAAAGTATTTGAAAGTGTGTATGGCATTATCAAAGAATATTTTTTTTGTGGAAGTTATTTTCAGATCCAAAATAGCAATGACGTCAATCTAAGCTATAGCTCAGGTTTTAGTGCCTTCGTAAGAAATATCAAATATAAATTATGTGAGCATTTACATCAGAATAAAATCAAAAAGTGATTACATCAATAATGCCGGAACTCATCAAATCGGAGATAAGTTACGACTATTACTCTATTGAATGTTTCTAAGTAATTTAATCTCATATCCAATTTTCTGTGTCTCACGAGTTAATAAATATTATAACACATCATTTTATGCAAAATCCACAGAGTTCATTTTATTTTTATTTTTTATATCATAGGATGTAAACGAATAGGTGGGTCATCTGATGTTAAGCGATCACCACCGTCCATAGACACTTGCAACACCAGGGGAGTCGCAAGTGCGTTACCATCCTGTGAATGGGGGGAGGGGGAGTAAGGAAAGAGGAAGGGTAGGGAGTTTGTCCTCCGGCGCTGTAACTGACTGAACGAAACGCAACAATGCAAGCACTGTTACTTCATGTCGGTTTTCTGTGAGAGGGTGGTAGTACCCCGGGCGAACCGACCCATTCATGCTGAAAACAGTAATAGATTCAGCGTGGCTCTACCACCTTCAATTATATTATATCGATCTGTATTTTTTAACAAATATATGATTACTTGATTTTTTCTTTATAGTACCCTAATTGACTGTGTAGTCAGTTACCATAGTGACCGGTAACAGAGTTTAATACAAGAAAATTATAATAAAAATGACAAAGTATGGATGGACGTAGGTTCGGAGCCTTGCACCTGAATTGGAGCCGGTGAAACACAAGATTTTTTCTAAGTCTAGAGTTTTCTTTTACATAACCTCTACTAACTAACTAAATACGTGGCAGAGATAGCAAAATAAGAAATAAATAGACTAGGAAAACGGAAGGTGCAAAAAAAAATGTTTTGAAAGAAATGTGTGGGCATGCTATAAATAAATAAAGTCTCGTATAACGTCCGGGGGGAGTAGTCCGGTGAAGCTGTTAAGACCTTGCTAGGTCAATAGCGTAGTCAGTTCGAAAAAAAAAAAGTCCGGGGGAAAAGGGAACTTATAAAAAAAAAAAAATACATAACCACACAAGCTTCTGCCAATTTCAAATAATATTTGTTAAATTGTATCATTACGGCCTAGATCTTACGGAGAAACTTAATGATAGTAGCATATCTGATACTCAGAAAACTTGTCTATCGAATATTAAAAGTCTCGTCAAAGCCCGTCCTGTCGTTTCAGATATTAAACGGGCGAATTACAAATACTTCATTTTATTCAAATGTATAGATTATACAATTAACTTCTAAAAGAAAACAAACTTGTCATATAGATTAATCGATCAAACTGTAAACGGGAACAAACATAATACTAATTTCGGCTTATAAATTAGACAGAGAGTTTTTGGCGGGATCTTGTTCTGTCATGTAGTGGATTTTATTTTTTATTCATAATCTTGTGTTACTTGACTCTATATTGTGTAAAATTGGTGGTGTTTTATGTAATATAGTTTGTTTATTGTGCATAAGTGATGTGAATGGAAAATAATACCACGGACCATGAATTCTGAGATGCCACAAAAATTCCATGGAAAGTTCTAACAAGAAGGCCACCATCTTGTTAGTTCATTGAAATTATATCAAGAAACTTGTAATATCGATACTCACTTGACAATGGCAGTGACGGTCTACTAGAATACTGGTTGCCAAAATGGAATGGAAGAAGAACTTGAAATACTATTAACTACTTGACAATGGCACTCATTGAAATTATATCAAGAAACTTGTAATATCGATACTCACTTGACAATGCAGCAATACTCTACTAGAAGACTGGTTGCCGAAAATGGAATAGAAGAAGAACTTGTAATACTATTAACTACTCGACAATGGCAGTAATAATCAAAAAGATTGGTTGCCAAAAATAAAGTTAAAAAAAAAAAATTAGACAGAGAGTTTTTCTTTGAGAGGGATCTTTGAACGTCCTGTAGTGGTTTTTTATAATTTATCCATAATCTTGTCTTATTTGTCTATATATCTGGTGATATTGCTGGTGTTTTACGTAATATACTTTGGTTGTTGTGCACAAGTTAAGGGGATGAGATATAATGCCACGGATCATGGATTCTGAGATGTCACAAAAAATCTCTGGAAAGTTTTAACAAGAAAGCCACCATTGCAATGATCGCAAGAAACTTTTAATATTATTACCTATTCGACAATGACAGTTATAATTAACTAAAAGATTGGTTGCTACAAATAAAAGTAAAAAAAAAAAACATTATACATTATACAATAAATTGTAAAAGAAAACAAACTAGTCATTACTTAGATTACTCGATGAAAGTGTAAAAGAGAACAAACATAATATCTAATCTCCGCTTATAAATTAGAGAGTGTTGTAAATCAATAAATACAGGAACCGTGCATACAGAGTCGACGTGGAACGGTAATAAAAGATCTAAAAATCACATAACCTATTTTATAAACCTATCGATATCGATAGAACAAAGGCTCGCACTACGTCGACCATAATTCACAGGCCACAAATCTCGATGGCCATTAAAGTTTCAACCGAGTCCACTCTCCAAACAAAGCATTGTGACTTTGTCCGGGATATCTGTGAAATGTTTGAGATATATTGTAACTAGCCTTTAGAATATTTCATTTGAAATATATTTACTGCTAGTTCGTGCACGTGAATTTGTTTTTATGTGAATCCTTTTATTGTCTCACGAGAACTAATTCTAATTATAATTCCAGATTAATTGTTAGATTTTATTTTAAGAACTACTGTTTAGCCCCGATTAAAAACGCTAGAGATAAGTATCTTTAGTAAAATTCTCTGCAAAATCGGTTCAAACGTTTCGTAGATTATCACAGACAAACAAACGCTTCAGTTTTATTTTTATCATTAAATTATAATCGAGTATTATGATATACGTTTTTGTTTTCTACTTCCTATTTATTTTGTAGTCTTATTTCGTCATTGATTAGGTTTAAACTCGCTCTGTTGTGAGCTTCAACAAGCTTATCAGATAATAATAGCACAAGAAAAACATACGAAATGTTGTATGTCATAGTCAAATCTTGAAGCCCCAGCGCTCCTAGGTTTGATTACTCATTCCTGAGGTCTGATTTAAAGTCTTAGTCAAAGCCTAAATAATAATAAACGGAATATATACAATAATAATATATTATGTGTATATTATACCTGACCCGGCCACGAGTTGCTGTGGCTCAGTTATTTCATGTTGAATTAAAATTGAAAAAGGAACTTAAAATTGAAACCTGGCGCCATCTATGTGATATCTATAACAGTCCGTCCTACAGTTTTCTGTCAAGAAACTAATTTAAAGCGCCATCTGGTCGAGACTGATGAAATTTACAATTAATAACAATAATCAACATTGACAATCATTGAATTTGTAATTAATAAGTATTGAGGCCATTAATCGTAATATAAATTATCCTATCTCTCAAGAATCAAGTTGGACCAAATAATAGATATATATTTTAGATAAACATAATAATAATAATTTGACAAAGACTTTGGTCAAACCTAGGATAAAGTGGTTATTCCGGGAAGAGACTGCATATCAACCTTTGACTAACTGTTAGTCACTAACATTTACATACAGGTTAGTTTTGAAGTTAAAAATATAATAGAAGACAGCATACAATTACTACAGTATTATATCTAGTTGCCGAGAACTAACAAAAACATTTCCAAGAGAACAAAGACACAGGCATCATATAGTGTGTACATATTTACATATATACGAGTGTATATCAATATATTGCAAAACTCTCCCCGTCTGACATAAAAACCGAGGGAGTAAACTGCGAAAGCTCATTAAGAACGTTCGCATACAGAAATAGCACGTGTAAGTTTTAAAATAGCGTCAACTAGCGGACACCTGAACGCGATAAATCTAATCGTATATTATTTTAGTGTCGCCTAAGTGTCTACGCAGATATTCGCTTCGCTCGTTTACGTCACAGACTTGTCTAACTGTGCCGCGGGAGTTTCTTTCATCAGATAACAAATAAATAGCATTTATTTGTCGGTTATACGGAACTCCGTCAGTGTTCATTGTCTGAAGGAATTTATCGCGATGAGAAATACGACTTGAGCTATATACCCGCGTAAGATTGTCAATGCGAGTTGGGTAGTTTAAACGACTGAATAATGAATGTTGTCATATAAAGGGCCATAAGATTAATCGCGGTACTATTTATACTGGCCGTATAATACCAATAATGTTATATTAAAACGGGCAACACGATTCATACTTTTCACCATATTACTTAATAAAACAAAGTCCTCTGCCACGTCTGTCTGTTCGCGATAAACTCAAAAACTAGTTAACTGATTTTCATGCGATTTTCAAACAGACGTGGCAGAGGACTTTGTTTTATAATATGCGATGACTGTATGCTAGATTGGTTGAGTTAGCTTGGAATCGCGATAATTTTAAAACAGATTAGTCGCAGAAAATTCACATTAAATATTTTCTGATAGGGTAGGTGGTAGAGCCACGCTGAAGCTATTACTGGTTTCAGGATGAATGGGTCGGCTCGGTCGGGGTAGTACCACCATCTCATAGAAAACCGACGTGAAGTAACAGTGCTTGCATTGTTGCGTTTCGTTTGGTCAGTGAGCGCGCTGGAGGCCCCACCTCACCTCCTCTCTCCCCCTACCCTCTTCCCTCCCCCCCCCCTCTTCCTCTCAAACACAGGCTGGTAGCGCACTTGCGACTCCTCTGTTGTTGCTAGTGTCTATGGACGGCGGTGATCACTTAACATCAGGTGACCCTCTCGTTCGTTTGCCTCCTATGATATAACAAAAAATCTTGTAATAATAAAAATAACCTTAAAGTTCTAGAAAAAGATCTTAAAAAATAAATTGAAATATGTATTAACTAGCGAGCCCGGCGTACGTTGTTCCACCCTGATAATAAAAACTTTGAGAAATTATATATCTAAACCTTCCTCATGAGTCACTGTATCTACTGGTGAAAACCACATGAAAATCCGTTCAGTAGTTTTTGAGTTTACCGCGAACAAACAGACAGACATACAGACGTGGCAGAGAACTTTGTTTTATACTATGTAATGATTAGCTATCTTGATTGCTGCACTACGTAGATTCTATTGTTCGGCTATTATAAATAATGACTGTATTAATCATTTGGTCAATAACATATCTTCTTCTATTGTTGTATGTAGTATAGTGAAAATGCATTTCCTTTGAGACTCACTCACAACAAAATGACTAAACGGATTGGCAATTTGGCATAAGACTATTAAGACCATTCGATGCGAAATTTTTCTCTCTCTCACATTTGCATTTGTATATAACATTGCTAAAGTTGACAAATAGAAATAGTAAATGAAATAAAAGAGTACGAACAAACGTGCACAGCTATTACATATTATATATTAACGTTAAGAATATAGTCTAGTTTGAAAAGTGTATTGGAGTCAAATAATATGTCAAAATGAATAATAATGAAAAAGTAACACTGAAAATTTCGCTTAAATGTATTCTAGGACCTGGAGAAAGGCAATGGCTTGCATGAATATATTGAAGACAAATGAAATCGCGGGAAAATCCAAGTTAACAAGTACTTCACAACAGCAGATCAATCGGCAATAACAAATTCGGTGGCATTCTTCAATTATGTGTTATTTTTCGACTCTAAAAGATTTACGGCGTGCGAAGTCCAAACACGATTCGAGCACAAAGCCCGCTTGCATCTCGTTATGCATTCGAATAGCGAGCTGTACTGCTGTTTTATGACCTGTGAATGTTTTGCTAAATGATGTTTTATCCTTATTTTGTATATAAATCGATTCTATAATACGATGAACTGGTCCCAAGGTTGATCTTACTTATGATTGTCGATGTATTTATTTACCATAGAAATTTCTTATAAAAACTTTAACATCACCATAGACTCCCCTTTATCTCAAACTGAATCGTATACGTATCGTTTGCATGAATTTGTATGAACTGAGTTGGACCATTAAAAACGATTTCTAAACAATGAATTTCTATTATAGATAAAACCAATAATTATAACTGTGAAAATAATTATCTATATTAATGTTATAAAGAGGTACAGTTTGTGAGGTTGTAGGGGGTAATATCTGGAACTACTGGTCTGATTTGAAAAATTATTTCAGTGTTAGATTTATCATTTATCGAGGAAGGTTATAGGCTATATATCATCACGCTACGACCAATAGGAGCGGAGCACCAATGAAGAATGTTTCAAAATGGGATTTCATTTTCCTCTTGAGAGCTTCCGCTGAGTGTTAACGTTAGCCCAAAGTAACTATCCACGCGGACGAAGTAGCTAGCTTACCTTTCTTATGTTGTTTAAACATTTTAACAGATTGCAATGAATATTATTTTAAAATATGGTTTTAGAGTCATATATAATTTTAGTATTTTCTTTCTCTTACTGATATAATTTAGTTGTTATAATATTATTTATATTATCTCTGTAAAATCGTTCAATATTTAGTTTTAGTCAAATTTAATTTATTGTTGGAGCATGCCGTGGTTCTCTATAAATATGACTACATTTAAAATTAATTACAAAATTGTTACTATTAGTATATTTACAAATGTATTGTCATATATATATAATAAATAAATAAATGAAATTTGTAATTAAGACTGCTTGCGGTATTTGAGAAACACGTTATATAGTATCAATTTAAGTGGAATAAATGTAAAGTTCTGAAATTATAAAACAACTAGCTTATAGCCGCGACTTCGTTTGCACTGTTTATTAACTTGACAATATATTTTATGTATAAAAAAAATTTAATTGCTTCTCATCTCCGTCGCAAGTAAACGTACGATGTTGAAAGTGTTGCGCTTATAAAATTCGTAATTTGTTAAAACTGTAATAACTTTATTTGGAATGAAAATGTCGTCATAATTTTTCTTTTCAATAAGAACCAAGTATCTGAGAAGTAAAACATGAGTTGAGGCAGTAATAAGGATTGCCGACAGAAGTGAAAAATCAAAAAGATGGAATGACTTTTCTCTTTTGAATTTTTGAATTCTATAATTTGTATGTTGAAATTATTAACATTAGTGTAGTTATCATATCTATTGGCATTCGGAGCAATAATTATAGGTAGGTATACATTTTTACAAAGATTATTAACCAATCAAATCTATGATGATCAGCAACATATCAATACTATAACTACACAGGCCGCTATACCACGCGTCGCTAGTCTGACGAAAGCCGCGCAAGCGCAATACTGCCGGTCACACTTACTGCCATGTCATCACGCGAAATTATAAGTTTATCTCCAGCCAAAAAAAAAACCCTTAAAACGCGCCTAAAAAAGTTTTCACTACAAAAACTGATCGAAATCTATCCAGTAATTTTTGCGTGATGCTCGCATTATGGTAGACGTATTACATTAGCTTCTACCCGTGACTTCGTCCGCGTGAAATAGTTACTTTGGGCTAACGCTAACACGCAGCGGAAGCTCTGAAAAGGAAAAAATCGCCGATTTGGAAACATTCTTCGTTGGTGCTCCGCTCCTATTTGTCTTAGCTGATGATATAGCCTATATCCTCTCACGATAAATATGCTACCTAACACTGCATGAATGATTCATATTGGACCAATTGTTTTTGAGATTAGCGCGTTCAACCGAACAAACAAACAACCCACAAGCTTTATAATAACAGCATAGATATTACATTTATAAAGAAAGACGTCTTCAAGCACTGATCTACTGACAGCATCATTTGAACCGTAGACTAAACACCTTTATTATTCAGCATCAATTAACATGATAGAATGTTTTGAATCATAACATTTGTAACGTTTATGAGCCGTAGTTGAAGCAAAACATCGTATGTCTAGAAAAAAAAGAAACGCCGGCAAAACACATTAAAATCACGGTAATTTTATTTTATTAACTCTGAAACGAAAACATCAACATAGGCGTATGTGTGATTATTATATTTGTTTACATTTTTTTGCGACGTCGTGTTGAAGGAATAAATAATTGACTGTCTAGTTTATTACGTGAGAAACAAAAGAGAAATGACAACAGATTTATAAGTCTGAAGTGAAGAGTTTTTGGAGGGAACTCAGTCTGTTAGTGGATTTCATATTCTATTCATAATCTTATACTATTTGTCTCTATATTTTGTAATATCGGTGGGATTTTGCGTAATATAGTTCTGTTAGCGTGCACAAGTGAAGTGGATGGAAATAATACCACGGAGTATGAATTCTGATATGCTACAAAACCTCCACGGAAAGTTCTGACAAGGGAGCCGCCATCTTGGTAGAACAGTGAAATGATCACAAGACGCTTGTAGTATTATAAACTACTTGACAATGGCAGTAATAATCTAGAACAGTGTTTTTCAAAGTGTGGGTCGCGGCCCCGCAATGGGGGTCGCGAAGCTTCTATAGCGGAGTTGCGAAAGGTTGGGAAATCTTCTGCAGTAAACAAAACAAACAAGTTTGAAAAGATTTATTGAGATAAATGTTAACTAAAGTACCTAATCATTAGTATTAAATAAACAAAAAGAAAACCGATCCGAACCCTAATTATGAAAATGAATAAATATGTTAAATTAAATATTTATTGCAAAATAAAAAACAAGAAAGAAAAGCAATGGGTAGGGGGTCGCGAAATATTTCTTCATACTAAAGGGGCCGTGTCAACAAATAGTTTGAAAAACACTGATCTAGAAGATAGGTTGCCAAAAAAAAAACTCTGAGGTGAGTTTTAAAGGTACAGAATATTTGTGATGTGAAAACTTTTTTAGGCGCGTTTAGCGGTATTTTTGGCAGGAGATAATTTTATAATTTCACGTCATGACTTGTTTGAAGATTGTAGTAGAGTCTGTAACATCTAGATCTAAATTCAAGTACGATAAGTGTGTTGTACAAATATTCTATATAAATGTAGCAATGAAAATGTTTTAAGTACACACTGGAATCCATAAAATTAAGTTTTTTTTTCTCGAACTGTCTATGCTATTGACCTGGCAAGGTCTTTACAGATTCACCGGACTACATTTAGTTAAGTGTATCATAGCAACTTTAAAAGTATTTCATCCGATTAATTTTGATTGTTTGTTACAAAAATATATTATTATTGTTGTTCCCAAGAATTGTCTTAACAAAGAATATTATAGCTGTTTTGAAAGCTGTTTAAGGAGTTGAAATGAAAACGGAATTTATTCGAATATGTTTCCAAACACAGACTTTTACTTCTACAATATAAAGATATAAAAACACTCATAAACTTCCAACCAACGACATCATCAAAATATTATGATTAACAAATACGCTACCGTCGATACGACATGGACAATAAAAAATTTATTTGCCATCGGTTCCTTAATTTGACGCGTTTTGCATAACAAAAGACTTATAATGACTTTGCCCTTTGGTTGTTGAAATAAATTTTGATATTTTATATTCATAACGGCGTCGCTTGAACCTCTAAATCATTTCAAGTATTATTTACTAACTGATTTATCAAAATTCTTTAATATTTTATGATTATTTGCAGTAACATTTTCTTGGCAAATAATCTAACGGGTTCGTTTAACTACAAATTAAAACTATAAATAAATCGTTTGCGTGCAATAGTTACCTTGGGTTAACGCTAACACGCAGCGGACGATCAGAAATGAAAAAAAAACGATTTTGAAATTTATGCCAAGCTCCTATTGGTATTAGCGTGATGATATATATGCTATGGCCTTCCTAGATAAAGGAGCTATCCAACACTGAGAGAAGTTTTCAATTCGAATCAGTGGTGCCTGAGATTAGCGCGTTCAACCAAACAAACAAACCCTCCAACTTTATAATTTGAGTACAGATTTATAAAGGTTATGTATGTGATGTATCATGTATTTTATTCATAATCTTATGTTATTTGTCTCTATATTTTGTAATATTGGTGGCGTTTTGCGTAATATAGTTATTTTATTGTGCGCAAGTGAAGTGGATGGGATATAATACCGCAAAGCGTAAATTCTGAGATGCCACAAAAACTCCATGGAAAGTTCCAACAAGGGAGCCGTCATCCTTAGAATATTGGAATTATCACCAGACACTTGTAATAACATTACCTAGTCGATAATGGCAGTAATAAACTAGAAGATTGGTTGCCAAAAAAAACCATTACATTTTCATTTGACAAGATTCGGGATGAGTATTTGTTGACAATAGAAATAATGTATGTTATAATGACATTTGAAATTTACGTCTGTTTTATTTTGTTTCAGATGACACCAAATCAGTAATCGAGGCGTCTGTAAACGAGAGGTTACGACTGGTGTGCGGTCTAAAGCCGAGGAGTCAAGCGCAGCTTGTGGAGTGGTACAAAGACGGGCAGCCCTTGGACGGTTTCTCGAAGAGAGTGTCGCAGCAGAAGCAATGGTGAGATAATTAATTACGCAATAAGTTTCTTCACTTACAGTTGAATCTATTATTACCGCATTATCACCTCTGTATTTTTTAAATAGACGAGAATGAAAAAAGTGTTATCAACTTAAATTTAAGAATTTTTTTTTATTGAATTTATTAACATTATTGTAATTTTCATACTATTGTATAGTATACTATTGGCACTCGGAGCAATAATTATATACATTTTTATAAAGTCTATTAATCGATCAAACGTATGATGAGATTCAAAATATCAATGCAAAATATTACATGTACACAGGCCCTTATACTACGCATCGCTAGCCTTACGCAAACCGTGCAAGCGCAATACGGCCGGTCATGCTTACGTAGCATGTCATGACGCGAAATTATAGATTCATCTCCTGTCAAAAATACCGCTCAACGCGCCTAAAGAAGTTTTCACTTCAAAAAGAACGATAGTGTGATCTATTGGGAAATATCAGCGATTTTGAATTCTATTCAACAAAAACACTTTGGTGTATTAAAGCAATCTCATCTATTACCGGTACTTCAAATATGTACTTTGGATGAATAAAACGACAGGAGGTAATGCCAAAAATCGCCCATCGCCTCAAAATCCATTTATAACCTAAACAGAGCAAAGACACCATTGACTGCTGTCTTAAAATATCCCCACAAATAAGTCTAGACAAAAATACACTATGACAGGTACATTCCCTGTTCTTTATGTCCAGTTCTTAGAATTAATCAAATCTCTGTATACATTAAAATCAATAGATTATTGTCAATAATTCGCCCTCTGAATTCCATTACAAGCGCGAAATAGCCAACATTCATACTAATAACGAATTCCAACAGAAATAGAGACATAATACCCGTATAAGACAACAAGCAAATATCAGTGTTTATACAATACATTCGCGTATATTTCTTAGGCGAAACCGAGTTGAATTACGTGTTTCTATTCTCGTGGCATATGAAAACAAACTGCCGATCAAAACATCATATTATATTAATCGGTGTTCTATAAATTTCGAATATTATGGAGTACATAACCCCTGCGGTGGTGGGCGGTAGCATACATGAATTAAAACAGATAGGTCATTCCATTTCATTACCGTTTACTCGAGCAAGTCATCGTCTGTCTCCTATCCCATGCCAAATAGGGTCACCAGCGCATGTTTTCCTATTCTATCATGTCCACTGTCATCTCAATAAAGATTGTTATATACGTGGCATTCTTTAGACAGTCCACCTCTCCTTGCAGAAAACTTCATATAATTTTCCTTCATTGTTAATACTTCTATAGTTATTCTATTATCACTGTCGGATTGGAATCCTTTTTCGTAATATGCTCACATTACATTCAACTCTAAACTGTTCAGATTCTCCGATATTTGTACTATTATTCCAACTGTATTAATTGTATAATCATAAGAGGCCGAACTTGGAAAAAGGTCATGTCCACCCTAGATTTTATTGGAAAATTATAACTATGACATCAGTTTCTATCTTAAATCTGAAATTACTCGTATCTATAAATCTCATTGTATCTGAAGATTGGTAATTTGCAGCAGGTTTAGGTATATGGATCATTCTAACTTCTGATTGGGTATTTGTTTTTTAAGGATATTCAAAATGAAATCATTTTTGTTTGTTCCTTGCCATTGATGACTATGAACTGTTGCGGCCGTTGAATGTTAGTTGGATTGGGTTTAGTTAATTCTATTGGTACAAAAAATAAAATTCAACCAGATGTGATAAACTGCACGTTCAGTTACCACTAGTGAAAATATGATTCACGATCGCATCAGTTGTGTCAGCTAATATGCAGAAATTAAAACAAAAGCAACAGTTACGTGGTTTGTTTAGACATCAAATTTGGCTCGCCTTGAGTCGAATTATGGAAAACATCCAATAATATCAATCACATAATTCGCCCGTAATATCACGGTTCAAAATTTTCCGTCCGTTCGTTTAAAAGTTCGTATTTTGTGTTGGGAACAAGATGCAGTAGTGAACAAGCGCGTCTTTGTACTATGATCGTATACAATGTCGATGCTATTGCGTTTTCATCTAATAATACTTTTACTAAAAAAAGCATCTGATATAATAATGCCTTGCTTACCTCCGGCCAATAAATTCACTATTTTACATACGCGAAGTCATTTTTATTTTAAGAAACTACTTCATTTTATATATTCCTTCATTACTTCTTATAAAGTCGATAAATAATTTCTCGTTATATTTTACATGCTTTGACTATAACTCTAGTTTCTATTTGGTCGAACAAAATGATAAAATTACATTTGATAATATATGTACCATCTAAATGTGGTGACTATTGAGTCTTGCAAATAGAAAGGTACAAAGGACTCCATAATTGACAATACGCTACTAGAACCCGAAACTTGAAACTGAAATATTTTTTAGAATATTGTGGTCACATTTATAATCCAGTCTGACGTTCTGAATGCACTGAGCGGTAGAGTTATGAACTGCGTTTGTTTGTCTAATACTAAGCTGCTAATCATCAAAAATGGAATAACTCTCGAGAATGTTACATTTATTGAATATATTTTTCAGGTTAAGGATAAAGGGGTTCCACGCGAAAGACGCTGGTGTTTACTCATGCAGGAATGAGGAAGATAAAAATAAGGAAATGGCTGTCATAATCAAGCCGGCTCAAGAAAAAGATAACTTGGATGGTAAGCGTTTACCAATATTACGAAATATGACTAATTTTCAAACATCTTCCACGGGTGTTTTAACACAGTGTAATTCTCATGCTCTCTATGTCTTTGAAGACAGCAAAGTTATTTTCATGTTATATTTTATTGACGTCTTTATTGACCATCCAGATGTGTAAACACAGACGGCTAAGTCCGTACCGGATTCCGGGGTTTTCTGTAACTGCAATATTGCACTCGTGAGTGGAAATATATGAATTTAAAAATAATACTCGTACTTTTCGACGAAACCGGACGCGATGCACTTAAAATTTTGATTTAAAATAACGCATATCCTGTGTGAAACTCAAATCTGCCCATTTTGTTTTTGTTGACATCATAAATTGCTTTAATTAGCGTAGTCGGTTGTACTAAGCTTGTTTAAACGTATTGACGCGATATTTATTCAAAGTAACGTATTTTTTACCAAGGATTTGTTTTTTGAATACATTCAGTCATATATATAGTAGCATGATCGGCGGACGTTGTTCCGCCCTGATAATAAAAAAAACCTTGACAAATGATATGCTTAAATCTTCCTCATGAATCACTTTATGACTATCGCATTTCACCGCATGAAAATCCGTTCAGTAGTTTTTGAGTTTATCGCGAACAGACAGACGGACAGACGAGGCAGAGGACTTTGTTTTATAATATGTAGCGAGTATTGTATGCTCGCTCAACGGAAATTCATACTATGGTTATAAAGTAAATGAAAGCAAAATATTCACATAAACTTAAAATAACCGACCGGTCGCAATAAGCAAACTATGAAACGATTGGAACAGGTACAAAATATATTTACCAAAATAACCAATGTTACAGAATATCAACAAGATGTAGACGTGGAAAGGCCAATGCCAGAAATACTATCACAACACCAAGCGGCCGAGCTAGTTGAGAACAACACAATCGACGATATAAAACGATTCGCAAAGAATATGAAATTTAAAGAATACGATTCAAAGGATGAAGATCCTGATGATAAATATGAGAAGGACCATCCGAATTACGGGCACGTTGATGATACGAAAAAGAAATATCCACCAAAATTTAAGCATCCATCTAAAATGTTTCATACTGATATGAAACCAGCGGGCAGTTCTATAAGGCTGAAATGTGCAGCGGAAGGTAATTAATTCTAAGGCTATAAATTTAATGATTTTTGGGATCACCTAAATCATTTTTAAAAGGTCTTTTCGAGTCTATGTAATACAAGCCTCTGCCCGCGACTTCATTCGCGTGCAATAGTTACTTTGGGCTAACGCTAACACACAGCGAAAGCTCTCAAGAGGAAAAAACCTCGGTTTAAAAATATTCTTCTTTGGTTTTCCGTTCCTATTGGTGTTAGCGTGATGATACATGGCCTATACCCTTCCTCGATAAATAAGCTATATAACACTGAAAGAATGTTTCAAATCGTATCCGGCAGTTCCTGAGATTACCCCCTACAACGTCACAAACTCCCAAACTTTACCTCTTTATAATAATAGTATGTATTGATAATGGAAAAGCGAGTAATTAATTAGGTAATTAACGAGTGATTAATAATTTTGTGACTTTGTCATTTTACTTTTCCAAGATCAATTGTAGTAAATATTTCTGCTCAGTATCTTGAATTCATTTATACTTAATATTATAAAGCTGGAGGGTTTGTTTGGTTGAACACGATAATGTCAGGAACTACTGGTCCGATTTAAAAAAATATTTCAGTGTTAGATAGCTAATTTATTGAGGGAGACTATAGGCTACATAGCATCACGCTAAGATCAATAGGAGCGGAGCACCAATGAAGAGTGTTTAAAGCCTTCCGTTTGAGAGCTTCCGCTGCGTGTTAGCGCTAGCCCAAAGTAATTAATCCACGCGGACGAAGTCGCAGGCAGGAGCTAGTTTACTTATAAATGATGTTCTAAATTCAAAATTTTATTTATAAGAGTTTATTAAATTAACGCTTAATAATCTTGTATAATTTTAGGTAATCCAACCCCAAACATTACGTGGTACAAAAACAGAAGCACGCCCATACAAAGAACATATTTCCAACCTGGTTATGGAAAATGGTCTATGACTCTCGACGAACTTACTATAGCTGACAACGGAAATTACACTTGTGTCGTATGCAATGAGTTAGGTTGCATCGAACACAATGTTGCACTTATTATACACGGTCGGTATTCTAAACAAGTTTATTTTTAGGATATGAGAATTATTTCAATAATACGATGTAATAACATTTCAATCGATGCATTAAATTCAGTACTCGATCATGTTTTAGTAACTAATTTTGATGAACGAAATCCAGAATTAAGATACTATAAAATTACTCAAGCGAAGAAAAAAGTTGAAGCAGTCATAAGGACTGCCGATAGAACTGAAAATTCAAATCGATGAAATAACTGTTCTCTTTTGAATTTTTACATAAATCTTATTAACAAAATTGTTAACATTAGCCTGGTTTTCACATCTATTGACACACGGAGCAATAATTATATACATTCTTATAAAGTTTATTAATCAATCAAACCTATGTATGATGAGCAAAATATCAATATGTACACAGGCTGCTGTACTACGCGTCGCTAGTCTGACGCAAGCCACTCAAGCGCAATACGGCCCGTTACGCTTACGAGCATATCATCCCGCTAAATTATAAGTTTATCCCCTCCTAATAAATACCCTTCAATGCGCCTAAAAAAGTTTTCACATCTATATTTATTTTTAAAACTATACAGTAAAACTTTGATAGTTATCAGTACTAAATACTTAAACAAAATAGTATTGTAATGAAAATACTCTCTGTCAATAGTAATATTGCTTTTCATGCCATGACTATTCAAGCGATCATTATGACATTTTGCGTACATCTTGTCAGAGGTAAAAGAAAAGAAAAATGTATTCCTCCCAAGGGATAAAAAACAAACCCATGCTAAAGTGATAGAAGCCCTTGCTAAAGGCGAGTTTAAAAATAAATGAATTGATTAAAATTAGATAAGAGTTTATGGAAATCATGGACATCAAAGTGAATAATAAAATTTCATAGAACGTTATCCATCGAAGCCGTACATAAAGGAAGGATATCCCGGTAACGTGACGGTAATTGTAAACGAGACAGCGAAGCTATCGTGTCCGCCAGTCTCTGACCTTGAGCCTTTCTTGTACTGGGTCAGACCATCGAATTTCTCGTTAAAAGACGCCGAAGTCGGACCGAGCGATATGCCCATACCGTCTGGATATACAATCGAGGTGTTTTATTATTTAAATCCGGTGGTGGCGATCGTATCACTTAAATAGTTTATTAAACTGCTATAAAATAATCATTCGTGTATAAACAATTGCATTCTATAATCCTGCCTTATTCTTTCAATATGATCATAAACATAATGGGTATTTTCTAAAATGGGTACGTTATTTATCGAAGTTTACAAATAAGCTGGTGACGGTTTTGGTGGTGGTAAATTAAAAAATGGGAGAACTACATGTACACCTATACCTATAACGGAAGAATAAACTGCGTATTATATAAAGATGTTAGTCTGTATGTAAAAATAGTTGTTCTGCTGTTAATTAGACTTAATAGACAGTCCGTGCCAAACTTTTTGACCGCCCTGAATATAGCTGCGCAGAATACAAAGTTAGGTATAAATACGTATTATGTTTTATGTATAACATAGAGGCAACTTAAGGATGTATCCTTTTTGGTGAGATCTTAGTCTGTCATCATCATGGATTTTATGTTTTATTCCGAATCTTGTGTTATTTGACTCTTTATCGTAATATTGGTAGCATTTTACGTTATATAGTTCAGTTATTGTACACAATTGAAGTGCATGGGAAATAATACCACGGAGCATGAATGGTGTGAGATGCCACGAAAACTTCATGGAAACTCTAACAAGAGAGCCTATAGTAGATTTTGTGACAGTGTGGATGAAACTCCCAAACACCTCTTGTGTGAATATGATCCACTGAAGCTCACACGAAACCGGATTCTGGGAAAGCACGTATTGCTCCTGGATGAGGAACGGGTTCTCTCAACAACAAAAAATCCTGCAATCCTTAAATACTATAGGACTAGACAGGGAGCTTTAGACACACAATGGTACCGGTACTGGTCGCAGTGATACAGGACTAAGGCCTGCATAGCCCCGTTTTTAGAATAAGAACAAGAAAGCCACCGTCTTGTTAGAGCATTAAAATATCACAAGAAACTTATAATATTAATACCTAACCGACGATGGTAGCAATAATGTAGAAGATTAATTGCCAAAAATAAAACTAGGATTTTTTTAAAGATAAATAAATGCCAATTTATGGTTCCTATAATGATATTTCATTTTGCATTAAACTCTTGACGAACCGAACTAGCAGTTATATTCAGAGCAGTCAAAATGATTGGCGATGTCTATACTTATCTAAATTAGCAATGACTAGGTAATTAAGAATCAAATTTGATTTTTATAGAGCGTTTGTACGCGAAGCCGGTCCTAACTCAAGGTGCGGTAAATATTACAAAAGTTATCGGTGAGACAGCAAGATTCTCCTGTAAATTCCTCACTGATTTGCACCCTTACATCTTTTGGCTGTATTATACAAAAGACGAATACATATTCAACGAGACCGTAGATCCTATTGACGCCTCTATACAGGAGACTGTTTACTTGGATATGAACAAAATTGTATCGGTGAGGGTCAAGTGACTAACGCATGTGTGTGGGTTACTGTTGTAAATTGCATGTATAGTGCTGAAATATTTTGTCCTCTTATAGATAAGAATGCTTTTATCTTATCACTTGCATGTTGTCCTTTATTTATTGTAAAATATAGATGTTCTTTTAGAATCTTTCTCGCGTCTCTCTTTGCTTCCACCAGAAATTAGTGTAACTGTATATGGCTATAAAAATATGTTGTGCTATGTTATGTATAATGAAAAGATAAACAAGATCGAGTTTCTTGCCGGTTCTTCTCGATGACTATGTTGTTTTTCGAACCGGTGGTAGCTATTTACGTTCATAAGTGCTTTCTTAAATCGCATTTAGCATTTATCGTATTTAGCCGTCTGCTAAACACGTGAAAAAATCATTAGGCTAATATTCTGTAGGACTTCGATCATCAAGCATTATCAACATAGCTAGTCAAAAAATTATAGTTTAATTCAACTATATATTTTAATGATTAATAAGCTTTTCAATTAAGTGCCTTAATATCTAATGAATGCAAAGTTATTAATATAATCTTCATTTTCATTTATTCTATGTCCTTATAATCTGAAATGCGCTTGATTAGCTATACATGATTATGTTCTATTTTTTATTTTTAAGTGCCTTTTGATTCCTCATTCCAAGAATGTACGAAACGCGTGTGGATATGTGCATGTGTTTGAGTGAAAATTTAGGTTAAAAATTTATATATTTCAAGCAAGCAAATTTCCAAATTATTAATAAAATATCTACACAATCAAATAATAAATTTGTAAAAGTATCTATGTAGAACATAATTTGTTCTCGATTACAATTATAATTTGAAATTTCAAAGACAATATACAATTATGACGTAATAAAGTTAAAGAGATAGAAGATTGTAATTGGTAATACTATACTCCAAAGAAAAGGTATTTTTTTTATTATTGTTTTGTAATGTACTATTTTTTTCTTTTAGACGGAAGATCCAAATGATAAAGCAGAACAACTGACTATTTTTAACGTTACAAAGGAAGATGAAGGTTGGTACGTCTGTGTGGCTCTCAACTCACTGGGAAATACTACAGCGAAGGGATATCTGACCGTACTGGAATGTAAGTATCCTATAATGCTATATTATTTGAGTTAAATATATAAAACTAGAATAAAAATGATTTCCGTATTCCTTCGCACCTACTCAATGATCTACCGAGACTTGATTAAACCTGAAAATAAAAACAGTGCGTGTATCAGTGTGTACACTTGGAAGAAGTGAAACTTATTTTGCTTATATGTATTAAATTATATATATGTAGGAGAATGCTTATAAACTATACGAAGTCCCAGAGTATAAATTCTTAACTATATATTTACTCATTTTGATATACTACTAGACCCAGGCAGACACTTACACATACTGACTTGCACATAAATACATATCTATCTTACGTTTAACGTGTAACTAAAAATGTTCTCTATCGCGCCATAAGAAGTTTAAAACAAATTGGGTTTTAAGTTTCTTAAGAACAATCATTATACTTCACTTAAGGAAATATTTCATGTTGCTATAGCATTCAGTAATTTGTTTGACGTCCCTATTTTCTTTATCTGACTAAATAATATCAATATCGTTTGAAAGTATTATAAGATGGATCACTAAGGACTTATTTTCAACGTAGATACAAAAAAAAATCATTACTCATAATCGTATATATCATATATCGTATAGGGGCATCCCAATAAGCTGGAAATGTCCATTGTGTTGCAGTAAACAACCATACGGTATCAAAGACTGTGACAACTCAACTAGAAGTAATAAATTACAAGAATATTACTCGTGACCGAAAAGAAACAAATACGAGCAAAACTCAAGAACACATCAGAGGTTTAACTCAAAAAGCTATGCCAAAGAAAACAAACGTTCCATTCATTGAATTAAATCACACTAAATCGGAATCCGTCAATAGGGAAATTGAGTCTTTGAAATCCGAAATAGATACTATGAAAAACTCACTCAATTTTATTACTGCTCAGTGCGAGACTTATTCTAAAACAACGATGGAAGTGCAGAAACAGGTAGAACAGATCAAAGACGAGAATGCTAATATGAAGTATTTGTTAATGCAAGCGGCAATCCGAATTAGTCAACTTGAACAATACGTGATATCAAATAACTTGGAAATAAAGTATGTTTCTGGGGCACGAAATCGACTAGACACAGTTAGTCAACTTGGAGGAGTGAATAAAAATAAGATTACTAAGGAAAATCTCTTAAATTACACTTATATTACTAAAGTTAACAGTAACACATCGATGCCACAGTCGACTGAATTTCAGTTTAATTCGCCATCTAATCTTAACAAATCCGAACCTAAAAATAAGCCGAATACAGCACACTTGCGAATGAGACATAAAAAATCACGAAATTTTATTACGGGTAACAAATAATTGCATATCACTGCCAGATATAAAACCAAAGGATGTAACGAAGAATCAGTATGCTATTATTAAGGATTTGTCAATGTTACGTTATATAATTCAAGAATATAGTTTATATGGTCAACTTACATTTAATATAGAGTTCTTAAAAATTTGAGAACCAAAAGATTTTATGCATTTTTTTATTTGGATGACTGTATAAAAAAAGCAATCTACATGAGAAACTCTTAATGATTTAATTTAGGAGACAACATATTACGCATTCTTAAATGTAAAGCTTAATATTTGATAAGCATTTTAATCTTAGACTTTAACTTGATTTCCTCTGGATATAATTATAAGGGTGTAAAAAGAAATGTTATAGCAATGATTGCTCAGAACTTGTTTCTAAATGATGTCGAAAAGTTATTACACTTACATTCGCATTTATAACATTAGTTAAGATAGCAGATTTGTCTAAGAGCGTGGTTGATTGCTTTGGGTTTCAAGGTCCAATTCGGGGTTGAAGTATTTATTTGAAATCGAAATTATACACGTGCAAATTGTAAAACTTGAGATATTATATCATTTTATCCTACAAAATTTAATCTCATTTACAATAAATAATAGAATTCTAAAACACAATACTAATCTCCTATGAAAAGTGTTTTATCACATTTTCGTAGTCAATAAACTTTATTAATATATGTTATAGTATCAATGCAGTTTTTGGTGGACCTCAATAAATAAATGTCTTTAATATTTTGCTGAAATACGTTGCACTAAATTAAACTAACGAGCAAGCTGGCGCTATCTCTTAATTGGACAATAGTCTCCTACAAACCTTGTTAACGTAAAACAGTGCTTCCTATCTTGGTATTAATACTAGAAATTATCGTTATCTATTCATGAATTCCTTGGGGACTTCAGACAGATTTATAGGTACAATTAGCAAGCACATGGACAGAGAAATGCGCTGGCTTGTTTAATATGTACGTCAGATAAGAACACTGTGACAGTCGACAGATAATTTCTTGTTGTTTAATAAAATCAAATAATAGATAACATTATATAATCATATAGGAAATTATGTGTACATTTTTAACTAGCTTCAAAAAGGAGGTTTAATTCGGTTGTATTTTTTAAATGTTTGTTACCTCAGAACTTTATTTATGAACCGTTTTAAGAAAATCCTTTTTTATTGAAAAAGGGGTGTTCTATTTCAATTTAACTAGCATTGGATCTTAGATTCCGTAGATACAACAAGTATATCTTCGAAATTGAATATGGAATGGTTTTTTTGTGTAGACTCTTGGTTCGAACCTTTTTTCTGCTGTCGTTAATATTATTAGTCTTGTTAAAAATCGTTTACACTGTGAGTAACTATTGTTATTATTTTACTTAACTATTAGGTAAATATTATACGTTTGCTACATCACGTTAGTTTACATTAATTACATATTTTTCATTATTTCCTTTATGGCGGCTTCAACCTTATATTTTATTGTAATGTTTAAATTGTAATCCACAATGTCTCGTGCCGGAGCGTCCACGGACCGACGGATGACCCTATATAACATGGAATATAATATATGATGGAATGTTTACTGATTAACATTTTGGTACTTTTATAACAATCTAAGACTAGTTCGATACTTGACCAGAATCAAAAATGTTATGGTTAATTTTTTAGAGTATTTTTTTTTGTAGTCAGTTTTTTTATTTATTTGTTCTACTCATAAAAAACTTTTATTAACATTTTTTGTATTGTCGCTAATACCATATTGTATTATTTGTTAGTGTGCTTTAAATAAATAATTGAAGAATTGTTTGTTTTTATGGAATTTTATCAGTCAGATGGAAGCGGTTTTTAAAATCTATGTAAATAAAATGGATATTGGTTTATCTGGCATCATTTAGTTCTGAATATAGTTTGACAGAATACCATAAAAGTGTGTAGTGCACAACATAACACTGTGCACACCTAAATATTTTTCTTTAAGAAGATTTGTGTGCTATCCATTTTTCTTTGACTCATCAATAGGTGGCGCTAGGTTGTATTATATTACATTATATCTTGTAATTTAATGCGGATGAATTCGCGGAGATTGCCAGCATACTATATGTATATAAATATTGTATATTTGTTAACCCAACTGAGTATTGCAATGGTTTAAACGAAGAACCCATAATTCCATTTTGTAATTTAGTATATTCCAAGATGATTTTCTTTGCAGCTCTGAAAGTAATGCTACCATGTTTACTCATAGTACATACAACCAATTGTCCTCATTATGCGTTTTATTTGTTGGCCTATCTGATTGAATAATGGTATCAAGAAGTCGACCGATACATTAATTAAAAAAAACCTGTTCATTCAGGGAAATCATGATAATTGATAGTTAATATTTTAAGAAATATATTCTTTTATTAAAAATGAGTCCAAATTATATAACATAGTGAATTACAGATGATATAAAAATCCTAAATAAAAATAACTTCCAATAATATTCTTGCACACACACACATTCGTAACATTAGAAATATACAGAGAGAGATGTAAAGTCACACGGAGAGTCGTAACACTTTTTACTTACGTGACGATTTTTACCGGTCAACTCCTTTTTTTTTTTTTTTAACGTGGGGAAATCCCTTATGGATACCCACCCTCCCGGGGGAGAGAGTGGGTTATGTCCGACTCGCACGGACTAAAACCCCACGGTGTACCGACAGACCGTTGTGTGGGGGCGGCAAGGGATCGTTCACGCTAATCAACCTTGTAGAGCCGCCCCCACGGTCCGCCCGGCGGAAGGTGACCGCCGGGCTCCTACCTATAGAGGGACAGACCGGGTACACACCGGCTGTCCCCCCTCGTCCGCCGGACCTGTGCAATGAGGAGATGGGCCCCCCGGCCCACCCCCTCAGGTCCGGCTACGGTGGCGGGAGGAGTTGGGCGAATCGCCGCCTCCTCCCGCCTGTCCTCCTTTGGCGGAGAGGGCCACTTTGAGGATCTGCCTCGCGGGCCCTCTCCGCCTCCTCCTTCTGCGAGATGACGTCCTCGCAGAAGGAGGACATCGCTCGCCACGCCTGTTCGCTGCCGAGCATGGCCGAGACCACGCTCGGCAGCGACAAGTCAGGTCCTACCGCCGCCGCCAGAATGCGGCGCTGCTCCCCCCACGCAGCACACTCAGACAGAGTGTGCTGCGCGGTATCTTCGTCAGCGCCGCACTCGTGACAGGCGGCGGTCGGCTCCCTGCGTGCGATCCGGTGCAGGTACCACCCGAAACAACCGTGTCCGGTGAGTACCTGCACCAGTCGGAACGTCAGGGAGCCCCACTCCCTATCTATCCACGCCCGCAGGACCGGGCGGACGGCGTCCACGGTAAACCGCCCGAACCGCTCGTCCGCCAGGTCCTGCTGCCATCTTTCGACGGCGTCTCCTCTGAGACGCCGTCTCTCCGCCTCTACTTCCCTGGGAGCCGGAGGCTCCCCCCTTCGTTTTCTCGCCGCCGTGAATTGGTACACGGCGGCGAGAACTCCTGCCTCCAGCTCCCAAGGCAGGGAGCCGGCGAGCACAAAGGCCGCCGCCGAGGACACCGTGCGGTACGCCCGGATCGCCCTCAGTGCCATCGTGCGCTGCGCATTACGCAGCGCGCGCACGTTGGCGGCACCGAGGGCGTCGGCCCACACCGGTGCCCCGTAGGCGGCCATCGCCCGCACGACTCCCATGTAGAGTCGGCGGCACCCGGCACCCGGCCCCCCTATGTTGGGGAGCAACCGGCCGAGTGCCGCCGCCGCCCCAGCAATTCGCGGTCCGAGCCCCGCGAAATGGGGCTCGAACCGCCAGCGCCCGTCCAGGGTGAGGCCCAGATATTTCATCTGGGTCCCCACCCTGATCCGGGCGCCCTCCACCACAATGTGGGCCCCAGGTGGTGGCCCCCGCCGAAGCCCATGGAAAAGTAGGGCCTCGGTCTTCTCGTACCGGTCAACTCCTGCCACAAGGCGTGTTAAGAAAACTTTATTCAAAGAAATAGAACTCCCTGGTTATTGGAAATAAAACTCCCTGGTATTGCACCTACCATTTGTTAATAATATAATTAATAATATAATGACTTCTTTATTCAGTACATAGGAGGTATATGTGTGTCATGGAATACTCGTAATTTGCATTTGTACTAATTAAAATAGGTTTTAAACTCAAACTCAAATCAACTTGGCCATTTAATCTACGTGAGACAACAAATTATTTTAAAAACTTTTTCCTTAGCATCTGTATGATATTGGACTTGGCTTTTGGATGTTTTAGCTCGACCAACACCAGAACCTATGGACCATGGGAAGCACACATTGCTTATCAACATTCTAACAGCATTGTTAGGAGCGATGTTTTTCGTAGCAGCCATAATAGTCGTGATGATCTTCAAGAGACTAAAACGAGAGAAACTAAAGAAACAATTAGCGATAGAGACGGCCCGCGCTGTGATTGTAACACACTGGACGAAGAAAGTGACTGTGGAGAAACCACAGATGAACGGAACAACAGACACGGCAGGTGAAACGCTGGTAAGAGAACATTAAGATTATTATTATCAATAAATGCGTTTTATTATATGCAATAACAAACAGAAAAGAGCAATGTTAGCAAATTTTATTATTTATTTGGCATGTGATTTATTTTCTCATGGAAATTCTTATTTGAGTAACATTTAATTTCATTAACTTACATTTATAAATACTTGTAAAATATGGAAAATACTTTGAAAAAGTATCAAATAAAATAAGTCTAAGCATTCATAATGGCTGCCGACAGAAGTGGAAACTCAAAACAATGGAATTTAAACTGTGCTCACTTTTGAATTTTTAAATTAATTATAGTGTGAATTATTTAAATTCCATAATTTGTTAATTAAAATTATCATCGTTAGTCTCTCTTTCACATCTGTTAGCACTCTTAATAGTAATTATATATTTTTTATATAGTTGGGCTGCACAATATCAATATTAGATGTGCACAGGCTTTTATACTACACATTGCTAGGCTGACGCAAGCCGCGCAAGCGCAATACAGTCGGGCACACGTAGCATGACATGACGCGAGATTATAAATTTTATCGGCTGTCAAAAAAATTACACTCAATGCGCCTAAAAAGTTTACAAAAACAAGAGAAACGAGTAAAGAATAAATTGGTATTCATAAAAATAATAGCAGTTTCTTACGGTAGTTGGGACGACAAACAAATTCGTGCCATGCAAATTGTTAGAAATACTCGTGATCTCTTTTAAACGTTATTGTGGTTAGTAAAGATTGTTTCCGTCACGATGTTTCTGTCAAACGAAATAAGCGATGTCGTGGAATAATTATGGAAAAATGTTACCGGCGCAGAGATCACTTTGGCAATGTGGTAAATTTCACAATATCCTCAGCCTTTAGATAAATTTGCCTCTTATGCATCTATAAATTAGTATTTTTACGTTTGACTCGCTAAATTATTTTATGGGTTTCTTTGAATATCATGAGATCAAACGTTGTTGTATGAGCTATGGTATCTATGTCGCGTAGGGTGTCCGGTATTTACTAAGTTGGCTTTTTTGACTTGGGTATTGGTCAAATTTATATTTTATAACCTAAAAACATTTAAGGAAAAAAATATTCGGGTGTCGTTTCACCAAGCCTTAATGACGATACTTTTCCCATTCATTTAACATGGGGTTCGATATCAGCTTTTAGAAATTAATATTAATATTGCTTATTTTATTTAATAACCTACCAAATATTCTTAATTTCCATTTATATGATCCCTTGGGATGGAAAAATTTTAATATGGTCATCAAAAATTTGACTTGTGTTTTTTGATTAGGTAAAAATTTATTTTTACCATTTTTTCTAATTTGTCTAAGCCGACTTGGTAAATAACGGACATCCTAATGTCGCTAGAATCATTTGCAATCTTCAAAGACAGAATCTGTATATGTGTCTTATTATGAGCGTAAGTCACAAAATTAATAATGTAATAATAAATTATATTTCAGTTAATGCCGGTAGTCAAAATAGAGAAGCAGAAATTATCCCAAGTGCAAAGTAACAAGAACGACTCGATGTTGATGTCGGAATATGAGCTCCCGATGGACGTAGATTGGGAAGTTCCTAGAGAATCCTTGTCGTTGGGTAAAATACTTGGGGAAGGAGAATTTGGGAAAGTGGTAAAGGCCGAATGCGTTGGAATAGTGAAACCTGGTCAGCAGTCTGTTGTGGCCGTTAAAATGTTAAAAGGTATATACATACTTCATCATCTTACCCTTAACTCACCTAAGTAGGGTTTCCACAACATGTCTTCTTTTTCCAGCCTCCTCTGTCAGATATCATCCCAGTAGTCACACCTTTTACACACATATCATTTTTCACATAATCCATCCTTATTCGGTCTTCCTCTATTTACGACCTTAGCTAGGGGAGGGCATTGTGGGTCAATGCCTTACCTTGAAATCACAATGCCCTACCTTAAAAGTACCAAAAACTAAGATAAATTATTATAATTAAATTGTTTGTTCATAGTTTAAGATAAAAAAAATTGTAGCGATAGGTATCTAAAATTTTCATACCACAGTTTGTGACATTCGAGGGCAGATCAATTATGATATTTTTTTTACTTCCACCCTACCTGTATCCAATGCTGCCCTACCTCAAATTGGACTCTAGCTATAGCCCTGCCTCTATTCCTATATCCGTCCACAATCATACTCAAAACTTTTGTAGTTACATGGCATTTCATCTCTCCTCATGACATGCCCATACCATGCTAATCTATTATCTATATCTTCAACTTCTTCTTGTACTTTTTATGGTATAAATACGCACTTTACGGTCGCAATTTAGTAAAGTTTTTCCAGCATTTATAAGAAGAGTTTGATTTTATTGAACCTGTATTCTTAAAATTGAATACTATTTATTGTTAGAATTCGTGTTCGTTAAACAATCATGTCTAATCTTTGAATATAACATTTTTAGAGGGCCACACGGATGCTGAGATGATGGCACTAGTATCAGAGATGGAAATGATGAAAATGATCGGCAAGTATGTGAACATTATCAACCTGCTGGGATGCTGTACACAGGATGGACCGCTCTATGTTATCGTAGAATACGCACCGAATGGAAACTTAAGGGAATTCTTAAGGAATCACAGACCTGGAAACCGGTAAGTTGGAATAGACGCATAGTATAATTGATCAAAGTGTTTCCTAAAGTTAACCCTTAAGGTACGTTTCTTGAATTCAACTTATTTGAATTTGTTATTTAAATTATATTTTGGGTTTTTAGATACGAATCTACAACAGAAGATATGAAAGAAAAGAAAACGCTTACGCAGAAGGACTTGGTGTCTTTCTCTTATCAAGTCGCGAGAGGAATGGAGTACCTAGCGTCCAGAAGGGTAAGTCAATTCATTGCTTCTCTTATATGTTGCTTTATGTATCCAACTAATTTTATTTATTTCCCCTGTATACAATATTATTTTTTACGTTACTTGTTTTCCGTATATATACTATATTTCATAATTTTAATTGATATCACTCCGTGACCTGCATTGGGTGCCAGCTGAAAATCAGCGCTAAGTATTTCTTATAACATATGCTGAGCTGGATTCAATTTCGTAATGTTGCGACGAGCATTTTTTTATCCACTCTTGTATATTTGTAAACAATGCATTATGAATAAAATATTTCTTTCTTTCTATAATTCTAAGTCTTCATAGGAAATTAATATAGTTTCAGTAATTTTAATTGATATTTTTGATGGTGCTTTAACTTTCTTATTAGAACACTGCGTATTCAGTTCCACCGACATCAATGTTTAGCAATCAATTTTTTTTTTTTGGTTCCTATTTCTTAGTACATATGGGAAGTATTATTATATCTATTCTTTACTGCGTTATCATTATAGCGGAAATAAATACTCTACAAAGAAACAAATTGTAAAATAAATCACTTCGGACCATCTTCTTCTTCTTGCTAGCGTTTTTCCGGCCTGGTACCAGGGTCCGCTTTCTTACTAAACTTCCTCCACTTTGCCGGATCTTCGGCATCCTTAATAAAAAAATTATACTATATTTACCTGCCTAGATAATAAAGCCCAAATAAATTTGGAACATTTTGCAAGGGTAGTTATTATAAATTAGCCAAAAGAATAACTTTTTAATAGATGGTTTGTTTCCTATAGTGCATACATCGCGATTTAGCCGCTCGCAATGTCCTCGTGTCAGACGACTGCGTTTTAAAGATAGCAGACTTTGGTCTGGCGAAAGACGTTCACAGCAACGATTATTACCGTAAGAAGACTGAAGGAAGGCTGCCGGTGCGGTGGATGGCGCCGGAGTCCCTCTACCATAAGGTGTTCACCACGCAGACTGACGTGTAAGTATACTTTCCTACTGGTTATTAGTTACATTTGAACTCACAACCATTTATCTTCCTTCAAGGTGCTCGTAAGATTTTGTTTCAATACCAGCCTTTGAATCTCATATGCCATAAACACCACTTTCGAGGGAAGGAACCAGTTTATCCATCACACCACCTTATTGTGTCTTGGCAATTACAAACAGCTATATATTAACAGTTCTGTATTTTTCTTGTTACTTTGTGATACTATTAATAACGAAATTTGTCTATAAAATTTACTAATACGAAGTTGGTATAGTTATCAGCAATATAATAAAAGCTCGTTATAAAAAAAAAAACCATTTCTAGTAGCGATGATAGCTCAGTGGTCGTAGCGTGTTTAGACAAGCGTGGTTTGACGTTAGTTAAAAATCTGCAGTGAGTGAGCTTTTGGCAAGTTATTGTCATTGAATCATGTCATAGTGGTAGGGCTTTTTCTAATATCGACCTGGCTAGCTAATATCTTCAAGGTTATGTCACGAACATATACGGTGCTATTACAAAAAAGTTAAATACGTATTGAATACTTGCTTTAAAAAAGTTTCGAATTAACTGCACCGCGGTCGCTGAATGTTCGCCATCTTGCTCTTTTGTCTCGCTTTGGTTACGTTAGATTAGACTTGCGAAAACTTTTTTGTGATAACACCGATAATGCCATCAAAAAAAAAACAGGGGAGCATTTACTGTTTCTTTGCAATATTGACTTTTATGTATATTTAGAATCAGGAAAAAAGGTATATCTAAAGGTAGTATTTTATTTGCCTGTGTGTATGTTCTCGAATTACATTGAATCTAAAGACGGTATAGCCACTCTGTGTTAAAGCTGTGTGTAGGTTACAGATTTCTCGACTTTTCTCCGGTTTGTATTTTAGTTAAATGCATCTCGTTTCCGTATGGGAGTAGAATAGGTGTATACTTGACCCTGTCCTCATTCTAGCTTTTACGCGTTACCATATTAGAGCATTCTTATGGTCAAATCTGTAATGTAAAAAACTCCCTCTCCCGCTTTACAACATCGGTAACTTTAGCTTAATGTATGTCACAGGTGGTCCTTCGGCGTGTTACTATGGGAGATTATGACCCTCGGTGGAACTCCATACCCGACAGTGCCTGGACAATATATGTACCAGCATCTTAGTGCTGGACATCGGATGGAGAAACCGCCGTGCTGTAGTCTTGAAATGTGAGCAGCTTATAAAACTTCCTTCTTTATTAGGATTCATTCCTAGATTGTTTAATTCTAACGGATTTTGTACATTTCAGTTACATGCTAATGCGAGAATGCTGGTCTTTCTCGCCCGGTGATCGGCCTTCCTTTACCGAACTCGTTGAAGACTTGGATAAAATTTTGACAGTTACCGCTAACCAGGAGTATTTAGACCTGGGTCTACCACAATTGGACACACCACCATCAAGCTATGACGGCTCCGGCGACGAGAGCGACAGTGAATTTCCATTTATTAAATAATAAAACCTTATAAACTTTCGGTCTTGGTTTTAATGTCGCCACGAGTTTTATATCGGCGCGGTGATATTTTTTTTGTAAACTCGAGGAAGTCTGCGTGTTTTGTGTCGGTCCTGGTCAGGGAAAGGGATGTGGTTGATAAAATGATGCTTTTCGCTTTATTTTACGATCCCGAAGTTAAAAAAATCGCTTATCCTCTTTTTATAAAAGGAGAAGCAAATTAAAATCAATTATATACAAATCACACGTAATAAATGATGCGTTACTTTGAAGATACTTCATAAGTAAAATATTTCATAGAACATAAATGATTTAATCTTGGTTAAGTATATAAACCACAAACAAATAAAAAAAAAAATACAAAAATATTTTTGTTAAAAAAATTAAAACAAAAAATTAAACGCTCGTTCCCAAAAATCGTTAATTTACGGTTAGGTCACTTTCATTCACGGCATGAGATGCGGTAACTCTTTATTTTATCAATTTCTCCTTTTAATGCGTTTTAAGGACCCTCAAAGTACAGTAGTGCGAGTTTTCTGTTTTTGTTTGTGATTAGGCGATGGACAATGAAGCGACAAACCCACCTTTTGACAGTTATTACCACTTTATAAAAGTATATAGAGTATCCTTTTTTTTCCAATGTCAAGCTTATGATTTTGCCGTGACTGAAGTATGTCCATTTTTACTCTGTATCTTAAATGGATATTTAAGGCAAATACTGTATAAAGCTTGTCATATATTTTTATGACTGTGTCTCCCTATTTATCTGCATTGTAAAATTATTAGTGTTAAATAAGTAGGTATATAATAAATATAGTTTATGTAGTAAATATATTGGTAGGGTTCTTTTTTATAAACAGGTTTTCTTGATTTTTAGCAAAAAGTTGATATTTCTTATTGCATTTATAATTTTTTGGTTGCAAAAAAATACTTTATTTTAACACCTGTTCTATTCCTTTACAGATAGTTTATTTTCTTACTATTTTTTATGATATGACCAGTAAATTTAGATATTTTTATAATAACGTATGTATGGTATTATTTCAGCATAACTCAAAATTATTTTTTTGGACTTTTATGAGTTACGCCCTTATGCTTCTAAGGTGAAGACATTTAAAATGGTTTCTTATAGTATTAGTTAATATTTATTTTATATTATACGGGAAAACGCATAACAAAGTATTGCATAATATCTATCTGTACATAATGCATGACGTTTCATAGTCATCAAAGAGATTTGTAAATAAATATAGGAGTACCAAAGCTTTTGGCATGTAATTTAAATATTTGTTTATGGCAAAAATATTTTAAGGAGATTAGCCATGACGTGTTTAAGATTATAAATGAATTCGTAATAAAGTTTAGCTTCTAGTCTTTAATGGAATTTGATGTAATTAACGTGACGTATTAAATAATAAACGATGTTTATGTACTCATCTTTATATGTAATTTTTCTTTATAATGCTGATTTATAGTATTTTAAAATATATTAATATAAGTTTGTATGATAAAGGAAACGCATTTTACCACCAAATCTTTGTGTACTTAATTAGAATTAAGCTGTAACTGTTTTCACAAATAGAATTAACTAAGAAAATTATCATTTTAAGATTATTTTGTAAATATATTAGTTTAGTTATCAGTGTATTTGTTTAAGTTCAAACAACTAGTGTTATGTTAGCAGGGAATGTATGAAGGTAATGAAACTATCTTATTTTTATTTGGATCCAGTATTTATACATAAACTTGTATTTACGTTATTTTCAGTCATAAAAATTCTGTGGCAATGTGCAGGATAAAAATTGTTACATTTAGAATAAACCTAGTATGGTAAACCTGTAACATATGAAATAATTAATTGGATTGTATTTATTTTCGAACGCTTGTAAAATGTAAAATTTAAATAGTAATTCGTCAATATAAAAAAGATAATTATGTAATATATTTTCTTAAATATATGTTTTTTATTACAAAGAAACTTGGTAAGAATCTTTGAGTAATAACAATTATCGATAATAAAGTGCAACTCTTTTTTGATTATAAAATAATTTAAGTCGATAAATAACATCTTTAGAGCAAACAAAAAGTATTTCGTATATCGGTCAGTTATGTTACCTCCCTCGGGATATCTGCATCGTGACTTTTGTTTTTAGTACAGAAACGAAAATCATTTTTAATTCCAAAAGATTCTTTTCCGATTCCCTATATACATTTGTTAGTTTTATGTAGACTTGATGTTTCTAGAAATAAGAGGAGCGAGTTTAATGAATTTGTTTGTATATTTGAATAGCATACGTACGGTTTTGTGACTGTCAAAGATGTGAGAGTTGTGAAGGAAATAAATATTTACATCGCATTTAATTCGTTTTACTTACGTTTAATAATCAACATAACGGTTCATTATGAAAATGTTATCATATTTAGAAAGAATAACCTGATATTCGGACAACAAATTTAAAATATTAGTTAGATACTATGTCAGATTAAAATAATAAAATGTTAGGATTATGCCATAATAATATTAATGAAAGAGAATAACAATTACAACAGAATAATTATTAGTAGGTAGTATCTTTATTTCATATCTTAGCTTTGACACTTTCAAATTGCCCGAAATTGATGGTACAGAGTTTTTATATTTTTATTAGCTCTAGAACACTATAATACAGTATGTATTAAATTACAATTCATCGTTATTTTGAAATAAAATTACATGTATTAGTAGCTTGAATAATGTATCTCAGTTTTATTTGAAAATACGACATCTATCGGTTACTGCTTAGAACGATATCACGAGAGCATAGTATTCGTTTTATACTCTCTGCAACAGATGGCGACACAAGCATTTTACTGAATCTAATTTTAATGAATGAACAAACGAAGATATGTCACGTTTCAGTACAGTGCTCTAATAAAGTGTAAATGTAAATAACTTACATATCCAATTTTTGCATTTTTTACTTGTCCAATAAGTATAATGCAAACATTCCTGTGTATTATCCCTGGATAATGGAAATAGATCAAATATTTATATGCCATATAATCTCTATCTGTCGATGTCATATTCCTATGTTTTGATTTTTCCATAAATTAAATGTTATGAGACCTAAAAGCCTTCTAAATGTACTAAAAATGCACAATTATATCGCTACTTTCATACATCCGGCAAACCAACTTGATAATTTCATTATAGAAATTACAGTACCTACAGCTACAGCAACAGTCTTTCTTATATTCATATTGAAAAAATAAATAAATCAGTAGTTTCAAAGGGAAATTATATAGTTATTTTGTAAAGCGAATAAATCTGAGCCGCAGTTCTTTCTCGCTCTCTATTTGATAGATAAGACAAAATGCGACAGCAACAGAATCCCGTTAAAACGTATTATTTAAATTTCTTCCAGACCGCTCGGCGTCTCCGCTTCAGGTAACTTTATAAACATATGTTATAAATACATTTGAAGTGAGTTTATTTTTTATAATAGCGGCACGCTATGGTGGCCGCTTTGACACATTATGATAGTGATGTGAATATCAATTTATTTTCGAAATCCATGTAATAAAACCCTTTGTCATAATTAAGGCAGTGCCGCGAGTTTGCCGGAGGTGCTAGTTGTGCTGGCCAGAATTATAGGACATAATTATATAATTTCGAATTTAAAAAAAATAAGGTTGTGTTTATATAAGTACACTAATAATTATAATCGAAAAAATCTGCACTCTCTTGTGCTCTGGACACCGATGTTGTACAAGTGCTTTTTAAGACAACAGTATCCAGTGAGTGCTCTCACTAAAACCCGTAATTGATTCCTACCGAGTGACAGGGCCTTGCCAGCATATCGCTGGTTAAATGCCCTGATGAGTTCTTTGGAATGGTTTTGTCCTGGCAAATTACGCCAGAATCTTTTGGCTTCTTGATTGTAATGGTTTCTAAGGGTCAAAAGAGTTAGGCTTTTGGGTATTCCACAAAATGGTTCAGGACCAATGTGTATTCCCATAGCACCTGCCCTTGCAAGCTCATCAGCAGCTTCGTTGCCTGGAATGCCTGCATGCCCCGGAACCCATCGCAGAATTAGTCTGTTGTTTTGGCCCAGACTGTTTAATACGGCCACACAATTTGACACAAGTTTTGACTCAACTGAGTCTGAAGCAAGGGCCAATAAGGCGGCTTGACTGTCCGAGTGGATATAAATTGTATGATTAACGTAGTCTTTTTGCAGATTAGTATGGGCACACTCTAAAATAGTGTATACTTCTGCTTGAAAAATGGAGGCGAAACAACCAAGATTAGTGTGATGCCTAAATTTGGGTCGCTCCCCATAAATACCACAGCCTACGTTAGGCCCCATTTTGGGCCCATCAGTATACCACAATAGGCTACCCGATTTCCACGTTATTTCACTGTTAGTCCAGGAGTCCCGTGAGGGTATGTCTACTGTGTAGAATTTTGTGAGATTAGTTTCAGGTAATTTTATATCTGATATCATACCTAAAACTGGTGTTTCTATCACTGAGTCCAGTATGGATCTCAGGGACAGGGATAGCCACTTCGTTCTTCCCTGTACGTACATTCTGTGCATTGTTGACCTGACCACCTTTTCTACATGTAGATGAAGGGACAATAGATTCAACATAGCTTCCAGAGCCGCTCCAGGGGAGGTCGACATAGCTCCTGTCGCTAAGATAGTCTCAATACTCGTTGCCAAAAAAAAAAAATGATAATCCATTACGGTTTCAGTCAAATGTCGCAGTTTGTTAGTAAAAACGTGAAAATATTTGTTCGCGGAACCACATTATATAGATATAGCAGTAGTGTAGTTGTTATATATATTATGGTATATAATTAAGAAATCAGAGTAGAAAATTAATCGTGTTTCCTAAAATTTATCAAATTATACTAACTGTATGTCACTATAGACGATAAAGAATAATATTTTTTTCCTTCAAACGTAGATATTAATTTATACGAAACTTCATGACCGGACAAACGTCAAAATAGCCGTCATAGCGTGCAGCTACTATAGATGTTTTCAATGGCCCTTCAAACAGTTTCAGTTTTTCTTAGTTGTCTATTTGACATTCCAGTAGCTTCTTTAAAACGTAAAAAAAATTTTTACAAAAAAAATAAACCGCCTTCGATGTGAAAAACTAATAAGGCACTAAAATGCGAAAAATAACTTAAATATTAAATTAACCAAATTAAATACAAAATATTGATATTCGCGCTACCTAATAATATATTTGAAGTCGATGCCAACCTGAATTCATATTATCTATATACAAAGTTTTGGTCCACTCTCGTGTCTCATGATGTATATCTGTATAGTATACATATTTTATTACCGGCAACAAATTTGAAATGTAGGTTGGCATCGACTTCAAATATATTATTAGGTAGCGCGAATATCAATATTTTGTATTTAATTTGGTTAATTTAATAATTAAGTTATTTTCGCTATTTAGTGTCTTATTAGTTTTTGAAATCGAAGGCGGTTTATTTTTTTTGTAAAAAAAAATTATTTTTCGATTTTTAGTGTACATAAATATATCTGGTTTCTAATGGGTATAATAAATCGGCTCCAATTTCACGAAAATACGTAGAGACGAAGTGAGTGAAAATCAAATAAACGATATTTCACCCCCTTAGGGGTTGAATATTTTCTTCAAATTATATGGGACCACCTCTGAATATAACCAATTCAAATAAAAAAAGAATCATTAAAATCGGTTCATAATTAACAGAGATATCGATTAGCATACATAAAAAAAAAACATACAACCGAACGTAGTAACCTCCTCCTTTTTCGAAGTCGGTTAAAAAACTAACTGGTACTGACATTTTAGTTTGAAAACTAAATTTTGCCATTGCCTGTGTAAAGGCACTTTGCGTTTGTCTCGTCAGACCATTTATAATAGATTAATAATGCGTATTTACTTTAACTGTTCCACGTTTAGGCCTAATTATATAAATCGACTGAAGCACTGCGGTGTTTTGGTTAATGAATTTCCGTAGAGTTTACTCATTTTATCATTGTCATTAGAGATATTCCAATACACTATACTCATCATAGTATTTACTTGAACATTCGTCGACAGCTGGTTGAGAATTTCAAATAAAAGATGTTATTCTTTATAAGCATTTTTACTCATTGTTATTTTTTTTTTTGCTACTTCCTTAATATTAATACAGATTCTTTACAAAACATTGATTAAACAAACGTGTAGTAATAATATTCTATTTACTCTAAAACTAAGGTCACACGGTATAATTAATTATCACATTTTTAACTTTCTCTTATCGCGAAGGTAATCTATCAGCATAATTAGTATAATTAAACAAAATTAACTAAAATTACACAATTTATTTAGAAACATTCTTAACAAAAAGATAAAACTTAACAAACTTCATAGTTAATACTCATAGGTTACATTATTTGGTTTTATCTTGTTCCTACGTGACCAGCGGCCATTTTGTTAATATTACAAATATTCCTTAAATTATTTTCTAATATCCATAATATTTCCAAATCAATTACTACCTCAACACTATAAATATTACTTATGATATAATTCCATAGAGTAAAATATATTTTTTATTCGAGTAGCCATCTTTGAGCGGCCCGTCTTGTTATATTTATATTGACTCGTTCGAATGTTCGTTACAAAATTTTGCATTGGATTTTATACAAATTTTACTTCAATATTAAATTACTTTCTTGTCTGTTTGTTTATTTGTATGCTAAATTCTTGATGCTATTGTTACAAAGTTCATTTAAAATACATTACTAAATTTTACACATATAATATTTAAAAGTTGAACATATGTTTTTAATTTTTTTTTTTTAAACTAACTCAGAGTGTAGGGAGTGGCTATGATATAAAGAACTCACGTAACGGTTTCTATCTTTTCCAATACAAAAAAATTGTATGAATATTGTACTTGTTATTTTGGTACCCAAACGAATTTACTACCAATTTAGAGTTATTAGAATGATGCAGGTATAATAGCGTTTGACATGTGCCTTTATCTGACAAATTTTAGCGCGATATTGTCGATCATGTAAGTCGAAGTTTTGTCGCGCATCTGTGGCATCGCATAGAGGCATCACGCGAACTAACACTAGTTATCAATTGCACGTCTACTATTTTATGACTATTTCACATTTGAATCATTCTATACACTGTAGTCAGTTTTCAAAATGTGGCATTCTAAAAAGATTCTTCATTTAATTATTCTGTATACGTAAAGGCGGAAACAGTTTAACAACAAAACTTTTTAGTTATCTGTGCGTAATTGGCTGAATCTTCATAAAAAAAACGCGTTTCCCGTAATCGTTTCACAAATGCTACTATTAACTAACAAATTAACAGGAATTCGTTTTTTACAACACATTTATTATTTACAAAGTCATGCCAAGTAGCAGCCTTGGTGGTTAATTACTCCGCAAGAAGAGTATTGTAGTTCAATTTGTTATTCAAACAACACCTTTCAACGAGCAAAAACAATTAAAAAAAAAAAGCTTCCGTAATCATTTTTTCAATTATAACATTTAATTTTTTCAGTGTAAGAAGACCCGGATGTTAGTTATAATTTACTATCTTTTTACACTAGTCTAAAAGTCACACAATCAATCATAGAGAATAACAGTTACAGATTGATTTAATAACTTTGGTAAAATAATCAGAAACGTTGTAGACAGATGACAACAATCGATTATCGAGAAATTCAAATTTTATAATAACTTGTACCATAAGGCAGTCGATTTTAATTTTTTAGATTAAAACATAAAGTAAATTAATTGTACAAATGTATTTCAATAATTAAGGACAATTGAAGATACACTTCGTATCAACAAAACATAACATTATGTCGATTTTACTGTCACAATGGGGAATAGTGTTAGTATAATTAAAACATAATTTACCTGAGGAGATATCAAAAAAGTTTATGTCACTTAAATCAATTTATTTAGTTATTAACGCACTGGTTATATAATAGTCTTTATTTATGTCGATGTCTTATAAACAGACGAACAATTCTACCACAGACAAAATGTCAAACTACGAAATGTCAAAATTGATAGGCGCCATTATTGAACCTTCTTTGTAAATACTCGCACAAAATATATCTCGTAACTAAACCAGTTTCGTTTAAATATTATTATAAGTAGATTCACATAATATTATGTCAATAAATCGGGTTAGTATTACGAAACATATTTAAATAAACTGGTAAATAATGGTTTAATCGTCAATTTAGATTATAATTATATCCACAATATCCGAGTTAAATATATTATTAGTTATTAAAGGTAAAGTTTTAGTCATCAACATACGTTATGAGGTTATGCCTTTTTAGTCAATTTCAGAATTGTTTAAAGAGATAAAGTTAAACATCGCTTTAATAATACACGTTTATTAATAATTGGCATCATCTAGCGTTCTTTTGAGTAATTATTAGACTCTAAAAATATTCTATAGCAAAGAAATCTGAACAACTATTAATTTGTCTTACCTAAAAAAACAAAAGCCAACCCGTTCTCTTTGTTGTTAATATAAAAAAAAATATCAATGGAATCCAAACAATAATTTCGCATCCAACAGTTACAATCCTACGCCAATAACTTCAATAGTTCTCACCTGATTGAACCTATTTTCATTATATACAGATTCAATCCTTCATCATTCGCAATACATTCCACTGGACCACGAAAAGGCTTAAAACACGGGAAAGCTCTAGAAAATTCCCACTAAAACTTAACCTAAATCACATGTTTACGCAACGCAACTTCTTCTCTGGTATCCTAGAAGCGAATTGATTACTAGGAACGACTGCTTTGACTTCAGCCCTCTCTTCTCTCGATTCTCCGTTATCACCCATCAAGGCCTTCAAGCAGATCTTTAAATCACCCGCAAATTTTCTAACTAACCTCTCTAAAGAAAATAAATGCTCGTCTAAAGCTTCTGGGATTTCATCCCGCATAAAATCTGCTAACCTGAGGAGGTATTCCGCATTAGGACCAGAGGAACCGCGACATTCGAGTATTTGCAAGGCTATTTCTGGTAACGGTGCTGGACCGAGCCAGTGTTTATTTTCTGGAACAGCGATGTATAGCAATGCGTCCTTTTTGTCTGCACTACTTGACGGTTGGAACGTTCGAGGGTGAAAGTTTACCGTGTAAGTTCTATAGCCACCCAATTGGCACTCCCTTGTGCTGAGGTATGGAAGGGCAGCGTTGTTTTCTGCTGCGACAAGGAATGCTTTACCCCACGTTATGCCCTGAAACAGAGATATATTTTACATTAATATTTCATTACAATAATATCTATACTTATAGTAAGAATGTAAATCAACGTGTCTGTACTTTTTCAATTTCCGTGAAAAAAATAAATCATTTTTAGAAATGTCTGTCTGTTTGTTTGAACACGCATCACTGCTAAAGTACTGGGTTCACGATAAACCTCACCAAGATAATCATAAAGCATGTCCCCAAGTAGCATCTAATCTTGGTTTCATTAAAATCTGTTGACTTTATCAAAAGTTAATAATAAGTAGATAAGTTTTAAGATTTTATTAGTCTCTGATTTTTTTAAATTTGGTTCCACGCTTCCGGACTCGCGGGCACAGCTAGTTCATTAATATTTTTTCGCATGGTGGAAAAGCTTTTTCAATTGTCCGTCTGGCCATCTACCATCATTGAAAGTTAAAAATCTGTCACCAAGCGCAAATAGATGTGTTTTAGCAGCTGTAATTAAAAGCAAAATCTTTCTCTTGGTTTACTATCTTAGGTCATATTGTTATTCAATATCTGGTTAAGTAATATGATTTTTTACATATAAAAATATGGCTATTTGTAGTATCATGCGTAATATTTCGTCATTTCAACCAACATGAATATGTGGTCTCACGAATATTTATTTCAAATAATTTTCTTTAATAAGTTAGATTTCTTTTTTGTTATTCTATACTTAATTAGACAAAACTGTATGCTTAGTTTTTGGTGCAATATTTATAAATTTTCATAGTTATACCAAGAGTTTTATACAGTCTTGTCGTTATAATATAATTTGCAAGACTACTTCTTGATTTCTTAGTCCTACATTTGAATCAATAGCCAATATATGACAACCCCATAATCATAGACTTGGTAACGCATTTATTGTATGAAATAAAATATACCTAACAAAATTCTTTCCAAATAAAAAACAAAATGATTTGCAATTTATTAGTATTACTTCACGACATATTTATCACATCTTAAATTTAAATATCATAAGCTATAGTTTTATCAGTTTGTACAATAAAATATTGACATACTTAGTGCAATCGCCAGACAGAAATGATAAGTTTATATCAATGTTACATTGTTGCCTATAAGTTTGGTAATATTGTTGGTAGAAAAACGTTTGATTATAACTGTAAACTTCATTATGGTTTCCATATTTAATTTTACAGTGTAATTGAAAGCTTTAAGTTAACTTAAACTTAAGGCTTTCAATTACATTTATTTCCCTATAATTTTTTTGATTATTTTAACAGTGTTCCTAATTAAATGACGCGGATGGAATTTGAACAATGTTCATATATTGGGTTTGTAACATTGATATACAAAAACCCAAGATGCACACTTAACGTCTCACAGCCGGCACACAAAAATCCAAAATTATGTACTCATTTCAAATAGTCTCGCGTCCTTGTAGAAACAACTTTAAAGCATTCGTGTAAGGCTGAATTTGCAAAATCATAAAATAATCGCATAACTATAACCACGTATGTATATTGCGTTTTTATATGTCACTGGTTTGTAAAGTTAAGCTAAGTACGGCTTCTGAGGGCATTGTTTATAACTGTCTGTCGTCCCTGTTCTTACTCTCTTATGACATAGACCTTATTATGTCTTGTATACTCCCCAGTCTGCCGGTATCGTTTAACATTGCGATAAACCACAGACTCGAACACTAGCAACGTTTTAGCTACTTCATTGTAAGTGTAACAATTTTCAATGGTTACAGCCTTAGGTTAGGTACACATGAATAACACCGAGATCCAGCATTAACACTCAAACTTATCAAATGAAGTTCCATTCTCTGAATAATAATAATTATTGACAAAAAAAACAGAAATAATATTAAATTAGTTAAAAACCAATAGAAACCTCCAGAATTATATCCAGAAATATACTGCATATAAAATAAATTAACAGATAACAAAATAAAAAACATACAAACGTCGTAAATAAAATTCTATTCAAAATCTTCTTTTTTCAAATTACATAATTCTGATATATATGGCCAGTACGAAATAAGAAAATATTTTCTGTTATTCTACCTCTTTTAATGCGTTCTTCTAAATATGCCCATAAGTGTATAGATAATTCAGGTGTGCGTATATTCATTCTCTTATTAAACTGACCGATTCTGACTATAAAAATGCACTTGTGGGTTGCTTAGATGACCCCCCTACCTATAATTGGAAGTCGTAGCTTTTCGAGGTATAGAAGTTATCTAATTTTACGATCAAATCTTAGCTATTACTCGAAAAAACGATCTATCAGCCAGTAAACATTGGGTCCAGATCTATTCAACCATTCGGAGATTGCCCTGAACATACAACAAAAACCCGACAATCCTGGCTATGAAGCTGCTGATGAGCTTGCAAGAGCAGGTGCTACGGAGATACACATTGGTCCTGAGCCATTCTGTGCCATACACAAAAGCCTAGCTCTTTTAACCCTTATAAACCATTACAACCGAGAAGCCAAAATATTCTGGCATAACTTGCTTGGACAAAAACGTTCCAAAGAAGTCATTAGGGCATTCAACCGGCGGTATGCTGGAGAGGCCCTGTTAATCGGTAGGAATCAATTAGGGGTTTTAGTGAGAGCACACACAGGACACTGTTGTCTTAAAAAGCATTTGTACAACATCGGTGTCCAGAGTACAAGAGAGTGTAGATTTTGTGATAGTGTGGATTAAACACCCTCAAACACCTCTTGTGTGAATATGATACACTGAAGCCTACACGAAACCATATTCTGGGAAAGTATTGCTCCCGGATGAGGTACAGATGCGCGAAGCCAAAAAAGTCCTGCAGTTCTTAAATGCTATGGGACTAGGCAAAGGAGCTTTAGTAATATGGGGCGAACACAGTAGATCAGTACTGATCGCAGTGATACAGGACTAAAACGTGCATAACCCCGTTTTAGAATTAAAAAATAAAATAAAAATACAACAAACACATTTATTTATATAGATAAATTATGATTTATATATATTAACATTTTCAACTCGATAATTCTGCTATCGCTCTGTTGTTGCAAAATACATAGTTAATACCGAAATATGTATACTCCTGTATAGGAAGTGATTAAATATATTTTTCACAGGTAAACAAACACCAAATCCAAGGCTGTTATAAAAATATACGTGGCTATATAACAAATATAAGCGTTTTAACACATTCAAGTAAATTACTGGAAGTAGATTTTTAAAGCGATTGTTGGTTAACAGTATCCTATTGGAACATCGAATTGATTGATAATTAAACGTAAGTTTTCGATCATAGAAAATATAATGAGTTATTTCATAGTTAGTTGGCATTCTGTAATGACTACCTACCTGGTAGCTACAATCTTAGAGTTTAAAATCGGCCTTTAGCATCTCTAGAAAAGACCTTATGTACAATCTATTGTATAAACTAACACGTGGTATTCAGGCCCAAGTTTGAACAAAAAAAAAATCATCTCCTAGAAGCCCAGTGTACATTATGTACATTCAAGTTTTATGGATTTTGCTTTTAAAGTTGCACGCTAATTGTAATCTTACCTAATATTGCGCTTAATGACACACTATTCAATAAATGATTATCACTACATATTACAAAACAAAGTCGTCCGCCGCGTCTTTCTGTCTGTTCGCGATAAACTCAAAAACTACTAAGCCGATTTTCATGCAGTTTTCATTAATAGAGTGATTCGTGAGGAAGGTTTAGGTATATAATATTTTGATATTTTTTTTTTATCGTAGCTCAGCAAAATGACTGTACTGTGCCTGGTGGTAAGCACAGTACAATCCAAAAACAATGGCGACTACCGAGAGACATACTATCCATCGCCGGTCGCCGCTGTCATGCCGGCCTACGTAAGTATCTCTTCACGTTGCGCTTGAAGGACCCCATGCCATAGGAAGGAGGAAACATTGGCCGGGAGATTGTTCCACAGCTAGATAGATATTAGATAATTATCTTTTTGTAGATAGGTTGAAATATAACGATAATTGTTGGAAGTATCGGAAAAAGGCAAGCCGCCTGCGAGCTTTCGTCGAAAACGTTGCCTAATAAATAAATAAAATATAACAAAACAATTGATATAATAATAAACGCACAACTAGTTATTCAATAAAGGACTATCTAAAAATGTTCTTTTATTTAAAACTTACGATCATTTAAACGTCCAATGTGGATTTTAATGAACAAGAGATAAAAAAATAGTGGTTGAGTTTTTAATTAAAAAACAAAACTAAAATGTGTAGGCCGTAATATGTAGAAACATATTGTACAACATATTTACTGGGTTTTTAATTCATCTCGATCCTTATAGTCTGGGCCTTAGGGGGCGTTCATAAATTACGTGAGATGTTTAAGGGGGGAGGGGGTTGAGTCAAATCTCATCTAATCTTAAGTTGGAGAGAGGGGGGTCTCGGCAAATATCACGCAATTTTTTTTCTGATTGAAACAAAAAAAAAATACTGTTTTGGTCCATTTAATCCAGATTGTACATGCTTAAGATTTAATATTAAGCATAATCGTAATACGATTAAGATCATTCACTAGTTCGTTCGAAAGAAAATAATTTCATTTTTGAAGTGAAACTTCTTTATCGGCGTTGGAAAAAATTTACCGTCACATTTTTCCGTTACGCGCCATCTTTTTTGTATTCATGTCTATGATAATAAAATCCTTTTGTTTAAACTTTATCTAATTTAACTTTATTTTTTAATATATTAATGAAATTGTTTGCCATAAAGAAAGAAAGGGTTTTTTTTTTTTGTTTTTTTTTTTTATTTTTTTTTATTTTTTTTTTTTTTTATTTTTTTTTTTAACCAATTTCTGGAAAGTTGCATATAGATCATTTTGCGAAAAATAAGGCCTTAAACAAGTTTCACTTCTTACGTGTGTACACTAGTACACGCACACATTTTTTTCTTTTTACAATAACAATCCAACGCGTTTACGTAAGAAATCCACATTTTGAAAAATCTCACGTGAGATGGGGGGTTGGGAGAGGGGGTTGAATAAAATCTCACGACATCTCACCAGGGGGGGAGACAGGGACATAAAATTGAAAAAAACACCTCACGTAATTTATGGACGCCCCCTTAGGAGGCTATAGGTGTATTCGACAGCTGTACTTGAAGAGTTAGTTTACTGAAGCTTAGTGTATTACCAAACTTAGATCACACCATCACTAACCATCAGGTGAGATTGTCGTTAAATAAGACGTTGTTATTAAGAGAGTTAGGTCACGGGCGTTACGAGAGCACATTTCTGACACGTGTTCCTGTTTATGAGAGCGGAGCGATAAAATTGAGGAAAATTGGCACAAATTCGCAAAATTCTTTCAATCTATCTTTATGAATTTATGATAAATTCTAAATAGAATTGTAGAAATAAATTGTAAATTAATACAACTGGTTCGCTAAAGATGTTAACTCGATTTATGTGTATGGGTGCTTTTTTAAATGCCTATTTCTTTTCGGTCCCGAAGCAAAACGTTGTTAGAGAAGTAGTTTAAAAATTATTGCCTGTAAATTTGAGCCCTTCAACTCTAAATACTCATCCAGAACGTGACACGACTTCCTATATAAAATACACGGAAAAATTGATTATGGTTTTTTAATTTTTATAACTTAGTGGCACTTTATGCTATCGAATCGTTCGAACTCAGGAATTATTCAGGATTGCACGCTTTACTGAGTGTCTATTGCGAAATACCTGTAATGAATGTAAAAAATGTTTTTTTTTCTTATTCTATTAATTGCTAAACATAAAGGAAAAAATGTTAATGAAATTTAATTGGAAGTAAGATGGCATATTCTCAATATCTGCTGTTTAGATATGGGCGGATTGACGTGACAGCCTTCAAAAGCATGACGCATCTACGGCTTTTTAGTTATAATACAGTTTTGTAGTTATAATATTATTGTTTGTATTCTTCTGTTACTGTATAAAAGAGCACGGTCTGGTTGGTGTCATTATCATTAGCTATAAAGTGACTGACGTCAATCTTCTACTTTACGTCACCTGTAGGTCGTAATGTAAACAAAACGTATATATTTTGCTAAAAACGCCACAAAAACAAAAAAAAAACATTACGTTAATAGCTAAATAAGATAACATGCTATACGTAAACATTAATCGAACGAGTGTGAACGATAACAATGGGCCACGGATGACTGAATAGTTTTGATAATAGCCCAAGAGAAAACCCCCATTGTTTTCATATCGACCATTGAACTATGGCCCGTTGTTTACACAGTTATGGACATAATAACCATAACAATTATTGTTTCACACAAATGTCACAGTAAATGGAACGTTTTTGACAAAGAAGAATGTATAGTAGGTATCCGTGCTGTACAAGATTATCGTTATTTAGTATCTCAACTTTCTAGGTAAGAAAAAATGTGTTTACGAACATTTTACAAAGCATTTTACAATTCTGTCACTTCCTCTAGATTATTTTACGCTCTTGCCCGCGGTTTCGATCGCGTTAATGTTACAAAAGTTCATGTTGATCAGTTATGTAATTAATGCGTAAAAGCGGAACAAACTCCCATTTGTATATGATTATTTTTGCATTGAGAAAGTACAAAGACGAGATGTGCATAAGTATAAACTATCACTGTTGAAATAATTACCGTGAACGTTTAATATATATTTACTGTACGTAATTTTGAGACTAACATGTATTTAGTTACAGAACTTATATAGTTGTTTAAAAGTCTTATGTCTAAAGTCATCTGATGTTAAATGGCTACCGTCGTCCATGGAGCGTGAAGAGCATGTTTTAATCCCTTTTTAAAGAGCCCCATACTATAACCCTGTGGAAACATCGTACTAGGCAACCCATTCCACAGCGATAGCGTCTGCATAATGAAACTTCTCGAAAACCTTATGGTTATCGCGGTTGTCGGCGAGTACTACAAGTGCTACAAACGCCCTACAATTATTTGTGTAAAACATTTCGTTCCTTAAAATATAATAGAATCTACAGCTTTATTTTCTTCTGTTAACGAAATACGTCTTTTAAATAAATTTGTTCTCTCGGAAGAGAAAAATTACCTATTTTTAAAGTTGATGTTTGAGCTAGAATTGTTTGGTAAGCAACGACAAATTGTTATTAAGTCGAGATAATTACGTAGTTATAGATATAATAATGTAAAAGTGCGTCCGGCCTTGTGCATCACATCAACGATCAAACCCCTGACCCGAAGTCCCGGTCACACTGTTTTGCCAATTATAAAAAGTGGCGGATGCAATTTTGTCTTGTTATGAATCACTATTGTGAGAACTGATATATGTATTTCAGTCATGAGAAAGTGAACGTCTTCCAAGAGGAAAGCCCTTAATATTAAAACTCTTTGTCTTCAATTTTCCTCCTCCCATTCCTTTATATTCTTGGTATTATTTGGGATTTTCCTGTTCTGCATTCTGCTCCTTTACTTCGATATATTCAATAATTGTAATCTTGTAAACAGGCAAAAGTACATTTCCCTTAGATATCGACGAGCTAATAGTGTTATCGAGAAATAGATATGGAAATAGTTGTTTTTTTCCTTATTTCTCCTCCTCGTCGAACTTCACAATACGGATAACATCTTTATATATTTCTTCTGTACGTGTGTATGTCACTGAACTCCTCCTAAACGGCTGCATCGATTTTGATGAAATTTTGTGTGCGTGTTCCAGTGGATCCGAGAATGGTTTAGATTCACAATTGGACCCGGTAGGTGGCGTTGCGGTTGGCTTTTTGATTTTTATTATCAAGGCAGGACAACGTCCGCCCAGCCCACTAGTATATACATATATATAATACTTCCCCTGCCCACGACTTCGTCCGCGTAGTAATAGTTACTACTCTGGGCTAACGCTGACACGCAGCAGAAGCTCTCAAAAAGAACAAAACATCTCGATTTTGAAACATTTTTCATCTATGCTCCGCTCCTATTGGCCTTAGCGTGATGATATATAGCCTATAACCATTCTCGATGAATGAGCTATATAACACTGAAAGAATTATTCAAATCGGACCAGTAGTTCCTGAGATTACTCCCTACAACGCCACAACGTCACAAACTCACAAACTTTACCTCTTTATAATATTAGTATAGATAATAGTCGAATTTTGATAATTGGACGATCACTAGTCCGTATATAATTATTCTTCTCTCTTAATTAAGCTCTTAACCAATTATCTTTATTTTTTAATGTTTAGTAGCAATTGCTAGCTTAAATCTCAATATATCAATAAAACCATTTTGGAGTTTTTTTTTTTTATATATTATAATCATCTGTTCACTCCCCTTACGTCTACAATATCTGTACACTTATTAATAGCTATATTAACACACAAAGAAAAAGTTTCAATCACTTATTATGATCGAATTATGATCACTGGACAACCACTAGCCTTTATTTTTGCATCTTTAATCATTTAATTTCTTTTTTATTATCAAAACACCTAATCAAATCTGTAAATTGATTGTTATAGTGGAATAAAATTAATCATTAAATAAATAAAAAACAACTGCCAAAGACATGTAAGCGCATTACTAGAGAACTTGTCGTGTTTGTAATTAATTGTCAGAACAAGATTTGTATACAAGAAAATATTTGACAATTGAACAATGAAAGATTGCGGTTAATAATTTCTATATGTATACATATATTGAGAGTGGATGATTGAGTATAGTATATATAAGTATAGTATAGTGATAGTAGTCTTACTTCAAAAATATTGACAGAATTGACAAATAGACGTTGGTTGATTCTGTGGCCATATTATTTCACTAGCTTCTGCCCGCGACTTCGTCCATGTGGAATAGTTACTTGGGGCTAACGCTAAAAAAATACAATTTTGAAACATTCTTCATTGGTGCTCCGCTCCTATTGGTCTTATGGGAATATATAATACGTGGTGATATATAGCCACCCTCGATAAATTAGCTATCTAACACTGAAATAATTTTTCAAATCGGACCAGTAGTTCATGAGATTGAAGTGGATTAGCACGTAAACAGCTTAGCTTTATAATATTAGTATGTATAGATTATATTGTCTTACTGTAGAGGTAAAAGATATCTCGCGAAACCGGAGCCTGAAGCTAATTCCCTCAAAAGTCAAAGAGGCAAAAACATTGTTTACAAAATAAAATTGATTCACGTTTTAAAACGTAAACGCGTACTCTCAGTTAATTAGGGGCACTTAGTAGACAAAGAAATCTATATATATGCGACGTAAACATCGCGTATTTATAATCTAATATGTTCGGCACGTGCAGGAAAACACTTACCGATAATTCTAATACTTGCGACCAATATGTACCAGCGAGTACCACTCGAGTCAAAGGGCTGCTACAGATAATACGTTTCGTGACATTGCCAGTCACGTTGTTAATATTGCAACAAAGTATAACTAGCCTTTTATAATTATTGTGAATAACAGACGCGATTCCAAGATGAAAAGCCCGCAAACTTGAAAGCTGTAGTCATTGACTTATAAGAACCCAAGGCACACAGTCTTGAATAAAAGTAGCGCTCAAAACCGGCCACAAAATCTCCCAAATATACATACGTGGTTATAGTTATGCAATAAACTTATGATTTTACAAATTCAACCTTATCTGAATGATTTATAGTTGTTTTTACCAGGACGCAAGCGACGGAAGACTATTTAAAATGCGTGCATAATCCAAAATAGTGCACTCATTTTTGTGTGCCGGCTGTGAGACGTTAAGTGTGCATCTTGGGTTTTTGTATATCAATGGCTGTAGTTGATAAAATTAGATCAACTTTAGAGTTTGCGAATCTGTCCCAATTTCAATGTTAGATCTTATTGAATGAAATACAAAACGTAGGATGTAGATGTGGTGGCAGTGACGTCTTTACTGCGTTATAAAAATGACGTCATTATGTCCAGTTGGTAAAGTTAAGTCAACATTAGAACTATATTTATTCCGAAGAATTTTTCACAAATCTGTCCTAATTTCGTTGCTACATCTTATTTAATGAAATAGAGAACGTAGGAACTATATGCGACGGCAGTGACGTCATTACTGCGTATAAAAATGACGTCATTACTGCGTATAAAAATGACGTCATCCTGTAACGTAAGGGAATACCACTTACGTACGCATGGGACGTACTTTTCTTAAGCACGTATAGTGTGTCCTAATAGTTGTAGAAATTAATAACTCATTAATATCCAAATGTATGGAGATAATTGAGATTTCTAATAATTAAAACAGCGTTTATTATTTTCATTATTAATTAATTGCTTTATGCTGATAACTATTTTTCAACAAATCTTCCTAGATATGTCTTATTAAATACTATTTATTTATTAAGAATATTAACCGCTGTGTGGTAGAAATGTTACTATTAATTAAAAATAACATCTTTTTTATTCACATGTTCTCTGTATTGAGTATTATACAAATATGGTAGATTTTAAACCTATGGAGCGTTAAGTATGATAAATAGTTGTAATATGTAATGAAGCACTGACTGTCGCATAATGACGTATATTGCCGTGAGTGCATTGACAATGCTTGGTGTAGGGTACATACAAAAAATTAATATATTGATACACCACAAATAGAAACCTATTAAAATGATTATAATAGGGCCAAACAAAAATAGTATGACTGAACATCTAAATATTAACAGCGAACGCGATCATCCAAAACGAAAGAACATTAAGTTATAATTTAGCAATATTATTTGATGAAATCATGTCAGTTACACTTTTAAAATTTTCCCATTGTCTATTTACCCATAAATTACGATTACCAATATTTACAATGCAACAAATAGAACTGTAAGACAATTCCCAATAGCTAAACACAATTGATGAAATAAAATATTGATAAATGATCCGAGTACGACTCGACAACGCAATCACCATTGGTTATGGAAAACCAAATGACATTACAAAATTGCGTTCTGTGTCAATAATTGGACCGTTTATTTTGAAAGTGGTGTAAGTCCATTTTCTTTTGTTTCGAGAAAATTAAAGATTACTATATTTATTGATTTAAAAATACAGGCAAATCATATGAGGTCTGGCATTGTTTCTATTGTTTTATCAACATTTAATTTGATTATATAAATTTGTTTTTGGCTAATTAGATCACGATAACACATATTTATGTGCTGTAAATGGACTTACACCACTTTCAAAATTAGACAATTGTAAAAATAGTTTAATTTCAATTTTGAAAAATCAAATATCGCTTAAAATATACTTCATTTTAATATAATTTTGTTTACAAATACGCATAACAACACATAAAATTTTATTTTAGACGGCAATTACATTGTCATTACAAGATACTGATTACAAGAATTTACTTATTCTCTGCATGTGGTAGTGTTTCAAAATATGCATGATGCACCGGAGGTATATAGGGTAGTAGCTGCTTCATGTCTTTATATTTTTCGTACGTAATAGGTCTGGCATTTTGGTACAAAGGCTCCAGGGCGATTTTTTCAAATTTTAACGGTCTTCCAGGACGTAGAGGTAATAAATTGATAATTTTACTACTGTTGTTTTTGTTGTTTTTTTAATTCGCCAAAATACGGGCAAAGATACGGAGTCATACAGCCTTGTCGTATTTATTTTCTTCTCACAGGTTATGCGCTGTACATTTTCTAATAAATTTCTCTAATTTTTAAATATCTATCTTTTAACTTACGAGTAGTGGAAACACGGAGGGGAAACAATGCAAATCGTCCGCGGGTGAAACCGCGGGACACAGCTAGTATTAAATAAATGAAAAATAACAAAACACTGATCGGTATCCATCTGCTATGCCACCTACCTCTGTCAATTGGACTTACGCCACTTTCATAATCGATGATTATGCAATTTCATTTACCGACCGATTTTAAGTTGTACAAAACATGGGATTTTTTTGAGAAATTAAACGTGGACTAGTTATATATAAAAAAATTACATTAAATTAAGCGTGAATTACGTGATAGCTCATTTTTCTCAAAAATGGACTTACACCACTTTCAAAATAAACGGTCCAATTGTTGACAATTACAATATAGCTGTAGAGCAGGGCTTCTTAAACTTTTGTCATTCACGACCCCATTTATGATTGCGAGTTTCTCGACGACCCCATACAAATATAAAAGAAAAATAAATTAATATTTTTTGATGATTTATTTATTAGGTAACAATATACATATGAAAATATATAGTTTTAGAATTCATTTTGAAACATACAAAAATCTAAAATTAAAAATTGCACAAAAAATTAAAAAATTGTATTTATTATAGTTTCAAAAATAAAAGTGGATTCTGACCGTCTTAATTCTTAAGTCTTCTTAAGTCTTAAGTCTAGACGCTGCAAGTCCACTGTATTCCGCCAACTCTAGTGATGTTATAAAATGGTATATATAAATATTTGACATTAAAATCTCTCGCGACCGCAGAATTTTGCTACGCGACCCCATTTGGGGCTGCGACCCATAGTCTAAGAAGCCCTGCTGTAGAGTAAATTCACGGGTCATATTACTTTATAGAGAAAGAGAGTAATTTCTAAATTTATTTGAATATAAACTCAAAATATTTTATTCATTTTTTTTTCTCGAACTGACTACGCTATTGACCTAGCCAGGTTTTACCACCTTCACCGGACTAAGTATATTTTATTCAATTTAGGCCTTGAGAAAGCACTTACGCACGTCAAAACTACCATCGGTTCGGAAAACAACGCAATCATCGAGAAGAACCGGCAAGAAACACGATCTGGTTTATCTTTTCATCATACATAACATATTTTTACGAACATACATAGTTACACTCGTTTTTGATGGACGCACAGAGAGAATCGTCATTTCCAGACGTCACCATCGTTCACATATTGATCAACTCTATAATATTCTTTGGAAATTAAAACCCGTTTGACGTGTTGCTTAAACTCACTATTCGGCAAATCGGTAATGTGCATTGGAACTTTGTTATAAAACCTAACACTGTTACTGATCTTAGTGAGCCTGAAACATGGAATGACCCATTTGTCATGGTTTCTACTTCTAGTATTTATGACAGTCTTTTATTATCCGATGCGAAATATATATAAGGTTGTTGAGGTATGTATGCTTGGTACACATATATGTTTCAACAACTCATATATATGAATAGTTAGCTTAGCTTAGGTTAGCTCAGATAGGTCGCGAATTGTATGTATCAGACATCAGCCCAAGCCGAGGTGTGCCGTGCACCCTTCAGCTAGTTATCAAATAAAATCGGCTGAGTGCCTTAAGCGCTCGCTTTAGTAGTCCGGTGAAGCTGTTAAAACCTTGCTAGGTCAATAACGTAGTCAGTTCGAAAAAAAAAGTCAGTCTTTTACTAAATCTAGCTTATCGAAGTTTTTGCGGACATAGATTATCAAGAATGTATTGTATGTTAAATTTGAGTTTTTTTCATTAGATTCGTTTTTTGAGTTTATCTCATCAAAATTTATTAGTATTATTGGTCGTAATGGTTGAAATGCGACCAAAAGGGCCTTGTTCAAGACAATATTACAAACTTCTTTGTGATATACTTATTAATATATCTTTCTTTTAATTTTTATTTAAAAATCTGACGTTATCTTTTTTCTTTTGAATCGGAGGATCCTACAATTAATACATACAGCCCTTCTCTTCACGGGTTAATATTACGATATCATTCTACATATTATCTGTTTTTATTTTTTTAAGATCATTTAAGAAAGCAGCTGTGCAATACAATTTTACTTAATAAAATCTGAAGAAACATAGTTTATAAAAGGACAAGATTATCAACCTGGATGAGTTCATTCGCGTATTTTTAAACGGATTACTTCTTTCTTGAACTTGCTCTCGGCTTTCATCATCTTACGCCGTGTTGGCGAAAACACTTCCTAATTAAACCAGAATTATTTAAGGAGGAATTTTATGAAAGTTCGTTAAAAAAATATTTTTAACAAGCAGGCGCGACGGATGTTGTACCGCCCTGATAATAAAAAAAAAACTTGACAAACCATATACCCAAACCTTCCTCATGGATCGCTCTATCTACTCATGAAAGCCGCTTGTAAATCCGTTCGGTAGTTTTTGAGTTTATCGCGAACAGACAGACGTGGCAGAGGACTCTGTTTTATAATATGTAACGATTTTGTTAAAGAAAATTCAATTTATATTTTAGTAACTAGTCTGTCACCAATTGAAAATCCTGCAATATTCCGATGTCTCAATATTGAAATCAACTAACACCGAATGAGTTATTTTAACGAATATTATATAACGTTACCGCATATGGAATATGAACTTGGTCTTAATTCGTTAATCATTATTATGTAATTATGTAAATATACATCAACCCACAATCGCTATCACTATTTACGATAACTTTTCAAATATGATCTCTCCTTAACAACGCGGTTATCAATATAAACAACGCTCATATTAGTTTAGCTATGTATAAACAATATTATGGATATGATTGCCAAAAGGTTATCATACATAAATAGTATGCGATGAGACTATAAGTGTTTTTTAGATAAAATATTATTTCAATTCAATATAAACAAATTAATGAAGTTCACTAAACAGCCCTCCAAAGGTAGACGGGTGCATCTACCGAAAGAATAGTGCATCTACCGAGAAAATGGTGCATCTGCGGAAAGAATGGTGCATCTGCCTAAAGAATGGTGCTTCTACCGAAAGAATAGTGCATCTACCGAGAGAATGGTGCATCTGCGGAAAGAATGGTGCATCTGCCTAAAGAATGGTGTATCTGCCTAAAGAATGGGGTATCTGACGAACAAATGGTGCATATAATTTTTCACCTATAACTTTCTCTCATGTTCATTTAATCAAATAATGGCTTGCAGAACCTACGATATTTTTCCTATTTGTTTTATAAAAGTGCGTCTATTTATATTACGGTGGCAGTATAAATGCACTCAAGTTTTAAATTCTCGATGTCGATAGATATTTTAGTTTGAACGATAGTCTCGGTGGAACATTCTCTAATAAAATCTGCTTTGTTAACCACCTTCAAGTAAAAAATTGTTCGCCGAGTGTCTATAAATGTGTTCAGGCAGTGGTACTTGAGAGCCAGTCGCCCTCTAGGTTTGGCGTGTTTACCATCAGATGAAATAGTCATTTAACATCAGAAAAGATTGTGGTCAAATGTATTACCTATAAAATATTTAAAAAAGCGGCGTCCAGCGGTGGATTATATAATCCTCCGTTGTCTTTAGGTGGCCGTACTACCAGTCAGTCAGTACTTGAATTGGTGACCGTCTAGGAACACCGAGTGACGTTTATTTTCTGTTGTATTTTTAATTGTTTTCCTACAATACAAACGTTTCACTTCTATCGTGTGTCTTTACGACACACCCTGTTTTTTATTGAAACCCGACAAACTAACGAAAATTATCACTGTAGTCCAAATATCACGTCTACGTCGGAAATATTTACAATCCACCGATAGTCATCGTCATGCCGACCTGCAAGCTCATCTACAGCTGAATGTATTACTCACTGATAGTAAAAATGCAACAAACTAAAAGAGACTTCCTATGACAACGTTTTGGGTGACCTATATTTCGGTTATACGCATCTATCTATAGGCCGGTATTAATAACTGCCCTGTGTATTTTGGTTACCTAACTTATTGAATCTTTACAGGCAATATACCAAAAACAGAGGCATAGCAAATTGGTCTAATTATTAGGAGTCGGATACGAAGCATTCTTATATACACTCAAATAAATCTAATACATATTTTCGTATCTGCCTTGGTGGGCCTGCCCTAGTAGGGTTGCCACATTATGCAAATAATTTTTATTAAATGTAGGAATTCATATATTGAATGAAAATAAATTATGCCGTACGTAGATCAGTGATGTAGTTTCAATTTTTACACATAGAATGAATATTAATGTCGATATAATTATAGATAGGTATTTTTTTATTATTTAAGGCATATATTAAAGTTACCACTGGTTCAGAATGAGAATTCCATAGTTAAATTCAGTAACTAAGCCAATATATTAGCTGTACGCGATTTACTATTTCAGACTTGTAGTGATTTACGTATAACGAATCGTAGATAAATCAAAATATGTGAGACACTGTGCAAGTCCCTTATAGTTTTTATAAAGTATAAATAGCCGAAGTAAATTAGATTTTATTCCAAAATGCGGTTGGCAACCCTACTCGTAACATTAAGCTCCGGAATAGATTTCCTAATATTTCTAAATATACTCACTTCCTTGTCCTCGATAAGCGTCGCGACTCTCCCAGGCTGAAACAAAGTATTCGGTTTAATAATAATTGCAAATACATACTTTTACCAACTTCTACTGTTGTACACATTGATATCCAAAAAACCCAAAACCCAAGACCCAAGACGCAACGCTTGAGTCCTCGTAAAAACAATTTTAAATCGTTCAGATAAAATTGAATTTGCAAAATCATAAGTTTGTCGCATAGTTATAACCACGTATGTATGTATATTGGGTAGTTTTTGCGGGACATAAGAAAACATCGTGATTTAAATTGATTGTCACATGCAGTTATATTATGAGTAAAAAGGTGACTTATATTATCATTGGTCACATGTCACAGTTTAGTTTTAGGAAAAGAAGTGATCTCAAATGGCTAATGCAAGAAAAATATTTATTTCATGTTATGGCTCCACATTTAAATGATAAAAATTGTAAAACAACAATATTATTAATAAATTTTATAACACAATAATAATTCCTATTGGTTGCCATAGTTTTGACGTCACTTATCTACTTCCTTGTACAGACAAATTGATTTTTTTAGTTACATTTTAACAAATTCAATACTTCTATAATATACCATAGTATACCTAGTCTTCCTATAAATACTGAAACAAAGAAAAAAATATTTTCTATTGCAAATAAAATTAATACTTTTACAGTGTGTTAGTTTAATACATAAATATAAAACAATTTAAAATATAAAAAGCTTATTCAAAGTGGTCTCCATTGGGTGCAATACAGTCCTTTAAACGTTGAGGCCAGTTATCAATAGAAGCACGCACTCTTTCCATGGGAAAATTCTTCACTGCCAATCGTATGGATTGTTTTAGGGACTCCAAATTATTATGGCGTTTAGAGCTAGCCGTACTCTCTAAAACTAACCATAAATCATAATCCAGCGGATTAAGATCAGGACTAGACGACGGCCAGTCTTCAGCTCTGATGAAGTCCGAAACGTTCGTTTCCAACCAAGACTGCGTAAACTGAGCTTTATGACCCGGCGCAGAGTCTTGCTGGAAGGACCATTCTTGGTTATTGAACATGGTGTTGTTAAGGGGCTTCACTACCTTCTCAAGAATGGTATCTTTATACTCTTGTGCCGATGTTTTGATACCTTTCTCACAAAAGTATGGCTCAGTCACTCCTTCCTAGCTAATACCCTACCAAACCATCACTGAAGTCGGATACCACGTTGCACTCTGTCGACTAATTGGGAAGCTTCTTAGAGCTTTGAGCATAAATACGGTCATTTTGTTTGTTAAAAAGTTGCCCAATTGTAAAAAATTTCTCATCCGTGAACAAACAAAATTTTTCTGTGACCTCCCTTTGCGTACTGCTTCAGTAGTTGTTTCGATTTTACTACCCCATTTTTTTTTAAATTATCATTTAAGAAATGACCAGTACATCTCTTATAGGCTGTAAATCCAAAGCCATCTTTTAAAATACACGACATGGTTCTAGGTGCTACTTTCATCTCCCGAGATAAAATCTTTTGCTTTAGGACAGGATTTCTTCGAATTCTTTCCCTTACGTAACACTACGTGGACGGCCAGATCTTTTTCTGTCACAAACAGAGGAGGTCTCATTGTACCTATTAATAGCCCGGTACACAAACTTTTTACTAATACCAAGCGTATGGAGTTTTAAATATTGCATTTGGCTCCATACCTACTTTGTGTAATCAATCACAGCGATTCGGTTCTCTTTATCGCCGCACTCCATTTTAATATTGCAAAATATTGTACAATGTATTGGCGCCAAAATGAGAAAATGCAATGAATAATTATATAAAAATGACAGATTCCAAATTCAAATGTAATATTTTGTTTATTTTTAATTGTAACAGTAGTTATGGCCAGACTAAGTATATATAGTACTATAGTTCTATAATAAAATGCAATGTATGTGCGTTCATAGCTATTTCTTTTTTTTCAGTTTTACAGATTTTACTGTTCAACCACAATCTCACCTGATATAAACATGCTAAGCCTAGTGGAGGACTGGCTCTAAGGGAAGGTGCCAGCATGGCAGGTGGCGGCGGATTTCCAACTAGAGGGTTGTAGGGAAGGTGGGCTTAGAAAAAATCTCTACATACTCTACATAAATCATCAATGAAATCTCTGTATGCTAGTTTCATGGAATTACATTGCAAATAAATAATGATTTAATTTTTTGTAGCCTATTTGTTAAAGAATGAGACATACTCTCTCTGTGCAAAATAACACAATTAGTTTAACAATCAGTTACAACCTTTATGAGGTAAATTCAAATGCAATTAAAATTACAAATAAATTAAAAAAATTTTAATGTCATATTCATAATAGACGTCTACTAGAAATATAGGAAAAAAAGGAGAATATTCTAAAAGGAAACACATTAATTACTTAATATAGTACTGAAATATATTTGTGACAAGGTTCACATAATTCAAAAAGGATAAATTTAGATATAATTATTTTTAAGTTTTATAGGGAATTGCCATTATGAGTATGCCTTTCGCTCTGTGAGTTATGAACTATAATTTCTGTTTTACCTGCAAATTTTGAAATCAATTATTTCGAAAGCTTTAAAAGACGAACACTGATTAAAATTTTGGATTCTTTCATTATATTCAAATCAAAAATGTTCATTTTTTAGATATATCATCGTTGTTGCATATTAATAATAGTTATATTAAGAGATCTTAACATATATTTAAATTAAAGTATAGAATTGATACTTCAAAAGTAATGTAGTGAACTATTAGAGCAAGTGTCCATTATAGAATTAGGGTATTCAACTGTTTTCTATGAATGTGTGCAATACTTACATATACATTACTAAATGCCGCATATCTAATTAGTTACAACAGAATGTTTTAAATACTATAATTATTTATCTATACACATATAAATAGAAATTAAGAGTATATTATTTTTCCAGGTGACTATCCAAAATGCCTGAACTAATTTTAAGAAGAGCTTCATTACCAGAAAGAGGATTTTGCAAACTATTATCCAGGCTACTATAATGATATGTATATCATTATGCTTTTCAGTATGTGTTAAGTAGTAATGATAAAATTTAACAGAGTTAACATAACATTTAATGACTTTAGTAATAGAAATATTAAGAGGTAGCCTATAATTGGTTCAGATACAAAATATGTAGTTTCCATAACAAGAGTGAATTCATTACATAGTATAAAACAAAGTCCCCAATCGCGTCTGTCTGTCTGTCTGTTCGCGATAAACTCAAAAACTACTGAATGGATTTTTATGCAGTTTTCACCAGTGGATAAAGTGATTCATGACGAACGTTTTGGTGTGTAATTTGTCAGGGATTGTTTTATAACCAGGGCGGGACAACGTCTGCCGGGCCAGCTAGTTATTATATAAAAATAATATATAACAAATATACAAGTACATATATATAGTACTGGCAACAATGCGCTGTTTTATTGAGATTCCTTCGAAATTTAAAATTGTTGAAACTATTCACAGCTATATTTTTCTAATATATCTAAACACAGCTAGGAAATTTCGGTGACTCATTTTTACCTTGAAATCAGTTCCGCGATGCGTCGTGTTCCCTTGCCAAAATCTCCTCGAGAATCCTTTAATATAACCAGTGACGGATTGTTGATATTCAAATCCAGGATTCCAGCAAAGAGAGCCATAGCCGAACACCCAAAAAGGTTCTTTTCTCAATTCCACATTTCCGCCGTCATTTTTCTTCATCTCCTCTAAATTTTCCATTTTAAACCACTTGTATTTTTGTAATGGAATATAATAATAATCACAGTCTTACGACGCGCCAATTCACTAATTTAAATTTCGATAAAGAAAGCGATGAAAGTCACCACACGTTAATTTTATGAAAGATTATATTTAGCTAAAAAATATTTAATTTATGTTTCATTGTCTACATTAATTATTCCACGCATAAACAATATTTCAATTAATTCTATTACTATAAACTAAAACGAGTTAACGTAATATAACTACCCATTCCTAAGTTTCAATACAGACTAACACTGAACACATTGACATGACAGTTTTCATGCATTGCGCGAACGAGAATTGTAAATTACGTTCCTATTCTCATAGTACGCACAGAAACATTCTTATTATATAATGTGGATTATTATTATTTTAAAGTAATACATAATTGTATGTACCTATTACAATATTTTTTTATGCAATTTTAATAAAAACGTACTTACTGTTTTTTTTTTTAAATAATATACTGTGGAAGTTAATAATCTTCTACATAGAATATGCTTAAAACGAAACGTTTTAAAAGTGCATCAGCTGGTGTAATGGTGTTTAGATTTTCGTCAGCCAATCATTAGAAGCCTTCGGAGATTGTGACATCTTATTGGTTAGTAAATGAATGATGCAACATTTGAAATTCTTTACAGACGACCCTATTAAAAAGTACCGCAACCTTAGCTTTTGCCTTCTTTTCTGGTAATTTACAAATTTCTTGCAACTAATTGCTTATGAATGCCAAAGATTTATGTTTTCCTAAACCGAATACTACGTTCTCTGCTAAAAATTGTTCAAAATTGCTTTATAGTAAATAATATTAATTAAAGAAATACAAATGGAACAGAATTAGCGATGTGAAACCGGTGATTCATTTTTGATGGCTTTAAATGAAAGAAAAATTGATCATACTTGTTTTAATTAGCTAATTGGTAAGGTACTGCGTATAAAGTTTTTTTTTTTCTTGCGTACCGTCTAAAAAGTTCGCTATAGGACATAGGGTTGGCTTCGTAGTCTCGAAAAATTCCCAACCCAATCCGTAACTAACCCTTTTGATTCACAATTTACAATTATAGGTTTAGCGTTTACAATCTCACCTGATGTGAAGTAACGATATGGTCTAAGATGGCTAATGAATTAATGGATGATTAAGCCTATAAGGATTAGCTTTTAAGTACAATTGCTCCAATATATTTATTAGATGTTTGACGATACATTTTCAACTTGGAGCTGGTAGCTAGCTGGGCGAGCTTTAGAAAATTGTACGCAATGTGATGGTTGCGTGTCAAATTTGAACTAAATTCGTCACTTTCACTTTAGTTCACTTGTACTAAAGCAAGTATTGATTACATGTAATGCCCGTGACATCTTTTACTCTTGGAAACTATGGATTTTATCTGGATTCATAGTGTTATGTTTGTTTTTTTTATTTTTTATTATTGAACTGTTACGACTTAACCCGTATAATTATTTATTATATATTTTTTTTCTCAAGCTGACCACGCTATTGACCTAGCAAGGTCTTAACAACGTCACCGGACTACATTTATTATATTATTAATTTTAAGTTAACAAAGTTAATTAAGTTTTATAGAAAAGTGTAATGATAGATAGTTCAGGTAATGTCATGAAAAGTCCTCTATTTGTCAGTAAAAGTCTCATCATAATCGGTTCATCATAATCAACAACAGAACTTGAATTTTGTTTAAATGAATAGACTAACTGATATTTGCGACTTTGTCTGTGTGTGTATATTATCTTAAAGATATAAGTTTTGTGCAGACAGAGAACATAAAAAAATGATGATAAAAATATACTTTGCTTACAAAAATTGTTATATTTACCCTTCTTATATTTATAAGTAAAATAGTGGCCCCGGCGGACATTGTCCTGCCTTGATAATAAAAAAAAAACAGAAGTCAACCGCAGCGCCACCTACCGGGTCCAATTGTGAATCTAAACCATTCTCTGATCCATTGGAACACGCACACGAAATTTCATCAAAATCGGTCCAGCGTACAGTCCACACGTACAGAAGAAATCTTTACTAATATATAAAGCTGAAGAGTTTGTTTGTTTGTTTGGTTGAACGCGCTAATCTCAAGAACTGCTGGTCCGATTTGAAAAAAATCTTTAGATAGCTCATTTACCGAGGAAGGCTTTAGGCTATATATCATCACGCTAAGACCAATAGGAGTGGAGCGCCAATGAAGAATATTTCAAAATCGGGCATTTTTTTTCGTTTTGATTGCTTTCGCTACGTGTTAGCGTTAGTATTATATACGTTGCCATGGTAACGTGGTAACTTTCTATCGCAAACATTTTTAAAGTTTATTTTGTGTTTCTATTCAACATGTTTATTCTACGTTTGTTTTGTTTCCAATTTTTTATTTGTAATCTATTACGTATTTACTGTTATTATTTACATTTCTAATGTACACGTTACATTTTACAATAAAAGACGTGCGTGTCGTACTTACAAATCTTTTTGAAAAAGCATCTCTATAATGTACAACATCTACTCATAATTTTACATTTTTTGATACATTTTAAAAAAGCGCGTTCGGAGCCGCGGGTAACAGCTAGTTTATATATAAAGATAAACAGTTATTTACCCTCTACTGCACATACAAACCACACCGCTTGTCCCGTTTTAGACATCTGAACGCGTAGTGTTTATAAAAATCATTGTTTCCTGAAATTTTAATAACTTTGTATTAAGTATTTTAGTTTTTTTTTCAAATCTAAAATTAGTTTTTTATTTAATTAATCTCTGCAGGATTTTTTTCCCTTAATTTTTAAGTTATTATACATCATCGAATTGTATTATTTTATTTTCTTCTTAATTTTTTCATAATTCTTTCTTCTACTTTTATTGTTTTCCGCATCACATCTTATGTTGGTAAATGCTGTAGTGAACTATAATTAGTGACATAAATAATTTTAAGTTTTTTGCATGTATGTTTTTACCTTCTTATTTTATGTTACTGTTGTTGATTCTTATGTTTTTTAATTTTTATTTTAAATTATATTTTTTTATTTTTTTTTTCCTTTTTTTTCTCTTTTCTTCTCTTCCCTCCCATTCCTTTTTTTATTTATTATTATTTTTTTTTTTTTTCTTTTTTTTTCTCATAAATTTAATTTTTATATTTTTTTTTTTATTTTTTCGCATATTAAATAGATTTTAGATTTTAATTTATTTAAATTTTTTTACTCTATTTTTCCTATTTTAGTTTTTTTCTTTACTTCTTTTTTTCTTTATTTTTTTTATTATTTTTATTTTTTTTATTTTTTTTTTATTTTTTCATTTATTTTTTCTTTTTTTTTTTTTTATTTTTTTTTATATTTTTTTTATATTTTTTATTTTTATTTTTTTTTTTTTTTTTATTTTTTTTTTTTTTTTTATTTTTTTTTTTTTTCCTTTTTATATTAATTTACATATACATTAAATATATACATTATTACTTACACTTTTTTTTAAATTCACTTTTTTAATTCTTACTCTTTATCTTTTTTATATTTTTTATATATATATTTGATTTTTTATTTTTAACTTTTTAATTTTTTTTTATTTTCATTTTTTTTAATTTTCATTATTATTTATTTTTTTTCTTTTTTTTTTTTTCAATTTATTTTGCTTTCTTTTTTTTTTTTATATTCTTTTTTTCTTTTTCTTTTATTATTCTATTACTTATTAAATTATTAATATTTCATTTATTTTTTCAATCTTTTTATGAACTCAATTGAGATATTTATTATTTTTTAGAATCATATTAATTTAAAATTTATTTATTTATTTTTCATTTAATCAATTTATTAATTATAATTCTTTCCTTTTTTCCATTCTCTCTATTCCTTTTAAAAAATACATATTTTTTCAATTTTTTTTTCATTTTAAATATTAAATTATTATTTTTTTTATCTTATTTCCTTAACTTAATTTAATTATATTTATATAAATATAATTTTTTTTGTATTCTTAGTATTTAAAATTGATTTTTAATTTATAATATTAATTTAAATTTTTAATTTAAATTTTAAATTTTTTTTTTATTTTTTATTTTTAATATCTTAAACTGGAATTTTTTTAAATATATTTTTTATTAATTTTTTTAATTTTATTAATTTAATTTTTAATATTATTTTATTTTTTTTATTTAATTTATTTAATTTTTAATCTTATTTTTTTTTATTTTTTTTTTCCATTTAAATTTTATTTTTTTATTTTTTAAATTTTTTTTTTTTTTCTTTTCCACTTCCCCCACTTTTTAATTTACTTTACTTATACCACTTTTTTAATTTTTTCTATTTTTAAATTTTAAGAAAAAATATTTTTTTTTTATTTTTTTTTTTTATTTTTATATGGGTATAAAAAAAATAATATTTTTTTTATTTAAGATTCTTCTAAGATCATACTTTTTTATTTTTTTTATTTTTCTATTTTTTTTCTTATTTTTATATTTATATTTTTCCCATTTTATGAATATTTTTTTTTGTTTTTTTTTTATAACAATTTTATTATACGATTTTTCTTATCTCCCTCATGATCTCCAATATTGTTATCATTATTTTTTTTCCCATCATTATCTTAGAAGTATAATTTTACTCACAACTCACCTCCAAAATTTTCTTCCTTTGATATTTTTCTCATCCCTCTCCAGTTTTGTTCTTCTTTATATCTCCAATTTTATTAAATATTTTAAAAAAATTTTATATTTCTTTTTATTTTTTTTTTTTCTCTCTTTTTTTTTTTTTTTTTTTTTTTTCCCATTTTAAAAAACATTTAAAATTTTTTAAATTAATTTTATTTATTTTTTTTTTTTTTTTTTTTTTTTTTTTTTTTTTTTTTTTTTTATTTTTCTTTTTTATCTAACAAGAAACCTAACCTTCCTTTAAAAAATAAATATATTAATTTTTAATTTTCTTTTTTTTTTATTTTTTTGTATATTTTTTTTTTTTTTTATAATAAAATTTATTTCATATTTTTTTTTTTTTAATATATTTTTTTGTATTATTTTTTTTTTTTTTTTTTTCTTTTTTTATTTAATTTAAAAAAAAATAATTAATATTTTATTATATATATTTTTTTTTTTTTTATGTTTTATTTTTTATTATTAATCCATTTTTTCCCCATCCAGCCCACTTTTTTCGAAAAATAAAAAAATATAAATACTTTTTTTTTTTTTTTTTTTCCTTTCTTGCTCTTAGTAAATAGATACAGGAACTGACATTTACCCTTCTCTTATTTTTTTTTTTTTTTTTTTTTTTTTTTTTTTATTGATTGTGAATAATTTTTATTTTATATTAAATTATTTTTTTTTTTTTTTATTTTTCTTCTTATTTTTTTTTTTTTTTTTTTTTTTTTTTTTTTTTTTTTTTTTTTTTTTTTTTTCTTCTTATTTTTTTTTTTTTTATCTTTTCTTTTTTTTTATTAACCTTTTAAAAAAAGGAAAAGGATTTTTTTAATGGGGGTCCATACACCTTTATTTTTTTTTTATTCCCAATTTTTTTTGTTCTACGTTTTGTTTTTTTAAATTTTTTCCCCTTCCTTTTGGGTTTTTTTTTGATTGTTTCTAATAAGGTTTTAGTTTTATTAAATTCTTTCGCGTTTAAAAATACAATTGGCATCAGTGATAACCGATTTGGTGCAGACGAAGTTGCACGGGTCAGCTAGTGATAAATAAATAAATAAATAAGTGAAATTATTGTGGTATTTTTTTTGTTCAAGTGTCTATGAAGTAAACCTAAAAAAATTGATCGAAATTTATCCAATAGTTTTTGAGCGAAGCACGTACTACGACTCATCTATATTAATATTATAAAGCTGGAGGGTTTGTTTGTTTGTTTGGTTGAACGCGCTAATCTCAGGAACTGCTGGTCCGATTTGAAAAATTCTTTCAGTGTTAAATAGCTCATTTATCGAGGAAGGCTATAGTCTATATATCACGTTAAGATCAATAGGAGCGAAGCAACAGTTAAGAATGTTTCAAAATCGGAGGTATTTTCCTGTTGAGAGCTTTCGCTGCGTATTGATGTTAGCCCAATGTAACTATTCCACGTGGACGAAGTCGCGGGAACAGCTGATACTAAATACATGTCGGACTGAGTATTACAAAATGGGATCAGTCGAATAATTTACAATATGAAAAAATAATATAATTTTAAATCCCTCCCCTTTTTTCAATCCTTTTTTTTATTATTTTTTTTTTTTTTAAAAAAATTTATTTTTATTTATTTTTTTTTTTTTTTTTTCTTTTTATTTATTTTTTCATTAAATTCTTCCATTTTTTATAAACATTTTTACTAAATAAATAAATAAATAAATAAATAAATAAATAAATATGAACCTCGTGAAAAATTAAAAGCTAAGTTCAGGAATTCAGTATCTTAAATCAGCCGTCTCGGTACATTCTTGATTAAATTTGATGTACCTATGTCCGCAGAACCTAAATAAGTAAAAGATCGGTGTGAATTCAATACTAGATACTGAATACTGACACACTGGTCATCAAATGTATCAAGGCTCAGTAAGACGAGTCACAGTAACTAGGTAAGGTTTTACAATAAAGTCCTATAGCACATTGCTGACTTGGCGGATACTAATTTCAAGTACCATGTTAAGCGGATTGTGATGTCAAAAGGTAGCTAGTAAAGTAAATAATACTGCGGGCTCAAATAACGGTCAAAAACTTGTAGTGGTGTAGTGATTTGACCGGTGGAATATCAATGTGATGCCCGAAGGTTCGAACCCCGGCATGTACCAACGAATTTTTCGGAATTCGCGTACATTTACTAATTTAAGTTGCTAACACTGACGGTGACGGTGAAGATATCACATTAGATAAATAGCGTTAAGTTTTATAACAAAGCCACAAAGAATATTATCGATTTGCCGGATAGTGAAGTCAAGCAGTTAGGCAAGCTGGTTTTGACATCTAAAGGATTATTATAGGATGGATCAGTGTGTGAAAGAATACCTCTCTCTGTGCATCCGCCTAAAATGAACGGAGCTATAATATTTTTCAAATATAAATGCTTTAGTGCCATGCTGTGGCTTAGAGAACAAAATCGTTCACAAAAGGTGTGGTCAATTAAATCATCGATGTCGAGTTTTAGTACAATTCTACGATTTTATTAATCACTATGTTTATTTTTTTTTTTTTTTTTACCCCCTTGCTTTTGATGAATTTTTTTCTGTTCGAGTGGACCAGAATGTTTAGATCAAATTGCCCGGCAGGTGGCGCTGCGATCGCTTTTAGGATTTTTTTTGTTTTCAAGGCAGGACAACGTCCCCCGGTCCCTAGTAATTTATAATTTCACGCGGAAGTGGTCTCGGGCACACCTAGTTTACATATATAAACTCATTGAAACAAGTGCTTTATGCTTAAGGATGAGCAAATTATCCAATGAAATGCAAGCACTAATAAATTAATATTCCGATTCAATAATTGAAACTAGACGTTTCTAATTAGTTATAATAAAACAACAAAATAATTTTCAATACAATGGTCCATGTATTTTCATAGAGAATAAATCACAATGCATTAAATTTATCATTTTACATAATATAACAAACATGGAGTATATTAAGGTAATTAATTATTTTTATTTATTGTAAATAAGGAATTTAACATTTGCTTTTGGGAGAGGCTATATTTATTAGTACTGTAACTATATACTGTGTACAGATAATATATATTGAATTAAAAGATATTTAATCTGTGTTTTTCTTTTTTTAATAATGGAATGATCGGACAGAATGTTTTTTAAAATAAAATATCTATAGCCAGTTTCATTATATATTTCATTGGCCACATATACTTTTGTTATATATTGTATATAGGCTAAGATTATTTGTAATTACTTATGTATTGAATCATAATGATTAAGTGACTTGTTTTTCTTTCTTAAAAATCCCCTATTCATTGTTATTGTGGTTAAGAAATAGGATTTTCTGTTTACATAAAATATGTAATAATGGTATGTTTTCTATGATTTTTTCTTCAGGACGGGACGGATGATACATGTAGGCGTATTGGTACTGGCCTTTGATTGCTAATAATTAAAATTGTGATGTTCTAATGCCCGGTTACTGAGGTACTTTAATTGTAGTTTATCTGTTCAATGGCGATATCGGTTCGATAACTTGTCAAATTACGTTTCTGAATACACAGTCATACGATAAACGTCAGTAAAACTCAACGGGCCATTTGACAGTTTATCTTATGGGTAACTTTGTTGAGTCAATAACTATTGGTAGTTTAACCGAGTATCTCAGAAACCGGGCATAATTGACTTAAAAGTTATTATATATTGCAGCAGAAAACAACATTCACATGTTTTTATTTGTTTTAAATTACATTTCTAAACATATACGAATAATGTAGATTATGCTACTAATATCCAGATTACAATGGTATACTAAGCTACAATACCGATATCGTAGAATTTGACTAATGTGACTATATATATAGATCTAAAATATTAACTTTCACCTAAATCTTGGTAAATAAAATGTGCCATATAATATTTCTTTAATATATTTGTTTAATTTTTTTTTATATCACGTGAATATTGATAATTGCCGTAATATTCGTAATATATATTTTTAATAATATGCACCAACGATTTGTGATATCTTAGGTAACTAACAACATTATAATAATTGAGATTACTGAATATCATTCGAATAATATTTACAATCGCTTTACAATATCTTCAATTTGTGATATTTGGCTTCAATATAATATTGTTTCCACATAAATATATTATTAATAAGATCGTGCATGGAGTGTTTGTTATTGCATCCGAAGGTTTGTAACCAAAGAACAATGAGGTTATGTACCACAAAGGAAATAATAACAAGAGAACGAATAATACCGTTTTATCGAGGCTTTAGGTCAGATATCATTGTTCAGTTCTTGTGGATTTTCCGATGTGGTTTTATTAAATAACATTTCCTAAGAAAAATAAGTTGTACGTGTACAAACTCATGTCTATTGAATTTACTTAGATTTATTATGAAAACCTGATAATTGAATCCAAATGTATTTTATTAATAAAACTTAGATATTAATTTATTTATCAATTTACTGAAAGGATATTTTTCCTATAGCTTCTATCTGAAAGTCAAAGATGCATTCGAAGAAAATTTTATTCTACTTGCATTTTTATTTCTTTTCATAAACTTGTGTTATTTGACCCTATATTTTAGAATTATTGTGTGCAGGTGACGTGGGTAACAATTAATAATATACCATATAACGAATTCTGTGAAATAACTAAAAAATCGAGAAGGATCTGACATGGGAGCCACCATTTTTTTGGAACAATGACGTCATCACAAGAGATTAATAATTATTCACTTGATAATGGCTTTAGCAATCTTTTAAAAAGTTAGGATTCTTTGTCAAATGTAGAAGAATAAAGAAGAAAAACATATAATAAATTAAGAATATGAAAAAAAATATAGATGATGATATGATATATATATATTTACTGGAATATAGTTTTATAACGGTATGAGAAAAAAAAACGATGCCATCAATTATCTCACAAACACTCCAAGCATTTTTTTATAATTAATCTAAACGTATTATTTATATTTGTGATGGTAATTTAGGTTAAAAACTTTTTCTACCATACTATTTACAATCAGACTTTTTACAACACAATCACATCCGAAAAAATATATAAACACGTATAATTATGTTTATTAATCGAGCTCATTTTCAATACGATACCTTTAATTATTGAATATACGATAAAATCTTAAATATATATTTTATTTATGCTACAAATTCCCGAACACAGGACAGGTACGGTTATATTATAATGTGTTATAGAGAATTTGAAATATTTATATTTAAATATGACTAGTGATATGTAACGATAACTCTACATAGGGTTAAAATGGTAAAATCAGAATTATTTTATAGTACTCGGTTCTTGATTTGACACGCCGAAGGGAAGCACGAGATAGTCGCCTAAGCTCGGTTTTGTATAGCGTTATCTTTGTCTATCGTAGTTTTGTGCGATAGAGACAACGCTATACAAAAAGTGATCCAACAAAACTTAACCGAGCGTCTTGCTGTTTTCTCGACGTGACAAAACAAATGCCAGGCACTGTAATGAGAGTTTTTAATATATATTCGGGGATATTTATTATTATTTGGTTTATATCGATATCGATAAATTGTTTATGAAATACAGTCGATAATTATGATATATGATGTAAATGGTCTACACCGTGTTAAGCACTTAGTTCGAGTCCTCTACATTTAGGCGTGGTTACACAGACTGTGGTCACAAACTGACCATAAATCATAATGTGTTCAAGACGTGAAAATTAAAAAATGTTATCGATAAGATGTTCATTTTTTTTGTTAAATGTACTACTATATTATGCTTGGGCTGAAACAATTTATCGATAGAAATTATACAACCTATATCCCCGCTTCACATATTATTCGATATTAATTTTTGAATTCCATACGATTACATTTCCCATACAATTTAATTACAATGCACCATAGACAAATTTATTATCTAACTAAACACTTTTTTTTTCAAATAAATCAGGCTTTTTGGTAATTCCCGTATGGGGATAACAAGGGTCAAGATAAAACTTGTAATACGGAGGTAGGTATGTATCATTTTAAATTAATTTTATTATGTTTTGTTTTATATCGAATCTTAAATAACCTATCTACACCGATATTATTGAATTAAAATACATTTTTTTATCTATATACATAATTTAACAATATTAAAAGGGTATAACATTTTTTTTCTTAAATATAGAATCAGATTTTTTGATAAATGAGATTTTAATGAAATTAGACCAATCAATTAGATTTTGTATTATTTTTTTATTATTTCATATCTCCATAGCATGTGTTTGATCCAATTTTTATAAATATCTAAGCATCTTTCCAAGAATCTAAGAGATTTGTTTTGGTAGGAAATGACATCTCTTCATTTATGTATGTCATATTTTCACAATGGCTAAAATTACCATTTTATCACGTTTTTTTCTTTATCACAATCTCTTCACGATCCAATATTTATTTATGCGATTTCTTATACATCGTAAGATACGAGAATAAACGGATAAACTCCGAAATTTCAATTGATTATACTATTATACATTCAACCGCTTCAACAAGTCTATATACACAATGACGCGTTAACGTCGACTTAAGCCTCCATCGAGAAGACTTAAGCGGAATGCTTGGATCATACGTTCGATTCCGGTCCTTCTGTATTGTGTTTGAAGGATGCCCTTATTCTGGCTAAATATAAAGCGCAGATGTGGCCGTAGCATTTGTTGTACCATTCTGGTGTTCGGCCCCTGGAAAGCAAAATGGGTAATATATAAAAAAATAATTAAAAGGAGATTTATCTTCTACCATATTTTTTAAAATGTCATAGGAGACAAACGAACAGGTTGGTCACCTGATGTTAAGTGATCACCACCGTCCATAGACACTAACAACATCAGGGGAGTCGAAAATGCGTTGCCAGCCTGTGTTTGGGGGAAAAGGGGGGGCGGAAGAGAGGGAAGGTGGGCCTCCGGCGCTCTCACTGACCTAACGAAACACAACAATGCAAGCACTGTTACTTCACGCCGGTTTTCTGTGGGTCGGGTGGTACTACCCCGGGCGAGCCGACCCATTGATGCTGAAACCAGTAGTA